>OW026520.1:92635700-93058200 GCA_932274085.1 Protocalliphora azurea
TTCCTATTTACGAAAGGTTAAATGTGAATCATTTTTTTTTTTTTATTACAATTTTTTATTTGTACCTATTTGCCACCAAATTAGTATTCAACTATAAACGGACATATAGATTATAAGTTTAAAAAAAATTAGGTTCTTATTCTCACTTCTTCCTCACTTTTTTTTACAGGAACAAAATTTTTAACCTTCATAAAAATAATATGAGAATTTGGATCAAATATGCACGGGAAGAGAAAATAGTTTGGGAAGTAGTTTTCTGATATCTGATATCTACAATTTATTTTCATTTAAAAGCTTTGAAGCGATTCTGATATAATTGATTTATAAAGGCTATAGGATAAAGTATGACCCGTATGATCTTATTTCTAATCAGACATATTTTATAGCAGTTTCTAGCTCAGTAAAGGTAAAATTAGAATCTTAGCATTGAATAATTTGACTTATTTATTGAAACAACCGTATAATAATCACCAGTGTTGCCAATAGGTGAGAAAAGAGAGACTTTAAAAAAAGTTAAAAAAAGGCTAATGCCCCAAAAAATAAGGCTAGAAAAAAAGATAAAATTTATTTTCAATTTAAAATCTTATTACTTCTCGTTCTCATCAGTTTTTGATATGTTTTTAAAGATATTATAATAAATTTATAAATAAAACATAGAACGGCAGAAATCGCTTAAAAGATTCTCATGCAAATTGGGTTATATAAAGTTTTAGAATTTTCATCATATGAAAAATAACATATAGTCTTTTTAAATGAATTTTCATCATTTTTTCCTTTTTGGTTAAGCATTTCCGAATTTTTTTGGCAGATTTTTCGCTTTTATCCGATTTTTTTTTTCTAATTATAATTATATTCATGAATAGTTTCCATAGTTAATCAAATAAATATATAAAAAACCATTACAATAATCGATTTAGTAAGTCCATAAAATTAGTTTAGTTAGTTTTGATTTGAATAATGAAGCATCGCAAGCGAAAATTTTTGTTACATATTACAGAAGATTGTTTAAAATAATGATTCTGTACAAAAAAATAAATTATTTTCTTTGTTTAGCAATTTAGCCTTTTAAGGCAATTTTAAAGTTAAAAAAGGCTAGAAAAATCTAGAAGTTAAAGTGAATATTTTGAGGCTAAAGGAAAAATAAAAAGGCTAGATTTTGTCTTAAAAAAGCCAAACTGGCAACACTGTTAACCACCGTCTTTTTAAAATTCAACAGATCAGGGTTCGAGCAACAATAAGTCTGATGTCCAAATGAAAAGAAAAAAAAAACGATTTCTTAAATTTATTTGTTATCTGGAAAGAAGAAAAAGAGATTACAATTTTTGAAAAAAAAACTACATAAAAGGACATTTTGTTCCGCGGCAAATCATTTGTAGTATACTTTTGGGCTACCAATTAAATTACTTTGTGAAAAAATTTGCCTCAATTGTTCCAAAAGTACTTGATAAAAATTTCGCTTTAAATCTTATTAAATTTCAATCAATAGAAAAAGTAATTTGAATAAATTTGAATTACAAAATTACCATTTTTCAAAATATTGGTTTTTTTAAATGTCCTTTTTTCGAATGTCGAATTGATCGGCTTATTTTATTTTTTTTACACAAACACCCGGTTTTAAAAATAACATTTTATTAAAAAAAATATACATACTAAATACTAATACTTGAATGGAAATTTAGTAATAATGTTATAACTGATTAATATTCATAAAGTCTAATTTCTTGTAATGTTTTATTAATCGAGTTTAAAGTTAAATTGAAATTAATTCTGTAAGTTCCCAGTAAAATATCAAACTTCGAACGAGACAAATTTGTAAGGGAGAAAAGTAAAACAGCGCTTCCTCATTCCCTAACGAATGGTATGAATCTTTTATGGGTAGTTCCCAGTTGGAAGTAAAACATTTTTAAAATAATAGTTGAAAAAAAAGCGAATGTTTTATTTATAAAGAACACCTGAATAGTTTCACGTATTATTATTCTCTTCTTACCATTGCGATTTTATTCGCTTAGTGCATCATAGTAAGGCTTTTCGAAGCGCATAAAAGCAGGGGGAGTGGTACAGATATTCATAAATGTCTATCAAAAAAAAAAAAAAAAAAAAAAAAACTATTGCACTTAGAGTCCTCGTGGAAACTACTTTCTTATTATATTGCTTTGATGAAATGAAAATGGACGGATAGAAGAGGAAGAGATAGCCCCCTTAGAAGGCAAATATTAATTTTAGCATGTCTAAAGGAGTATTTTAGTTAAAGTCTTAAAAAGTTGTAGAAACAACTTTTAAATCATACTTTTAATAGGGCGAACAGGTCCAGGGGCTGCAGTGGCCCCCATACAAAGTAAGTATTAGTTATTGCTTCAAAAGGGGTAGCAAAGCGCACCGGCATAAGCTAGTAATAAATAAAACTTAGTCTTAGTTTTGATTTTTATTTTATTTTTATTTTTACTTTTTTTGCTTCAATTACAATTTATTTTCCAAAATAAGTTATTTAATAGATTTTTGATTGAACGTTTTGATTGCATTTTAAATCCATTCCGAAAACCAAACTCGATTTTGGGAAAGGATATTTAATAATGAATATGAAGTATTTTAAATAATGTAATATAAAATTTTGAATTTTTTTATCAATTTTAAAATGTAAAAAATTTATATAGTTTTGTCAAAAGTTCTGCTAGCCTTATGAGCGAATAAAATTCACTTCAGCTCATAGCTGTCTATTATATACTAAGAATAATAATTTTCTACCGTTCCACACAGACCTCTAAGATACTATTTTTTGTTGTTTAATAGAGACGTAAAAAAACGAGTTAATTTATCGCCTATTTTTGAAAAAATCGCTAACGAAAAAATGTGACTTTTGGATAGTCAAAAAGCGCTAAACCTAGCGGGAGAGGTGCTAAATTGGCAACGCTGTCTTAAAGGCACAGGTTAGATATAGCCTCTTATCCCAATAGTATCTAACTTTGCACTGTCACTCATATTCCCAACTAATAGTATCAGAGCCAAATCACATCGATTCTACCTGATTACTCATAGGTAGGCATCTATCACCTAACAAACCAACAAAATTAAATGTATTTCTTATTTCGGACCTTTTCGCGGGAGTCTTAAAATTGTTCTACGTACCCCCAGAGCACTGCAGACACTTATTTTAAAACTATTAAATATTGAGAAGAAAACATTCAATTGCTTAGGATTATTAAGTACGACGTTGTCAGACATTTATTTTCCCATCCGACGGACTGTGTATATATGTTACCTATTACAGTCACTAATTCCACCAAAAACCCAGATCCAATTCTACCTTTAGATTTACCTAAATCTGAGTTTCACACTTACTAGTCATAGTTGTTTCAGTGCACTTCTGAATAGTAGAAATCTGAGTGTGAATGTTTGGATGTATATATTGTGACTAGAATATTAGATGGAATGAAAATAGTTGTGATGGACGGAATATACGATCGAAGGAAATAATGAGTATTTATGTGGAGTATTTAGAACAAGGGGGTAGTTTATTATGGTGGATTTGCAATTGATAAGGGGATTTCGGTTAAGAGCAAGTGCTCTTAAATATAGAACCCGTGGTTTATTATATTCTATTCTTTGCTGCGGCATTGTGTTTGGACCTAATTTGAAAAAAGAGCACATGCTTAATGTGGAAACGAGTACCTTGACAGTTTTAGATAAAGAACGCTCCTAACAAAGGGGAAAGTATGGCCAAATGATTTAAAAAACCTTCCTTTTGCACTTTCAAAAGCTTTTGCATATAACTGAATTTTTTATTTACTGGGATCTAAGTATAAACGATCACATGCATGTAGTTGTTAAAATATTTGTACATGTATGGTAAAGTGTTTTGTATGTATCAGTGTACAATCAGTTGCATTAAGCGCCATATCCATGGCTCGGAAATTTCTTCATACACTGTTGTTTGTTGGCATGTACAGACATTCAGAACTGGCTTGTAAAATGAAACTTAGAACATCTTCCTTAATTTATTTTCTTTAACATGTTTGCAAAAACTTACAAACTATTGAGTTTTTTTTTGTGCGTATGTACATTAGGGTGGCCCAAAATGAAAAGTATCGATGTTCTTAGCTCACATGAAAATTTACTCCATTCTAACATAGTGTCTACATTAGAGAATTTTTTATCAAGACAAACGTTAAACTTAACCCGAATTTGTGGAAGGTGGCAACAGTTGCACAAAAACAACAATATGGAGTGTTCATTATTGTTTTTTATATATGCAGTTTGACAACTGTAACAACCAAAATAATAATCAGCTGTTTAACTAAGGCTACCTTGTATATATACGCACTGATTTTGACGTTTGTTTTGATAAAAATTTGCCTAATGTAGACACTAGGTAAGATACCGTTTTTCAAAATTTTCGTCCTGACACCAGCTGGATCAAAATGAAAGGAAGTCCTTTTTCAGATTTTCTCGGATTTTTTTGATTTTTTCATATTTTTGCCAAAGATCGTTGGTACGAGCATTTAATGACATAATTAAAAATTAGGATCAGGTCCAAATTGAAATTTTAAAAACAAATTGGAATATTTGAATTTTTTACACAGAAATATTTAAAAAAGTAAGACAAAAATAAGACAATATAATCCTCTAGCAGCTATACCGAAACGGTTTTTACCGATTTTTAAAATTCGAACGAAATTCGAATTTTTCGAAACTTATTTCCTTCGTATTTAAATATTTCTGTATGAGGCGAAATTAAATGAATTTAACATCAAAATATTAGTATTTTTGTTAGCTTTTTAATGATATTAAGAAATAGTGAAATAAATTAAGTTTAAGTAAAATCTCACTAAAATTATGCTAGAAAAATTATGCACAGAAAGTAATTTCTTATTATGATTCACAAGAAAAATTGCTCTCTGTGTGCTACTTAATAGGTATAATTGAAAACAAATACCCTTATCATAAATTTTGTGGGTATTTCCCTTAAAATTAATTTATTCTGTTGCTTGTTAACAGAAATATGATGTGAACGGGTGTTTTGATACTAAATTTATTTAATTTCACCTCATGAAGAAATATTTTTGTAAAAACGAAAGAACCGTTTCGGTATAACTGCTAGAGGATTACATTGTATTATTATTGTATTATTTCGGTCTTATTTTTTTAATTATGTCATTATGTGTCAAAATTCAAATATCCAAATTATTTAGAAAAATTGCAAAAATTCATCCTCAATAGGACCTGGTCCCAAACTTTTATTATGTTATGAAATGCACTTTCCAAAGGTCTTTCTTGTGATATTAATTTTTCATATTATTGTGTCGGAAGAATTATGAAAAAAAAAATTCATTTTGATTCAAAATAATGTCAGGACGAAAACTTTTAGAAACGGTATATTAGAATGAAGAAAATTTTGGTTTGAGCTGGGAACATCGATATCTTATTTTATTTCCATACAAACGGGATCACCCTAATGTACTTATGTATTACATACAGCACACACCTACATACTACTACATATTGTATGTGTTTTTATGACGACAACATGCAGCAAAACACAACATTAAACACACAAAAAAATGCAACAACAACTTTGTTAACAAATTTCCATTGCAAACAGCTAAAAATGTTTGAAAGAGAACTTAAAGATTGGAATGATATTTTTTAAATATTCAGATTTGAAACCAAATTGGAAATTAGAAATCAGATCCTTTACAAACTACTAGGTTACTGAAGCACAGTGGCTCAAAATCGTTTTTCATCGCCCAAAACTCTGTAACTTTTGAATCGATGGAGGTGTTTTAGAAACAAAAAAAAAATTTTTTTTATGGAGAAATATTATCTTGAATTTTTCTTCAGTTTTAATTTTATTAAAATCGGTTCAGCAGTTGTTGAGAAATTTAAGGCCAAAGTTGAACTTTTAATTTTTTATAGCATTTAGTACAAAAAGGTGAATTTCTTGGATAATTTTTGTGAACAGGTTCCCAGTTTATTGATTCACTAGAATCGGTTGTTTTTGGACAAAAAATACGATTTTTTAATGTTTATTTTATTTTTATTTAAAAGAACAAACAATTTTGTTTTTATAATAACTAAAAGATTTTTAATGTTTATTTTATTTTTTACTTAAATGACAATAAAAAAAAATTATAATTATTATTCATTCGGTTGGAAAATAGCCTGCAAGTGTTCCCTATTGAGTTCTATATTATTTCTGAACTCTAGCAGCCCTTTTGCTTCTTCATCTAAGTCCCGATGTTCTACTTTCCATTAAATTCGAATACCAGAGATGAGCGGATCTGACGTTTTCAGTAATATATTAAATAGATCTTCATTTGTTGAAATTCGTGATATCTTTCTGGTATTGTACTCTGTATAAAATCTGTAATCCATATTTCTTCTTTCCTGGACTTCCTCTACTAGATCTCCAAGTGGTACTAAATTATATTTAATGACATCTTCTCCATAATAAATTATTTTATCAACTGCTGCAGACATATTTATCCATGATTGTATATATTCATATAGTTTTCTTCGCATATTCAACATTTTTTTTTAACATAATCAATAATTTTTCTGCACACAAGTACATCGATAATTGTTTTAAATCTTGAAATAAGATTTATATCAATACTTGTTATTTCAGATGGTCTTTCATGATCTGAAATGAACCTTCTTGCTGTGTTCCCATCATTCGTATTGCCTGATCCTTGTTTTGGTTGATCTATAATCAACCTATATTTGAGAAATTCATCTTGAACATGTTTCTTTTTTAAACTTCTTAACTCCTTATTGATGTCGTTGTTTCTTATTGATCCTGTAGGTTTAAAATTCAAATCATAACTGATTATACCCTACTCCCCCATAGGTGCTTCAGGTATTATGCGTTTGTGCTGATGTTTGTAATGCATAGAGAAAGTAATCCAACATCCACCTTAAAGTATACCAATCGACTCAGAATCACTTTTTAAATTGATCTAACGATGTCCGTCCGTCGGTCTAACTGGCTGGACGGCTGGATGGCTGGATGGCTGGCTGTCCACGTAAATTTTGTGCATAAAGTACAGTTCGTAATTTTAAAGATAATTCAATGAAATTTGGCATGTGGGACTTTTATAATACAAGGATGAAGCTTATTGAAATTGGTTGTGATCGGTCCATTATTTCACTCAGCCACCATACAAATGTCACCTCAGAATAGAGTTTAAACACTCAAAAATGCCTTAAAAATAAGAATATTTTAATGAAATTCGGTGAAAACAACTTCTGTGCAAGAATTAATCTTTGTACTAAATTTTATGAAGATTGGTCCATAATTTACCATAGCAACCATATAAACCCTTCTTCCGAAAATCACTTTAAAGTGTATGAATCCCATACGAATGTTATTATCAAGTTAATATTCGACAGAAATAAGTTTTATGTAAGTAAAAACAACATTGCCAAATTTTATCGGTATCCATAATTTAACATAGCTCCCTTATAAGCCTACTTCCAAGAATTGCCCTTAAGTGCATAAAATCATCCAGATGGTAATAGTGGTATTTTAGTAAAATTGGCCATAGGTATAATATAAGTCCCCTTCCCGAATTTTTATGCCCATACACAATGGTGTAGGGTATCATATAGTTTGTCCTAACCCACTATATCTTTCTTTCTCATTTTTAGTATGTGTTCCATGAAAAAATTTTGGGTGCAATTTCATTCATGGGTCCAGACCGGCACAAAAGTATATATGGTGTTAAGGAGGACACTTTCGCCTTCCTTCTGGTAGTAAAATTTGTTTAACCCCTTTTGACCCTCAAAAATTCTATTTCAAATTTAACTAAAAACAGGTAGAAACTGTGGCATATCATACCACATCATACAGGTATAAACAGTGGCACATCATACCATCTCTTAAAGACTATTATCCTACCAACATGACACAAAAATGCAGCCAATTATCGATGATAGTTTGCGAGTAATGATAATTTACTTCTGATTAAATTTACAAAAATCACATTTTTTTTATAAAATAACATGAAATATAAAATAACATAACATTTTTTTATAAAATAACATAAAATTTAGTAACATACTATGACCGCAATTACCAATGTTTTGACCTATTTTTTTTTTAGTTTCAATATGCCAATCGGTGTTAGCAAAAAAATTGAATTTTGTACAATGGAATTAATTTTTGAGCCGTCGTGAGACGATATGAAAGAATTAATATAAAAACTCTTAATTAATTATTGATAATTTTGTAAAAAATTCATTTAAAAACTGCATTTATTGAAAGTTCTGCTTATTACACTTTATTGCACATACACATGAGATATAAATATAAATGTATATGATGCATGTGTGTCTGTCTGTCTGTCTGTCTGTCCATATGTAAGAATATACATAATAAGAATAAATCTAAGTAGTATGTTAAGTCGTGACAAGAATTTTCCTCCATTATATACTTGTGAAGACGATTGTAATTTTTGTTTCATTTTTCTTCATACATTTTTTTTTTTTTTGTTTTTTGTGTCTTCAAATACAACTTTTGTATTTACGATTTCTCATATTCTCTTATTGCAGTCTTACGTACATTGACTTGAAATAAAACTCTGAAAAAAACAAACAAAAAATCTTATTTTACCTTTAACATTACTTTTTTTTTTTTTTCTTTCCACAAGTATGAGTGTATTTTAACCAAAAGTCTTATTTTAACTTGGTCATGTCAATTCAACGGAAGAATATTTATGCTCGTAACAACCAACCAATAATTGTATGAGGAAGAGTGTGTTTATGTTTATATCTTTTACAGAACCATACGAAGTAACAACCATAAAATTGATCGTATGAATAATAGAACGCTTTATGGATTCCGTTTTCTGTTACTTTAATTCTCCAGGGAAGTTACAAAAATTTAATTTTTTAAAAGAAAAATAAAAATAAATAAATATTTTCTACTACATTGCACAGAAGAGTCTCTCGAACTGTTTTCCGGTAGAATGTCCAATTTTAAAAGTAAACTAAATATCACCTTCAATAGCTAACTATATGGTGACCTTTGCCCCAAATTTATTTTTTTATCTTTCGTATGCCATTTGTTTAACGGCTTCAAAGTCAACATTTTTTTCAAATATTATATTAAAAAGGAAAAAAAAAATACCGGAATATAGTATCAATTTTAAATGCAGAAAATGTGTAAGATATGGCAACATTTTTAGTTTATTTTCCATTACTTATTCATATCATAAAATGTAAAATGATATATTTTTAATGCCCGTTCATTAGTCATTAATGTTCATTTTAAAATTAATAACTTTTTAACTAAAAAATTATGTAAATTTTAAGTTTCCAAGTATATATGTTGCGTAAAGCATAGGTTGGACAACATAGATTCATATATTGGTTATAGCCAGTATTCCAAGAACTAAAAATATAATAAAATTTTTCTGCCCTGGCCTGTCATGTTGAACAATATTTGTAATTTTCTAACTTAGCTTTACAAAAAAAGAAAAAAAAATTAATTTTTAAAGATATTTCTTTAAACTTATTTCTAAATTAGTTTAACATTTAATAGGGTATTCATTCGAATAATGTTCATTCGAATTATTCGAACAATTTATTACGAATAGTTATTCGAAAAAATTTAAAATGATATTTTCGAATAAAACGAATAATTTAATTTAATTTAATAATTGTTTATTAAAAAATAAAAATTAAACTAACTTGTTCTAAAACCATTAGTTCTAGAACTGGTGTAAGCGGAACCACTATTCATTAGTAATTCATTCATTAGTAATTCACAATTTTGATGAAACATAAATGAATTTAACAAGTGGTTGTCATAGGAGAGAATTTATCCAAATTACTGAACAGCTTATTATGAAAGATTGTCTTTTTAGTGTTAAATTTCATTAGTGAAATTTAACATTTGTCAGTGACGATCAAAGTGATTTTTAATAAATCCATAAAAAGAATTAGAATAATTAATTCTGGGTATTAGCTTCTTGGTATTCAATGAAAGTGTTGCGAATACCGAACAACTTCCAATATATTTTGCTGGGATCCTTAGAACTAGTGATGCTGCCACCAACTCTGGCACTTATGGAGTAGAACTGTATTGTAATTCTAAATTGGTTTTAAATAATGTTTTGAGAACTAATATTTAATAACACGTTTTATATTACTTCTATATCACTTCTCTGAACAAATTATTGATTCCCAAATGATTCGCTGGATCGGTTAAAAAAAATCATAAACATTTCAACAATAAAATAGATTAAAAAAAAACAATTTCACAAAAATAAATTGATTAGAATAAAACTTAAAATCAAAAAAAAAAAAAAAATTATTGATTTTAGTAACTAGTTCTTGAACCGTTCTCGAACGCTTCTATAGAACTAATACTGAATGTGAAAATTTCGAACAAAATCATTTATCAAAGAACTAGTTCTACAATCCTTTCTTAGAAAGACAATTGCGAACAAAAATATTGGTCCTAACGCCAAACTAGAATAAGTGCAGGCTATTTTTGAGCATTCTAGAAGTAGTTGTAAAACTAAAAATGTATTAGTTTGAGTTTTGACAATTTAAAGCAAAGGTAGAGATTTCAGGAAGTTTTTTAAATTTATTCTTAATTGTTTTTACTTGCTTTTTTTTTTTGTAAAAAAATTTGTTAACACAGAAGGGTTTTCGAAGCAACTTTAAAATATAATAACCCCAATTTATATAGACTCTTAGATATTTTAAAAATTTTTAACTTGTAAAAAAATAAAATCTTGAATGAAGAAAACAATTTAACAAAATCTGATAACTATGCCAAAAATATAATTTTTTTAATATCTCCTGGAATGGACTATATATTACATATATCTAAATTTATATTGAGAATGCTTTCTTAAAGATATTCTCAATGACTTGTTAACTTTTACTTGCCTATTCATGGAAAATATAGTGACTGAAAAAATTTCATAATACACAAATTGTGACTTTAGTCTTAAAATTCCTATTCACTAACAAAAATTTTTTAATTTTAGTTTTCAAAATTAACCTTTGATATGTAGACAGTCATAAGAGTTGTGGTCATAGAATACAGCTAGAAGTTTATGTGAGAGGCAATTCAAACTAAATTTTTAAAAAATTTACTCAATTTTTTTTACACAAAAACAAAATATGTGCGACTACATTTTGTTGTTCCATGAATTAGGTTTTTGACAACTGACTTAGGTTTTTGTCTCTCACATAAACTTCTAGTTTTATTCTATGGTTGTGGCTATCATAAAACGACATTTGAATTGAAAATAAAAAATGTAAAAAATATTGTTGTGGAAAAAACAATGCATGCATACATATTTGAAACCTTTGAGGGCTCAGAAGTGAAAATGGAGTTATAGGTAAAATTCCTACCCGCATTTCCAGCTGATTTTCATCGCATCTTGTTGTCTTTTTGTGAATTAGTCATTCTTCTATAAATATTTAAAATTTGTGTACAAAATATTATATTTGTATTTTTTCAATTTAACTGACATGAAAAGCCAGAATTTTTACTTTACATATCATGTTTTGTGACTATGTTAACAGAATATGGAGTTAAGATTGAGTCACAAGAATAATCATAGCTTTTAGTCATATATAAAATTGTGACTTTTTTAAGACTTTTTCTAAGAACGGGCTGTTATTATTTGTTATTGTTATTCCTTTACAACAATTTTTTTTTTTAATAAACGAATAATTCGAGTAATTTAAGATACGGGATCGAATAATTCGAACAAACGAAAATATCATATTCGAATTATTCGTTTTAATCGAATAATAGAAAACCGAACAATTTGAATACCCTATTTAATAATGTTAAAGATAACTAAAATACTTATATCGTGTAAATGATCCATTTAAATTTTTATAATTAACACTCTTGGAAGTTGCAAACCAAGATTTGTGTATGATTTTGCTGCGGTGCAACTCGTTGACATAATTTAATGTCAAATTTGATCTCGATACTAGCATCCATATAAAATTTATGCACGTATTAATTTAATATTGGGCCGATATTCAAATAATTAGGTAATATAATTTTATTTAAAATAAACTGTGTAAAAAACGTATGACAATTTCAGCCAAATTCACTTGAGTCCTCTCTCCTTGGGAAGAAAGTTATGTGGCAAATTTCATTTGAATTTTGCAAATAACACACATTTTGATCAGAATGTTTTCATTTTAACATTTGGACGGATGGATTCATGGACACCGGTAAACCGATATTGTAAATTATTTAGTGCCAAATTAAACACCTGAAAATAGCTAAACAATATTTTTTAGTGCGTTAAAAGCATTAACCAAAACGTCGTAAAATTCCGCAAGTTATAATTAAAACAAATCTTAGTATATTTTTACTTTTTATTTATGTTATCCAAATGTAATATATAAATAACTTTTTTAATATTTTTGAATTGGGTAAATTTTTATCTCTTCAACGGTAGCAATATCTTGCTATAAAAACATACGGTTTAGTTAATGCCGCAAAACCACATCAATAAAAACAGCAATTTCGGTCCATAACAGATGAAAATTTAAATTCTTTTAGCTTAATTCAAATTCTTTTAAATTTAATATTAAGAGTTTGATCTTTTATGCGACTTATATAATTAATTGTATTTGATATTTTGTTATGTACGATTTTCTCATAACCGTAATCAATATTTGGAAACATTCTTTTGTACTAAAGACTTAGATATGTTAGCTTTAATTTAAGTCCTTTTAGTTCTGACTATTTCTGGTTTGTAAATTTTTGTATGTATTTCTTAACATATAAAAAACATATTAGAACGTTTCTCTCGGTAAAACTCGGTTTCCTATTCGACTCCACCATTAATAAAATAGGTAAGAAAGGTTATTGGTCATCATACACCAGCTTTCATATACGTTAAATTTACACTCGAAGGTGGACGTTAATGAAAATTATGGTAAATTATCGAACGATCCCTCTTAAATTTTGAGGGTGTGATTGATACTTAAAAGTAATTTATACCAAATTTTATATCGCTACTAATATTAAATGAGATTTTTTTTATTATACTCAATTGAAAATTTTTGCTCCACAGATTTCTACACGCTTAGATTATTACGTTTATACGCACGATTATTGCAAATAAGTAACTCACTGTTTATACGCAAATTGCATAAAGAAATGTATTTCCTTATTTGTCGTGCCCGATGGGAAAAATACAATAATTATCATCGAAAATTCTTTGAACGTAAAACGAAGTGGCAACAAGGTATGCTTTATTTGCAATTAGTTTCACTAACCACGATTAGTTTTCGTGAGTTGATCTCGTTGATCTTCATTAGAAATGTTTCCGAAATATGATACTCATAAAGGACTTGCCCGAATATTAGAACTACGAAACTATCGATAGTCGATAGTGTGTAAAAAAAAAACTATCGTTGCAATCGATACTATTGGATTTTTTAAAGTTTCGCAAAATTTCCATTTTATTATTTTAATGCACTTAAAGAATAACTTTATTTTAAAGAACAAAAATTTAATTCAAATTTTATTTGAATACAAATTAATTAAAAAAGATAACAACATTTTTTTAGTTCCATGAGATCAATAGTTGATACAAAAAACTATTCATAAAAATATGAAATTTTAGACTTGACTTTATAAAAGCAATTTATAACAACTCAACGCTTTTATTCTTTTTGATTTACATTCACTACTTGATGGTAAATAAAATAAGTAAAAAGGAATTAAATAAAATTTGATTTTTTTTTTCAAAAAAATTTTAAAAATGTTGTAGATTTTTTGTGAACACTTTTGTGGCCCTACTAATTTTTCGATAATGTGAATTTTCTGCAAAGTTATTTCAGTATAATTTATGACAATTTTTAGCTTTAATGACGAGCAGAAGATTGCTCTGCTTATTATAATTCAATTTTAATAAAAAGGGGTCATTAATTATGGCCAATTCCTTTCTAACACCCAGATCTAATGGAACTAGATTTCCCGTCATTATTACTTTTTTAATATATTTACGATTTGGTTATTGTTGGGCAATTGTGCTGTAAGATCAAAGCATTAGTTTTATTTGATGTCTAGATACTTTGCAGTACCCTTGGCCTTATACCTATGTTGTATAAACTTGGCATTGACTGGTTTATGTCCGAAATGTTTTATATAAAAAATAAACATATTATATGTTATTTTAAGAGAAATTCTGTTTTCTTTCAAATTGTGTATACAAAATTTAACATAAAAATATACCGTACTACCTAATATAATTCACAGAAGTACCGAAATCTACAATCAACATTTTTTACGGGCTAAAAAATTGAATTTTTGTTAAAAAAAAGTATCATTTTCGACCACTGTCGAATGTATGGAGAACGTTCAAAATTTTTCAAAATTGCAATTATAAGCATTCTTAAGGTCCAGTCTTTCAGAAAATTGGAGAAAATATTGAACCTTTTTAACTAAATTAAAAAAAATTAAACATATAAAGTTACTTTTTTGGTAAAAAATTGCAATTTCAAAATTTTGAATTTAAATTGAGATAATTAACGTTTTTTTTTTTTTTTCTTTCATATAATTCAGAAAATTATAGATAGTTTCACCATATATACTAAAAAAATTAGAGTTTTTACTTTAAAAGTTATAGGGCAAAAACGCAAAAAAATCAAGATAAAAAATGAGAAATAAAATTTTTGAAGTTAAATATCTTTTTTACCATACGAGATAATATAGTACAGTTAAGAATCTTCTTTAGTAGAATTCAAAAAAGTGTAAATATTTAAAATCGATTCATATTTTTAAAAGTTATAAGCTGCAATATATTTTCACTCGCGAGGTGGTCAAATTTGGCCCAGTATAGTGCCATTCATGCTTCATTTACATACTCCAGCCATCAATATTGTGAAAGCCTAACTCCTGTTCTATCAATGTCCCAAGTTTCGTCAAGATCGGTCCTGCAGATTGTAAGATCCAGATTTATTACCATTTATTTTGCTACTACTGTGCAATGTTACCATGCGCTGACAAAAAATCCTATGTGTTTTCTACTACTTTTCAGGAGAATAAAAAAAACGTCTTATTTTGTCAATTAGCAACTTTTTTTAATTTTTGTATTTTCTAATAACATATCTGAAAATTGTATGCTTTGAAAAAAAAAATCGATATCTTTTGGAGTACGAAATATTAAAAAAATCTACACATAGGATTTTTTGTATAAGAAACTTTAAATTTATTTTTTAATATTATTTTTTTTTTGGCAATTTCTGAACTAATAGTAGCCAATAAACCAAACATTGTACTAACGATATCGACGCGGTATCATATAGGTGATAAAAAGTATTATAGGTGAAAATTGTTTTCGAATCTAAAATGATAGTTTTTACGGACTAAAGTATACATTTCCTTATAATATAGTCTCCCCATGAAATTATGATGTCATATTCGGTATCGTAATTTCCAAAAATACCGATAATAAAATCAACTTATTCTAGATTTTATTCCGAATACTTTTATTACCAATAATAATGCTTTTAGCAGTTAAATATTGTAAGAATGTGTAAAATAATTAACGGAGATAGGAAAAGATCCTAAATAAATAGAAAGCATGCAATTTAATCCGTTATACATCTCATAATTTTATGTAATTTTTTTTTTATGAATATTTCTGCACTAGACATATTTTTTTCAATTATTGAACTTACACATAAATTTAGTTGCACCCTTCTTGATATATTTGCATTTGATTAAAAATTTTGAAGTTTCTTTTAAAGGTTTGTATTTTTTATTTTATTGGACACAAAATATTCGAAATCGTAATTCTATAACAATATCGTTTTCAGCAATACGATATAATACCATAATCGGCACCTAAGATCATATCGTTTTGGCTTTTATATCGCTCTTTGGTTTATTGGGTAATGTCTAGAATTAGATGAAAGATCAATAACGTATTTATATGATATAGTAAAAAAATGTGGAATCAAATTTTGACACATTTGATAATTATTAGTTTTGCCTTATTCTATAACATTAACATATTAATAAAACACTTTGTTTTAATGAAAAACATAATTTTTTTTTTTTTTAATTTTTTATAGCATATTTGTGGTTTCCCTGATAATCTTTATAAATAATATTTTAGTTCTATTACAAAAACGTTAATGATATTCAATTTATATTTATTGTCTATTACAAGCGTGCTCATTCATTAATGTAAGTTTTTGTTGCATTCACATAAGTACATATGTATTACAAATTTGTAATAATACTAAGGTTATCAGTATTATTTTAAAATTCTAAGAGATTTTTAAATTTTCTACAAAAGAACAAAAATACAAATATTAAACATGTAATTTCCGGCTCAGAATAAAATTTGAAAAAAAATTTACCGCTAAACACCAAAAAAAAAGAACTAAATTTACATACGATACACTCTCGATACACTTGACCACAATACGTCACACAACATTTACGAATGAAAAAAAACCACAAATTTAAAATGGAAATAAATATGATTAATGGCCTAAAGACTTTCTTTCTATAAATGGATGTACGAATAGTATGTGGAAATACCTTTAAGTTGTTAAATGAGTGTATAAGTAATAGGGTATTCATTCGAATAATGTTCGTTCGAATTATTCGAACAATTTATTCGAACAATTTATTACGAATAATTAAAAAATGGCCTTTTTCGAATAACGAATAATTCGAACATTTTTGGATCGAATATTCGAATAAGAAGAATAATTTTATTTCTTTAGAATTCAGCTAATGTTATTAGAATTTTTATAAAAAATATTTCTTTATGTTAAATTTAAATAAAAGCACCTTTTACAATTTCGTTTACGTCAAAGATTAATGAAATAGCTTCTTCTAAAGCGAAGTAAAATAACGAAATCTACTGAAATCAATTCATTTAAATTTTATTATATTTTTAAGATTACGAAAATTAAGCGAATTTTACAAGTTTATTACAACTACAACTGTTAGCTTGGGAGATATAGATCACATTTAGGTTTCGATGAAAAATAAAAAAGTATTTTGGAAAAATCTTTAATGTTTACACATAATTACACTGTGTTAGTCGCAAACTTTAACAAGCTGGGCACCCCACTGGTAAAGCTAATTCTAGTATGCTGAATTCGATAGTGGCAGCCGTTTTCGAAGTTAACGCTCGTATTCACGATATTTGGTTTTAAACTTGATTGTGTAAGTTGCACAAATATTAGCAAATTAGAAATGAAAGAGACATTATTTACCTATAATAAACATTAAATCGATTGAATATATGCTCCAAGCATAAACCAAATCAATTTCGGATCGATTTTTAATTTTTATTATTTTTTTATTTTATTTATTTTTTTGAAATTTTCCTCACTAGTAATATTTTTTGTTGGTTTAAAGTTTTGTTATTTAGCGTTTAAAATATATTTGAGAATAAGATTTCATGATTTCATACTTTAATAAAATCTTAATTGTTTATTTTGTTGAAATTTAACAACTAAATCATTAAATTTAAGCAAATAAACTTCTTTTAGCATTTCAAAGTGAAATATCTAAAAAACGAGCGCTAACTTTTAAAAATGGTTAACGCCATTATATTCAAGGTCATCGATATAGTTTTGCCCAAATGGGTGCCCATCTGGTTAAAGAATTATTAATCTAACAAAAACTTTGCACCAAAATATGAATTTTATAACATTTTGCCAGGTGCTTCCAGAAAATAATAATGCTTTTTCCTTCAACTGAAGAAAGTTATTAAAATTTTTCAGAATTCTCAAAGTAAATAGAGTAAAATCAATTTTAAATTTTAAATTAATTGTTAACTTTTAAGTTATTTTTGTTATTTATTTCATTTTTTTCTTTTCTTTTGCAATCAAGTTTTTGAAAAAAACTTACAAAATTCTGAATAATATAGTCCATTTTATTTTGTTTCAATTATTCGAATAATTCGAATAATCCTAAATACATGATCGAATAATTCGAATAAACTGAAATGTCTTATTGGAATTATTCATTTTATTCGAACAATGAAAATACCGAATAATTTGAATACCCTTATAAGTATTACTTAGATACCGCCACTAGCACTTCCTTTGGATACAGTATTTAAATTTAAAACAAAGAAAACCAACGAGAATGCACCCATTATTTACCTTTAATGTTTCTTTTTGTTATTTCATTTCTAAACTGAAATTAATAATTCATTAAATATTTATTCGTTTTTTTTTTTTAGTTTTGCCTTAAATAAGAAAATTTATTTTTTTTTTTAACAAAAAGAAATTTTATGTACAATATTTCATTTTATTTTTTATTTTTTTTTTTTCTTTTTTTGTGCTGGTTCATGATTTTTTCATCTCATTTCAACAATGGACGATTAATTTTCGAACCACAACACATTTCACCATTTGACCGCATTAAGCAATTGTCCGAAAATTAAATATTATCTATATATATATTTTTATATGTCTGTCTGTTGGTTTATAGGTAATTGTCTATTGTTCTCGCTTTTTTATAAAAAATCTGAAACTTTAAATAATAAACTTCCATTTAGAAAACTGTTCATTGGGCATGAGAGTGAAAGTTTTTTTCCTTTTATTTGTTTCTTTAAATGTTTAAATTCAATAATAATTTTAAAATAATAGTAGAAGTTTAGACAATCATAAAAAAAACTCAATAGTTAAATATCACGAAGCAAACTTCAACAATTGAATAAAGTTGTTGTAATAAATTTGCAACAAAAAATAATAACAATAGACCAAGAATTATACAAACAATTTAAGCAAAAAAAAAAAAAATAAAAATAAAAAATTGAACGTTTATGGACACTTTAGCAAACGTAAATAAATTTAAAGTGTTAATGTTGGAAATTTCGCACAACTACAATTTTGGGATGACACTCAATTTACTCAGTTGACCTCTTGGCATTTCAAATGTGTGTAACTTTCAAACAAAAATTCATATAAAATTATTAGAACGATTTACATTTATTTAAAATATTATAAACATATTTATCAAGTTTTCACTTTTAAGAATATAATAAAATTTATCTCTTAATGTAATTCCTCATCCAAAATCGTTGTTATTGATCTTACAGTTAAAGATCAGTCAATATCCTGATGATTATTCAATTTCGAGAGAAAGTAAATTTCTAGGAGAATAAAGTGTCCGCCTTTTATTCAGGATAAAGATAAAAATAATATATTTTTAGTTTGGTTCATTTTCGTTAATGTTTATTTATTTTAACTTAATTACAAATTTAAAAAAAAGTTCGTGAGTTATTAAGAAGTCAGTACATCAATAAAATAATATAAATTCGTTTTTAAGGTTTTTATTGCAGTAATATATTCTATGAAAATAAAATTTTAATTTTTAACTCATACTATTTCCGTTTCTTTTTTATTCTACTTTAATTACAGTGGTGGGCAAAAAAAACATTTTTTTCTTTCTTTAAATAAAAATATGTGAACTAGATGGAATTTGATGTATTGAACAGGAATCTGCTTTCAGTTTTTTATACCCTTCACCACCATAGCTAGTTGGGGTATTATGCGTTTGTGCTGATGTTTGTAACTTATAGAAAAAGTTATCAAACACCCACCTTAAAGTATATCAATCGACTCAGAATCACTTTTTAAATCGATCTAACGATGTCCGTCCATCTGTATGGTTGGGTGGCTGTCCATGTAAACCTTGTGCATAAAGTACGGGTCGCAATTTTAAAGATAATTCAATGAAATTTGGTAGGTAGGACTTTTATGATACAAGGACGAAGCTTATTGAAATTTGTTGTGATCGGTCCATTATTTCACCTAACCCCCATACAAATGTCCCCCTATAATAGAGTTTAAACGCCCAAAAATGCCTTAAAAATAAGAATACTTTAATGAAATTCAGTGCAAATAAGTATAAGTATCAACCTTTGTACCAAATTTTATTAAGATTGGCCCAAAATTGACCATAGCTCCCATATAAACCCCTCTTCCGAAATCACTTTAACGTGCATAAATGTTAGTATGAAGTTAATATTCGACACAAATAAGTTTTATGTAAGTAGAAACAATATTTTCAAATTTTATGAGAATCAATCCATAATTTGCCATAGCTCTCATATAAACCCACAACCAGAAATGGCCCTAAAGTGCATAAAATCATCTAGATGTTAGCATCAACGCATTATTCTGTATTTGTATATTTTATTTTACATTTAGTAAAATTGGCCACAGGTGTAATATAAGTCCCCTTCCACTTTGTATACAATGGTGTCGGCTTGACTAACTATATCTTTCTTTCTCGTTTTCTATCAGGTATTGATTTTTTATGGGTATGTCTATTAATTTCTCCTTAATAATGCGATTACACGAGTATATTTTACCATAGCTGGAGAAGCTGTTTAGCATATAAAAAATAATGTAAATAAGACTTAAAGACAATTTTGATTCGCATCTTTTAACATTTCACTCGTCTAAATCGGACAAACCGTTCCCAAATTATGTTAAAATATACTCGTATATATTAGACATGACCATTAAAAAATTAATACCTAATAGAAAAAGCTGAAAGCATATACGTATTTAGCAAGTGAAATTCCATCTACTCCGCCTATTCTTGTTTAGGTAGATTTTACTGCGACCAGTGTTATTGTTAGTAATAAATAAACCAAAAAAATTTTAATTACTAGATAAATAAAACTATGATTATTTAGAAGATTTCCTTCGACTGTAATCAGAACACTTAGAATCAGTTATACAAATATAACGTCTTTTTTCAAATCAACTATTTTTGAGTAAAATAGGAAATTTAGTGTTCATTAAATATTTTTAAATGATTTTTAAATGAGATATGGAAAACATAAATATCCAATTGCATGCAATTACATATTTATCCGTTTCAGAACAAATAAAGCATTTTGGCATCGATTTGTAATTGCATATTTTTGTATATTTCGCCCTTAATGGCATGTTTTTGCATATGTTGATTTTTACTATATATTTTTAGCATATTTTGTTATTTTTATAGCATATTCGAATCTTTTAGATCATATTTTGATAATTTTATTTAGAAATAAATCTTTTCAATTCGCATAGTAATTTCAAACGCATAATGAAATAAAAGCCCTAAAATGTTTAATATTTTAAATGAATTTGAATGTGTTCTGCATAAGTCAGATAAAAATGACTAAGAAATTTACTTTGCAGAAATGAAGGGATTAATGAATCTTCATAAAGGTCATTTTTGATGTAGAGGGCATGTTGTCTTTTAAATCTGCCCCAATGTTTGCATGGCAATCACATAAATGTACATACTCAGTAAAATTTTCAGAGCTTGTGCTAAAATCATTAGTCCTAGTGTAAACAAAATCATTTCAGATTTTTTAATAACATCCTTAGAACCAATGATGTCTCAACATATTCTGAGACTCGTGAAGTAGAACCTTATTGTGATCCTTAATTGGTTTTAAAGAAT
Organism: Protocalliphora azurea; assembly: GCA_932274085.1. Classification (NCBI taxonomy): domain Eukaryota; kingdom Metazoa; phylum Arthropoda; class Insecta; order Diptera; family Calliphoridae; genus Protocalliphora; species Protocalliphora azurea. The sequence continues at coordinate 92,657,140 of OW026520.1, forward strand.
ATTTTTGAGAACTAGTGGTTTAGAACTAGTTCTGTATTGCTTCTACATCATTACTCAAAAAAAAAAAAATAAAATAAAATTTCTTGTTCCCAAATGCTTATATGAAACTAGTTATGAGTGTGACAATTTCAAACAAAAAACATTGATTAAAGAACTAGTTCTAGAACCATTCCATAGGCTACGTAACATTTCCGCGGCATTAGTTGTTAGAGTTTCTTCCCTTAATAAGTTAATATAATGGTACATGTTGGTTCTAGGAATTTTTAGTCTTATCACTATGGAGTTTATTGAATTATTTCCAATTTTCCTATGTTCTATTGATTTTACTAAGGCATCACACTTTTGATCTGTTCTATTAGATTTTCTTATATAAAGTGTACATACATTCAAATCATTGGTAACTAACCAATTAGTTACTATATTTTCAGCAAAATTGGAAAAAATTGATGAACAATTCGTTAAATTATACATCCCGTTTTACCCCAATATATTTTACATTACCCCTAATATATAATTTTTATATTAATAAGATATCTGAAAAAGCATTACATTTTGGGACAAAATATATTTGGCACAAAATATATTTGTACGAAATAACGTATTAAATTTTGTATTTACCGATTTAAATATGATCTTGGTTTGGATATCTTCCATGGAAAAGTCAGCACTTAACAAAAAAAAAACTTCTTCAGTATATTTTATTTCCTCTCGCTCGAAAAGATATTTTATGAATGAAACATAATTAAGAAATGTTATGCAGTAATGACAAACTAATAGTCTTTTTTTGATAAAAAAAAATAAGAATACAAATTACACACAAATTACTTTACGGAAATAAATTTTAAAGCAATGAATAGTAATCATAAAAAACAGAACATTCTTCCCAATGTGAACCATGGATTATAGAACCAATGACGTTTTAGAAAAAAAAAAATATGTAATTATTATCATGAAAATTTAAAATAAGTTTGACTTTATTTACTCTGATAAGTTTGGGTTTATCATTTATATACTTTTAAAATATTCAGTAAATCTAATTCGTGTACACACTTTAGTAGAGTAAATCTCTTCTTATCTCTTAATTCTTCTCACAATAAATATATTTACAAAAGTAGGCCTATTTAGTTTAATTAAAATCCTTTAAAGACATACACAATCCTAGTGCATCACTACTGCATTTTGTTCAATTTTATTAAATTTTATTAAAAGAAGAAAAAAACTACTAGAAACAGTTAAAAGAAAAGAACCTCCCATTGTCAACTGTTTGAATGCGTTTTATTTTTATGTTTTTCTCGGTTTATTTAAAATTCTCTTGGGATTAACAAAGTTGTAATTGAGTAACTTATATAATTAAAAAAGGGAAACAAGTATTTACGAGTACTTTACTTTATCAGACATTTGGGTATAGTCTTAGACAGAACTTTAAATCATTGGCATTCAAACCAATAAACACAATGGCTTTAGCAGCGTTGCCGTTTGGTGACTTTAGTCGAAAATTGCCCCATTGTTGTACCACTTGGCCAATTTTTGAAAATGGAACTAAATGGCGACTTTTTAAGACTATGTGCTAAATGACGATAAACTATGTTGCTTGAAATATCTCGACAGACCACATATTAATTCCTACGAAGAAGTTAATTATTTTGAGATTGTTTCACAATATAGTGATGAAAAAAGTACCCGAAGAATTTATAAATCAACTGAAACTGTCCGAAACTGAAGCTACAAAAAACTATTGCTAGAATTTTTTTAAACAATTTTATTATTGGCTTCCAATTTGAATTTAATTAAAAGAATTGTTTAGTTTAAGTATTTTGTTTCATTTTGTGAACATACATACACACATATTTCAAAACCATAATAATAAAAGACCGATAAAGAAAGATATATTCGTTCTTGACTTGATGATACCCTACACCATTGTGTACAAACATAAAAATTATGTATGGGACCTGTGGCCAATTTTACTAAATGTAAAATAAAAAAAATACAAATACAGAATAATGCGTTGATGCTAACTTCTAGATGATTTTATGCACTTTAGGGCGATTCCTGGAAGTATGTTTATATGTGAGCTATGGCAAATTATGTACCGACTCCCATAAAATTTGGAAAATTTATTTGTGTTGAACTTTAACTTGATAGTAACGTTCGTATGGGATTTATGTACGTTAAAGTGACTATCGGAAAGGGGTTTATATGGGAGCTATATTCAATTGTGGACCGATCATAAAATTTGGTTCATAAAATTTGGTACAAAGATCGATACTTAAACAGAATTTCTTTGTACCGAATTTCATTAAAATATTTTTATTTTTAAGGCATTTTTGAGTGTTTAAACACTATTCCGGGGGGACATTTGTGTGGGGGCTAGGTGAAATGATGGATCGATCACAACCAATTTCAATAGTCTTCGTCGTTCTATCATAAAAGTCCTACCTACCACATTTCATCGTATTATCTTTAAAATTGCGACCCGTACTTTGTGCACAAGGTTTACATGGACAGCCAGCAGTCCAGCCAGACAGACGAACGGACGGACATCCTTAGATCGATTCCTAGTCGGTTGATATAGTTTAAGGTGGGTATTGGATTACTTTTTCTATGCGTTACAAACATCAGCACAAACGCATAACATCCCAACCACCTATGGTGGTGTAGGGTATAACAATTTTTATTTTGACAACTGAAATAAAACTAGAAATTACAAATTAAATAAAATTTCTTTAAATAAAATTGAGTCGTCTGAATCTCCCGAAGCTATAGCAGGTAAATTATATTGAATATATTGTAAATTTGATACCCTAAACCACTTTTACGTTTGTTATTTTTAACGAATAAAAAACAGCCTTCAAGTATACGATTTCTTAAAGATGTGTGCCTGCCTGTCTGATCTGTTGAAAAGCTGATTACCTGTCCACATAATACTTATGGCCTTGCTTTTAAAAGGACAAAGGGCTGTGCAAATTGAAAATGTTTATGGTCGAATTATAAATATTTCACCTAGTCTCCATGCGAGTGATCATCCGGAATAAAGTATCACCGCTTATAAATATTTAGTATATTTATAGAAATTTGGAATAAATATGTTTTGAGTACAGCGTTGTCAATTTAGCGCTTTTTGCGCTATATTCACCGCTTTTTAACAACCCAAAAATCGAATTTTTTCTGTTAGCATTTTTTTTAAAGGCACTAAATTTGGGTCTTTTACTTTAGTGATATGTCCATTAGGAACATGTTTTTACATCCCTATTAAATAATAAAAAATAGTATCTTATGACCTGTTTCAAACGGTAGAAAATTATTATTTTTAGTAAATTTTATACAAATATGAGCTGAACAAAATTTTACTTGCTCATAAGGCTAGTAGAATTTTTGCTAAAAGTATATCGTCGGTGCGTTGATGAAAAGTTCTATGTGTTTTTTTATCAGTTTTCAGGAAAAAAAAAATGTTTTATTTTGTCAATTCGCAACATTTAATATTTATTCATTCACATCTCATGTTTTTCTGTTTACACATTTTTAATTCCTTAATTGTAAAATTTTAATTTGTCAATATTTTATAAATATTTCATTTCACACAACAGAAATAAAAAAATTTCTCACCAGAGAAAAAACATTTTCTAACATAGAATACTATAATTATTTTTATTAATTTTCGCGTTCATCAAAAAATAAAGTGATTTTTTCATTTCATTTCGAAATGATAAAATATACCTTCAGAATTCTTTTGTTTAAAGTGGTCATTCCGTTTTTCTAATCTCATCGAATAGAGGATTTCTTAGCAAATTTTCCAGATTCCTTCAAACACGTTCCTATTTATTTTAGGAATTGTCTTTTTTGAAAAAAAATGCACTAATTAAATCAAAGGTTTTGCACCAAAAATAAAATAAAGTGATAACAGTTTTATGAAATTAAATTCTTGAAAAAAATCTATTATAAATCTGGAATTATAAATGTACATAAAATTTTACCGCTTAAAAACACCAATTTAAAATGTTTTTGAAATATAATTCACTAGTTCTGCCGAAATTAAAATATTAAAAAAATAACAAATATGACCTTGTAATGTTTAAATTGTTACTCTTAATTAAAATACTATTTTAATTTAAAAATCAGCTAAAAAGCGCTAAATTTAACTAAAATTAAAGGATTTCGTTCAATTTATGGCATTTTGAATTTTTTCCTGCGCGTTTTGGTTATAAATAGCTGACAACTCTGTTTGAGTAAGCATAAGCAAATATACCAATTTATCCATAAGGAGGATTTTTTAAAAAAGAGGCCAACCGCTTCAATATCTAAAAAACTCATTAAAATTTGTTTATTTAATAAAAGCAAAAACAAAAAATATTGTATTTTAAGAAAAACTACTAAATTCAAATTTATTAATAACAATATATTTTATTTCTAATAATTTTTATTATTGCAAAATTAAAGATTAATTTATAAAAAATATTTAACCTAAAATTGTCTTTATTAATTAAACTTCTGTACTTTTGTACGGGGTCTGAAATCATGGATTTACAAGTGTTGACCTTAAGTCTGTTAGACAATTTTTTTCATTAGTAATCATTAAAAAAAAAGTTCCGTCGAGTCTCTACTATGAGCCAAAGTAAAAATATAAATTGTGTTATAAGTATTTATCAAATCAATTTTTTCATCAAATTGCTTAAATCAATAAAATTTTTATTTGGTTTTGCTCCAATCACCAAAATGATAATATTAATTACCTAGAAATAATTAGATGTTGTTTAAACTTCAATAATTTCTTTATTTTATTAATAAGAACTATCATTAAAATTTTGCCTTAAAGCAGCAAATATATTTATTCATCCAATTAAAAAATTAATTATTTCTGCTCTATTGCAAAAATGCTCCACTTAATAAAAAAATACTTATTTCTACTATGCAAAATTATATATTCAAAAACTGCAAGCAATAAACAATTTAAAAAAATGTTAACAAAAAAAAGTATTGACAAAAAAAAAAAAAAAAGAATTTGAAAAATCCATAAAAAACGTCATCTTGGCAGCACGTTTCAACAATGGAACTTACGGAATCAGCGATTTGAACATATAAAAGAATGCCAGAATGTTTAATTATTTTATAAAATGTTAATAATTTATATTTGTATTCATCACATACATATGTATTTCTGTATTCAACGTCATCCTTATAATTTCAGGAAATTTTCGATAAGGACAGAATCTGCGTTTTATTATCCTCTGTATCGTATCAGATACCTTTTTTACAAATTCCCTGGAATAGAAAAGACCTTAAGTATTTAAAATAATTTAAAAATTCAAGAGGGACACTAATGTAATCTACATCACTGCGTTATAGAAATTTTTGGAAGGCTTATATATTAAAATTATATTTATATGGGATTTATGACGCATGTGTCATACTGCACACTGCAATAAGCCAAAAGACGGGAGAGGACTTTATATGGAAGTCATAGATATGTATGTATATGGTGATTTTTTTTAATCCCCTTTTTTGTACACTTTTAAAAAACACTCAATGGCGACGCTGGTTTTAAGTTTTTCATAATTTTCAATTCATAGTTTAACAGTTCTGTATTGCATACATGAATTGTTATAATAGTGACATGGTTGACATGACAACACTATAATCATGTTAAATGCAGAAAAACATGTCAGTTAGACGTCTATTTGTCTGTGTCCGCCTCGGTCTCTCTTTCTCTCTATATAAACGATAATGATGACAATATTAATGATGATGACGGCATAGAAAAACGTTATAACAACCATTTAACAATGAATCTATTAACAAATTGATGCGTTTAAATAACATGTATTACATCAGTCTTAATGACACATTAAAAACGATTATTTACTTACTGATGCACACACATAATATTTACTGTAATACTTAGTTAATGTTTATGTAATCAGAATTAAACGAAAAAAAAAATAGTAATATTTTAGTTACTGTGGCACACCAATGTCTTCAGCGATATTCAAGGAGCACGATTTTTGGAACTTTTTTCTAAGATGCCGAGTTTTTTAAGTTAAGAATGCTAGTTTGTTCTTCCAAATTTAAAGATGTTTCAAATAATTTCATACTCGTATATTATATGCTGGGAGAAAACAAAATTTTTCGAACAAAAAAAATGTAATTTTTGACCTCGCCGCCTCCGATTTTGACAAAATTTGGTACACACTCATTACGTCAATACAAAATTTGAAGTTCTTCAAAACTTTCAAATTCGTTGTAGTCAAGTTTTTATCACGGTTTTTTAAATTACATGAATTTTAAATTAATATATCTTCGGACATATAAATTTATATTTAAACATACTTTGGCTCAAATTAATGCCTTTCTAATTATTTTTCTAAAAATGTCATTTTTAAAAAAGAAAAGTATAATGAAATTAATATTCGTCTTTGTATTAAGAATATTTAAAAAAATCATATCCTTTATTTTTATAATTTTTCTTTAAAATGTTTCTTAAAGTATTTTCAATAATACATAAAAAATTTAGAGTGGGACCATAAGGGGATATTGATAAAAATTAACATTTTGTAAAAAAAAAAAAAAATCATTTATTTCAGTAATAATTTGAAAATTTTTAATGTTTTTTGAATGAAACAATTTGAATAAAAGAACTTTAAAAACAAATTTATTTTATTAAGTTGAAAAATTGTAGAAAATAATTATATTTTAGTGCAATAAAACAAATAACTTTAGAAAATAATCCTTGAAACCAAAGATTCTCAATGGGGCCAAATGGAAATATTGTGACAATAAATCGACGATTTCTAACCGACTGTTTCGATATATTTATTAGTTGCTGTTTTAGTTTTGCGGAACTGTAAAATTTTGCGATTTCTCTTTACATATTAATATTTTGAAAAACTTAAAAAATCATAAAAGTATGTAATTTTTAACAACAATATCTCGGAGGCCACTTAACAGATTAAGACAATTCAAATTGCGTTTAAATTGTATTGTTGTCGTCATCAACTAAAAGATTTAGAAGATTATTCAAATTTTGAAAAAGAAAATCACTTTAATGCAATTGCTTTTTTAAATGCAATTTTCGTTGAATATGCCATCTTTGATTCTCATTTTTTTTTAGCATTTTTTGAAAATATGTAATGCTTTCGTTACAATGAAAATCCAAACTTTTTGGGACACACTCATTTATTATGTACGATATTTTCATACACAAAACAAAAATACATTAAAAAATGTCAAATTAATTTTCTCAGCATCCCCTCAGGGTCCTACACTCAAATTTTTATATGTTATTCGCAACATATTAAGCAATATTTTAAAGAAAAAATTATAAAAATGGATACAAGGACGAATATTGATATCAATATACTTTTATTTTTCAAAATACCGTTTTTATACAAAAAAAAATATAAACTAGATTTATTAAGCATAATTTGAGATATTTTTTTTATATTTTTTTAAATTGGACGAATAGAAAATTGGAAAAAATGAACTTTCAACCGCGATAAAAACTAAAAAAAGAAATTTATATTTTGTATTGACATAGTGATTGATTGGTGCGGTCCGTCGGGTGTTCGAAAATTTTTGTTTTCTCCCTGCTACGTTTCGTTTTTAAAAATTGTAAAAGCTGAATTTCGTCCCTGTTAATATTCTAAATTTTATATTTATCATGTAAATATATTTATTGAGAAAATTGTCTAATGATCACACTGTGCAAGAGAGCAATAATGATTTTTTTTATATTTAAATATCTTAAGTTCTTATTTTAGTTATTTTTTATTTTATTATTCAAAAATTATGATCGTCATCATGATGACACAATAACAATAATTATTGGGAGTAAATATTTTCACAAATTTCACAAAATAGCAACAAAAAAAACTAACAGATCATTATAACGTACATATATTAAAAGTTTTAAAAATTTATTGTTCTAAGTTTCTTTTTACTACTATTTTTTAATAATAAAGAAAAATAGAATTCGAGAAAGTGCTAAAAATATAAAATCCATTATACTCATATCAAACTTTAATGCATTTAAATTGATTTTAGTTTATTAGAGTTCAATTTGGTTGTTTTCTACTTATTTTTTCATTATAAATGCAGTTTTATTTATAAAAAGTAAGTGAACGAATAAAAACAGTTAAGCAAGAATTGGGTTTGTGTTTTAAAGCTGTTTTGATTTGTTTTATTTTACGTTATTTTCCTAACAGCAATAGGTGATCGATCGATCGATCGTTCGCTTTTCCGTTTTGTTTATAGAATAAGAAAACATCTTTATTAAACATCTACATAATTTGTTGTCTTAGACACTTGAAGAAATAAATGAATATGCAGATATATTTTAAAGAAATTCATTTAAGAATAAAATTAAATTACCAAAATTCAATTTGTATATAAAAACATATGTAGTAAATACTTATCAGACCAGTTTAATGTGAATTTAACCTCGAAACATTTTAAGATTTCTAGAAGAAAATATGAAGAAAATCCAAAAAAACCCAGAAAATTCCAACAATTTTGTGAAATAGAATCTTGAACTGGAGTAAACATTTATTTTAGTTATGAACATCAGCAACGTTTTTTTGTTATCATAATACTTATGTGCCAGCGTATATTTGAAAATCTGGGGCAAAACACAGCCCTTTGGGTGGGGTATTATATAAGTTGAATACTTACATTTGTACGCCAGATTTTCGCAAATAAAAATAATTTGAAAATACAGTATTTCGTTATCTCCGTTAAATACCAAAAAAAATGTATTTGTTAAAAAAATATACATATTTCGTACTAATTAATATTAAATTAAATTAATATTAAATTAAATCGTATTTCTTTTCTTTAAAAATGGACTATATTTATGATTTTTTAATATTAATAATTTAAGTATATCAAAAATAATATTTTTTTTTTTTTTTTTACCCTTTGAGGAATAACGATTTTCTAATATTTATTTTTTAATCTTCTTATAATTTCAGTTAAACAGTTTTAAATATAAAATTCCTCTTTTATTTGTCTAATAATTTAAATTGAAATTAATAAAAGTTATTTCTTTTGGTTATTTTACTTTTGAAATATTTTGAAATGTGCAATTTTATTTATCTAAAACTGGTATTTTTAGGAGTTTGTTATACACGTTTTTTGTATGAAATATTCGAAGAAAACTATTCGCACCAGCCATAGTTCGTTAGACCGGTGTTCGTTATAGTCGTGCTCGACTGTAATAAACACACTGTTTATACGGAAAATTGCATAAAGAAATATATTGTTACGTTTTTGCCATTTTCAAAAACGTTGCACAGTGTGCGATGCAAAAAATTAAATAGATTTCAGTTTAATTTCACATACAGTCCCCGAAATAAAGATAGATACACTAATAAAAACCATTTTTGTCCTTAAAAATTGGTAAATATAATAAATATAATATATAATAAAAGTCTATCAAAAAATTTATTTTAAATTTTTTTCTGCATTAAATATAAAATTTTTCAGTTTTGATTTATGAGAGCGATATAGTGATTTTAATGCAATTTTCACATAATATTAAAAGCGAAAAGTGAATAAAATTGTCATTTGGTTATTTAGCAACATGTTTCCGTTATTTTAAATAAAAATTGATTTCATTAAAACTTTTTTTGTGGAAGCGAGAGCAAAATTTAAAAGTTACTCGAAAAACCTCTTTTTTTAATGAAACCCAAAGAAAAAAATTAACTATTTTAAATTTTATTGTTTTCTTTTTTTATGGCATCAAAATAAATATAAAAGACAAATCATAGCGAATTATAAAAAATACTTTTTTAACAAGGCTAAACGTAACACTTACATGAATACATGAATGCTGTCCGACTTCTGGAAACATGACTCTTCGAATTGTATCGAGTCAAAATTTATTTGCATCGCAAATAATGAGTCAGATTTATTTGTTTTCGTAATGAAGAAGTGTTAAACTGTGCGAATATTTGATCAAAGTTGCGTGACCACTAGTTTTACATAAAAATTGTTTGCCGTTGTTTGATTTTGCAAATGTTTTGTAAGACATATCAGCGTCAAACAAAATTCAATAAAACGTAATCTGTGATTTACGATAAGTAAAAAAAAAAAAATTTCCAAACTAAAAGAAGAAATTAAGAGTTATTTTATTTAATGGTTATATTTTTTTGTCAAATATTTGACTAGTCTGAATATAGCTTTAAGCTCATTTTTTAATCATAATTGTAAGGGTATCAACCGTTTTTTTAAAAAAAAAGAAAAAACTTTTGAAATCATTATTTGATAAAAACTAACAAAATAATTAAAAAAATGCTAACTATCATAGTTCGAGTTTATTGATACAATGGACTATATTTCTTAACAATACAAATGAAATACGATATTATTTTTCGGGATCGTTAAAAAAGTGAAAATTTTTAGAGATAATATTGTTTTGGTATCAAAAAATAAATCTTATTTTTCATTACTTTTTAGTATCTTCTTTGATATCAGATGATTTTACAAAATTTTTCTAAGCAATTTTCGTGATATCGTAATGTTAATATAAAACTGATAAACAAAATAATTAATTGATTTATTTATTTTTAATTTTATAAATTTCTCTTGAATTGTTAAATTTCTGGATATTATATGATGTTATTTAAGGTGAAAAGTCATTTCCTACCAATTTGGCATAAAATATGTGCAAAAATGTATTAAATTAGTTTCTAATCAGATTTGTATATTTTATTCAATAACCGATAAGTTCTAAGTGGTTTTCTTCTAAATATTTGACCATATCATAATATTTTTCTTATTTAATTGGAAGACGAATATGGAATAAAGTGATTGTGATTCATATGTAATAACAAAATCCTATCATTTAAATATTTAGAAATTCATAAATAAATTTTTATTTCAGGCACAGTTGCTACAAACTTGTCATGAATTCATCGCATTGTTAAGACATTTTGTCTACAACATCAAGCGTAAGGAACAAATATCTCGATGTTCATTTGTAAATTTTCTTAAGTTACGTAGTTCTATTTATAAGGTCTAGAGAACTGGTTTTTCAATTGGCTTTATTCAAAGCTTTTACCTTTAGCCGATCAACAAGAAATCCTTAAATTTTTATTCCTAGGATTGTTAATTCCTTCTATGAAAGACCTTTTTTAATTCGTGTTGCTGAAATCATTTTCCAATTGAACTGCGCATTTTTTCGCACTCAAACAATGCTTTTCGTATAAAACTTTTAAGTTTTCTTTCCAATGATAATTCTTTATAATGTCACAAACAAATTTAAATTAGAAAAAGACTAACATTTAAATATTTTGTCCTTCACTTTAAAAATATAAAACTGATTATAAAATGGAGTGCAGCTCATGCATTTATAAAGATTAATGAAAGTTCAGAGTCGTTTAACTTGTTAATGTTGCTATTAATTTGGACAAATTTTTAGGAAGCTGTTTCTTTAATATCTTCTCATTTTTCTTTTTGCATTATGATTGTGGAACAATTTTAATTATTAGAACTATAATTATAGGAATAATTAAATATATATATATTCATCGAATGCTTAGCCATTGTTAATTAGTACTAAGTAATAAATAATTTTCGACCTTAAAGGTTTTATATTACTTGAATAAATTATTAAAATAAATAAATAAAAATATTAAAAACGAGAAAGAAAGATATAGTCTGTCAAGACCGACTATATGATACCCTACACCATTGTATATGAGCATAAAAATTCGGGAGAGGACTTATATTACATCTGTGGCCAAATTTACTAAATGTAAAATAAATATACATATACAGAATAATGCGTTAATACTAACATCTAGAGATTTTATGCACTTTAGGGCGATTCCTGGAAGTGGGTTTATATGGAAGCTATGGTAAATTATGGACCGATTATCATAAAATTTCAGAATGTTGTTTCTACTTACAGAAAGCTTATCTGTGTGAAATATTAACTTGATACTAACATTCATATGGTATTTATACACGTTAAAGTCATTTTCGGAAGATTGGTTTATATGGGAGCTATGGACAATTGTGGACTGATCTTCATAAAATTTGGTACAAAGATTGATACTTATACAGATCTTCTTTGCACCGAATTCCATTAAAATATTTTTATTTTTAAGGCATTTTTGAGTGTTTAAACTCTATTCTGAGGGAACATTTGTATGGGGGCTTAGTGAAATAATGGACCGATCACAACCAATTTCAATAAGCTTCGTCCTTGTATCATAAAAATCCCGCGTGCCAAATTTCATTGAATTATCTTTAAAATTGCGACCTGTACTTTGTGCACAAGGTTTACATATACAAACAGCCAGCTGTCCAGCCAGAAGGACGGACGAAAGTGATTCTGAGTCGATTAGTATACTTTAATGTGTTGAATAACTTTTTCTATGTGTTACAAACATCAGCACAAACTCATAATACCCCAACCACCTATGGTGGTGTAGGGTATAAAAATTACAAAAGCATTTTAGAAATTGCGTTCGGTGCTTGAAGTTTTTGTCCAAATCGACTAAAAAGTTCGGTTTTTATTATCAGGACAAATTGGCTATAAGGTGGTGCTATGGTCCAAAACGGTTATAATCCTAACGTACAATCATTACTAAAAACTACAATTTTCTATTCTCTGTAAATCAAATTTAAGTGAAAATGTTACGAATTTCAAAGACATCAGGTAATGAATTATATTACATTAACAAAACTAAAGCTAAAGAGCTCGATTTTAAGGCATTGATCTTGGTCGACATTTTCTCCGTAAGTTTATTTCAATAACAGGGCCACATTTTATTACGATCTTCATATTTTAATATAATATTTAACCTGAATAAAATCATTTAATGATTTGGTATAGCTTTTAATTCTTTATTTTTGATATACAAATTACATTCTTTGCGTTTTGCTCTAAATAAAAATATATAACTGTCAAAAATTCTAACTTTAGCAATTTGAGAGTGAAAGAAGTACTATTTGAAATTTATTTTGGTACCGAAATATATTTTCATTTTCTATCCCTGCAATACACCCTCAAAATTTCTAGTTATACTCAAAAAACTCTTTCGATTGGAACTTCAATAACTTTCCATGCACTTTTAATTTTTGTCCCAAAAAGTATGCACCAAATAAAATAAAATACTTTTGAATAATGTTTAATAAGTTTTTAAGTTTTTAATCGATTTTAAAGAGAAATATCCCGTTTTATTCCAAGAAAATAACATTAGAAACTTTGAAAAGCTCACATTTTAATGATTTTACAGATTAATCTTTAATTTTGAGTTTACCAATATATTTCTTTCACTGTATGCATGTAGTATGCATTTCCGATGCATTGAAAATTGTAATGATTTAAAGTTAACTAACTTAAGTTATTTTTTCATGTAAATGTTGTCGATATTTTGTATTCATATAGTATCGATCATAAAAAATGAAACGCTATGTGATGTGATCTTTGTTCGCACATATTTTGCTTATAGAGTAACCCGATGTAACAATACTATTATGATTTTAATACTTGTGACCATAGCCTTTTGTTGTATACAATATTTTCGATTATTATTGTACATAAAGAAAATTATTAAAAGTTTAGTAAAAGCAGTTGTAAATTTGAGCGAGCAAAAAATTGCAAATCTAAACAAATCAACATGATTTTGTAAATTTTTAAAAATCGTTATAGTTCGGAAACTATATATAGTATTATTAAATACCATGATTTCATATAGACTAAAATACATGAAATCTGCAGATAATATAAATATTAGCAAATAATCCCACTTTCTGTTAAATTTTACTATTTTTCTTAACTATTTTGGAAAATTTTCCGTAGAGATTGATATTTTTGGAATTATTTTTTTGTTTAGTTTGAAATCTTACAAAACTTCTCTATGAAAAAGCGATCAAATATTCATGATAATTTGATAATTCATAATTGTATAAGAGCTTTGGACCGAAATAGCTCAACCAGTTTCGATTGTATATTGTTTAATATTCAAATATCCCTTAATTTTACTTTTGGAACAAATTCCAACACAGCGAAAGACAATAGGAATTAAACCTCTTTTGACACTCTTCCTATGTCAAACAATTAAAATTTCATCCTTCTTGGTTTTTAGAATGTTGCACGTTGCTACTATTGGAAGTTAATATTTAAGGAATTATGCCTACCTAGACAGTCTAAATTCGAAATATATTCGTTTAGAGTCAAATTAATTCAAGTTGTCGTAATAGGACCTCATTTCAGTCAGTAAAAACGAATGGCTAATTTGTGTCCAAGTTCAAATCTCACTGACGGCAAAATTTTTTTGTTATTTTTTTAATTTTTATTTACGTTTAGGTACATATTTTTGAGCACCCCTTAAGTGGCCATATGCGTTCATTTGAGTAATATTAGATATCTACTGTTCCATAACTTTTATAAATTTTTTCATGATCGTTTCATTATTGTATATCTAAAATAATTTTTAAGAATCCTCATATTTGAACTACACATCAGTATTATTGCAGTACCATCATCAATCTTATTCTAAAATATTCCTAAATTCTTCAAAACAATGAAGAAATATTTTCTTTAAATCACGAATATCCCTTGTAGTTAAAATGACCTTAAATTTATGTATATTAGTAGTAGTTGATGGTAATGCAATCAAATTAAAAAAATTTCAAAATTTAAAAACTTAAAAAATTCTGTTGATTTTTTTGGAGTTGCATTTTATTTATTTTATTTTTTTCTTTTGTTTTCTTGCTTGCATTAATTTAAAACCGTTTTAACAAAATTTACAATAACTACTCCAATGTATAACAATTTAGAACAAAATAACCTACAATAGTTGATTAAGATCATAAAGAATAAAATCACAACAAAATTGGCTAATTTAATAACGTTATAGCCCTAATCAATGCCATCAAAAATCATATAGCCTAGCGTTGCATTTTTTATGCTCGATACTGTATGTATGTATATGATCATGATCATTGATTAATAATCAAACTTGTTCATTTCCTTTTAACAATGTTGTTATTTTGTATCTAGGTGTAAATAAGTACCCAGCGGGAAATTGAAGAAAGGAATAAGAATATTTTTTTTAAAGGCGAACCATTAAATAAATTATTTTGATAAAGATCATTAAATCATTAAAAGAAGAACTATATGCAATTGTATTTTATTTAAAAATCAAACCAGATACTTTCAGTGGGGTTTCTTTATGTTAACGCTTTCGAAAGAAAATTTAATTTGTAAACAAGAGAAACAAATTTATAAATATCAATTAAAAAGACCAATAATTAATCCTTTTCAAATAGGCCTCTAAAGTGAAGGCCTTGTTTTTTATAACTTTTTCTTATTACATTGTTAACCACATGTAATTATATACTCGATGATTTAACTTCTTTATTATTATTTTGAGCAACATTACAACTACAAAATAAAGAAATATAAAATTTTTTATTGAAATTCATTTTTATTCACTTTATTTCAATTTCTCTTGATGTCTACCAATAATGATTTTTGCATAAAAGTTAAAAGTTTTCTTGTTGCTATTTCTAGATTTTTGTAAACAGTAAATCTTTCTATGTTTTATTTTAGCTTTTCTAACGCAATCTATGCCATTGACATAATTTCTCTTGTGCACATTTTTTTCTATTACTATTTTTTATTTTTAATATTTCAAAGATCAGCCAACAACAGCAGCTGGATTTGAAATGAACTGAGCCAAGACCTTCACGTTTAAATGTTGCCACTAGATATACAAACATGTTCTGTTCTTATTCTAATGAATTTCCAGATGTAGGCATTACTTATTTAAAGCAGCAAACAAACTAAACACTTACATGCCGGTTAAATAAAATATATATATATATATATATATATATATATATATATATATATGTGAGTGTGTGTGTGTGTGTGTGTGTGTGTGTAATAAAATTCTCATACAAAAAATAAATGTAGTTTGTAGACGGTATGCAAGTGATCATGATTTTCTTTTTAAATCTTATTAAAAAAAAAGTTTTCCTCTTGACAAACTCTACTTTATTTTAAGTTTAGTTTACTTTTGCATACTTAAACTAAATCGCTTTTAATAATAATGCACAGCGATATACTTCATGCCAACTTCCTCTCCAGGTAGCAGGATTTTAGCTTGTTGTCTGTCATAAATCACTAACATATTCGTTCTAAGTGCTTTAAATAAAAATTAATGTGAAAAATTAATGTTGTTTAATAAAACTAATGATAATGATAGACATAGTAACTAGATAAGGGTACTATAATCGATTATACTGTGAGATACTTCTTGTATATAAGTATAAGTTAAAAAAAATATATAAAACTTTTTTAGCGGACAAAAGCTGCAAGATTTTATTTTCAATCTCACCACTGTTATTATGGGTAATAAGCTAAATATAGTTTTTAAAAATAATTTCCTTGAAAGAACTGCAAATTATATTATTGTTTATTTAAAAAATTTAATTACGTTAAAAAAATATTACAGAAAATATTTCTGCTTTTCTATACAAAAAAAAAAATATAATTTAGAAACCAATTTGGATGTTAGTTTCAGTCCTTTAAAAACAAATATGGAGAAACAGCAATATGTACCTGATTTTTTTTAAAGCTTATAATAAAGATGTTCATTTATAGTTCTTGACTGATTAAAATAAATAGCAAAAATTATGGTTTAAAGAAAACAAAATTATTGATCATCGATTAATCCTTAAAAAATATATTTATATGTACAGTATTTTTCGAAACCATTGCAACTGAAACGCGTTTCTATTAATCATATATTTCTTTCGTTAAAAAAATGTGAACAAACTCATTTGTTTTAATAATTCAAAATGTTTATTTTATTATCTAATTAAAACAAAAATTATTGATTAACTTAAAATTATTAAAAATCGAATTTTAATAAAACAAATTAAAATTTAAATGTTCAAACCATTTGAAAATGACCACTACTTTTACCAATCAAAAAACTTTTTGTTAAAAATAATATTTGAAACAAGTGTACACGGTTTTAGACTTGAGTAACCAAAAGTTATTTCTAAGATTATTTAGGGAGCTGAATTTGATTCTTCACTCCTTTCTTAACATTGGTTCTAGTAACCGAGATAATAGCAAACATATTTTTTTCCAATACTTGGGATCCAGTAACACTGGTGAGCGAAAAAAAATTTTTTGACCTGCTAAATACAAATCTGTTTTCAGTTTTTATGCCCTACACCACCATAGGTGGTTGAGGTAATATGCGTTTCTGCTGATGTTTGTAACGCAACCAACACTCACCTCAAAGTATGCCAATCGACTCAGAATTACTTTTTGAGTCGATCTAACTATATCTGTCCGTCCGTCTGGCTGGCTGGACAGCTTGCCGGTTGTCCATGTAAACCTTGTGCACAAAGTACAGGTCGCAATTTTGAAGATAATTCAATGAAATTTGGCGCGTAGGACTTTCATGATGCAAGGATGAAGTCTATTAAAATTGGTTATGATCGGTCCATTATTTCATCTAGCCCCCATACAAATGTCCTCCCGGAATAGCGGTTTAACAATCATAAATGCCTTAAATATAGTAAAATTTTGTATAAGTATCAATCTTTCATAAAGATCGGTCCATAATTGACCATAGCTCCCATATAAAACCCTCTTCCGAAAATCACTTTAACGTGCATAAATCACATAAACATGTTACTATCAGGTTTATATTCAACACAAATAAGTTTTATATAAGTAGAAATCACAGTGACAAATTTTATGAGGATCGCTCCATAATTTACCATATCTCCCATATAAGCCCACTTTCGAGAATCACCCTAAAGTGCATAAATTCATATAAATGTTAGTATTAATGTAACGTTCTGTATTCGTATATTTCATTTTAAACTTAGTAAAAGTATCGGTCCACAATTGTCACAAGTCTAATATAAGACCCTCCACGAATTTTGATGGACATACACAATGGTGTGGTCGGGCTTGACGACTATATCTTTCTTATTTGTTTTCTTTCAGATCATGACTTTTTTATGGGCATGTCTAATATCTCCCCCTTAATAAGACGAATACACGAGTATATTTTACCATAACTCGAATTGGAACACTAAAAGATGCAGACGAAAATTATATTTATTTCATCTTAATATTATATTTTATCCGCCTACCAGTTTCGGAGTTATTCAGAAATTAGTGGCGGAAAAAAAACAATCCTTCATATAAAATTGAAGATATTTTTTTACTTGAAAATTTCTTTTAAGGAATGAAACTGGCAAGAATGTGCAGTTTTTAATTCATATTCATAAAGTTGGTAAAATTGATACACAAATCTTGATTTTATTCACAATTAAATAAAAATGCCCATGTATTCTTACTATGAAGTAGAGAGACGGTAGGCAAAAAAAAAATATGTATATATATTATTTTTTTAACAAAAATAAGTGGAATTCGACTTGCTGATACCTTGGCCTTTTTATAGGTATGTCTAATATTACAAGAGTATATTTTACTATAACTCGAGAACGAGCTGTCCGATTTAGATAATTGGAACACCAACAGCCGAAGACGAAAATTTTATTTATTTTATTTTATTATTCTTAGCATTATTTTTTTATCCGCCCAATATTTTCCGAGTTATTAGAAAAATAGTGGCGAAAAAAATAAAAACTTTTCATGAAAAATTGGAAGAATTTTATTTCCTAACTCCGAAAATATTGGCGGGATAAAAAATAATGAAGATAATTTTAATCGGCATCTATAAGAGTTTTATCTATCCCTAAATTTGACAAAACGTTCTCGGGTTAGACAAGTGTGACCGCTAAATAAGGTCGTCATATTAGTCATGCCAATAAAAAAGAATCAGTACGTGATAGAAAAGAAAAACAAAAATAAAAACAGATTCTTGTTTAGCTCATCAAATTCCATCTAGTTTATCTATTTTGTTTAATGATTTTTTTTTTTTTTTTTAGTTTTGCCCACCAGTCTATCTCCACTTGATTGTAGGTATTCATGGGTATTTTCACTTAACTGTGAATCAAATCAATTTTGATGATACATAGCACTACCACTGTGCTAAAGATAAAAAACAGAAACTTTTTTGGCGCTTTCACTTTTTAGAAAATCATTTAAGAAAAAAAATCTTCAATTTTGCAAGAAAAAAATTTTTTGACACTAATTTCTAAATAACTGCGCAAATAAGCAGCACAAAAATTATGTTAGTATGGTTTAAACACATTTTTAGTCCGCATCTTTTGGAGTATCATTTATATAAATTGTACAGACCGTTCTTGAGTTATGGTGAAATATACTCAAGTAACAGGCTTATTATGGGCGAAATATTAGTCACGATCACAAAAAAAATCCATACCTGATGGGAAAAAATATTCATATTTAACTCATCAAAGTTCATATAGTCCAACTATTGCTCTTTAGAGGAGGGTTTTTTTGCCAACCAGTGTAATCAATTTACTCAATAAAAAATTATAAGGACTGCGCACGAAAATATCCGTGCACACTTTTAGGCTTATAACTTTTATTCTACGCAAAAAAATTAGTACTGTTTACTTGCTTACATTTGCTACTATTCTCAGTAACTGTGTGAAAAATTTTGTTGTAATAGCATAATTAGTTTTTCTTAAAATGAAAATTTTAAAAAATTAATGCAAAAGCGTAAGTGAGTTGAGAAATTCAGTTTTTTGAGTCACAAAAAATTCAAAGAGATCATGATCACCGAAAAAAAACCCTGATAACTGAAGTAAAAAATGATTTGCAGATTTTAGAATTGCTAACTAAATAATAGGAATTTTAAAATAAAATTGTCTCTAGATGGAATGGAATGGAATTGTTTAAATTGTTCTGTATATTTTATCAGAAAAGTTTAAAAATGTAAAAAAGTTCCCTATAGGAACTAATGCTATAGAAAATGTAAATGCAAAAGAGAGGAAATTTACTGAAAGTAATTTTTTTAAATATATGAATGCTGCCTGCCTAAAGGGTTATAAAAAGTACGTACTGGCGGACTTTTTACAATATACTGGTCAATAATTCCATATCACAGATGTTATGGGAAATGTATTAGATAAATATCGTGTAAAAAATCTAAATTGTCTGGCAAGATATTTGTACATGTAGAAAAATAGCAATTTTTATTCATAACAAATGACACTTTTAACAAAGAAATGTGCGAAGAATATATAACGAATTCTAATTTGTTTGGCCTCATCTTACTTTTCATTATTAAAACAAAAAATTAACTGAGTGGTACCAAACAAATGGTGCTGCTATGTACCAAAGGAGACCAATCCACTAAACTGTCCAGAACTCTGTCCATTTCAAATGCATTGGGTAATAGCAAAAAAATGTTTAAAGCATACTTTAATATGACGGACCCATTCCAAAAAAAAGTAACCGAAAACACAGTAAAGCTCTTATGGGGGGTATTATAGAAAATATTAAATATTTTATTAAAAACGAATAAAAAATGTATTTTTCTTTTAAATTAAGAATTTGAATATAAAAACCATTAACAAAATCAAAATTTTAAAGAGATTAGCTGAATTATATGCACGTGCGCAGCCCTTAAATCGTATTTGAAGAGTGATCAAGCTGATTCGTTTGTATAGCTTGGAACCTTTTTCACGTATTAAAGTCCAAACTTTTGAAATAGTATGAATTCATCATGGCCTCGCTCCAAAATCCTTGGTATGACTTTTCGATTTTTGCCAAATTCTGGAGTATTCGATCTCTTTTATCGTTACTCGCACCGCCCGAAGCGGGTTAGAAGATATTCAAGTTCAAATCTTGTGGTATTTTTGCAACAAAATCTCAATTTTTATCTTCTATTAAGGGGACTTGCGATTACCGAATATGTTGCGAATAAATATTTAGAAATATCCCCCTGTATTGGATGTAATTTTTTTTTAAAGATACCGTCGGTCATTAGTTTTCGAATATAAGGTGTTTAGGTTTCAACGAAAACAAAATGGATAAGACACTACGGATGCTAAAGAAGTGTGTAGCGGCACAGAAAATACGTATTTCATTCTGCTGGTGTCTAATTATAGTCCACAAATTCTGCTTTGGTATTGCCAAGCAGAGACCTCGATTGCAAACTTGTTTATGGTCATTCGAACCGTATAGTGGAACCACATCTATAACAGCATTTATGACGCTAGCTTCAATCTCTCTTTTGCTTGCCCCAAAGGGGTGGCTCTGCTAATTGAGTCCCTCAAAATTGCACCCAGTGCAAGGCGGGCGCCATGTTTAGGTTTCAACGAAAACAAAATGGATAAGATAAATGCTGACGAAGTGTGTAGGGCCACAGAAAATACGTATTTCATACTGCTGGTGTCTAATTATAGTCCATAAACTCTGCTTTGTTATTACCAAGCAGAGACAACGAGGCAATTTACTTACGATTGCAAACTTGTTTATAAGGTTTGACAAATATTTCTTATTCACGGCTAAGCGCTTTGATGAAGTTCTTGATAAGGTAAACTTCTATATGAATGGGTGGCTTAAAAGTATTCTGTGAGCTTATTACTTGTTGAAATGAGACGTAGAGAATTATGAAAAGCGCTTAATTTTTGGTCCCGTATACATTGACGTTTATTGGAGTGTCAAACTTTTTTAACTCCTGCAACTCTGATGCGGTCAACTCTGCTAATTGTTTTAGCAAATTCAATTCACGAATCAAATCATTCAGTTTAGTTAATCAAATATATAAACCAAGGTAATCAAATACCGACCTCTGAGTATTTAAAATTGCTCTGACCACTTTCCCCAATACTTACAATCCTTAAACAAAATAAAAAACGCTTGAAATCAACTTTGTAGTAATTTTTCTATATTTCTACATAATTCGTTTTAAAATTAAACCTTTAAAATTACACTAAAATGAACCCTTTTGTGCCACTAACATCAGAAAGTCGTTATGACAACGCATTTCTCGAAAACTAGAAACAATCGGTATGCTTTTGTAATCATCAATATGTTGCCATTTTGGCTGAAATCGGGAGATTCTGATGGTCACGATTAAAAATTTATTTTTTTTTCCTTCAATTAAGCTTTGACAACCCTTGTCTTACGTTTGGGTTTACTATCGTGTTAGACTCTCCATCAAAGTTTAACATTCAGCATATGGAAGTTTTATCGAGACAAGATCACTGTAATTTGGGTACGTTTTTCTTTCAGTAATATAATCAATTAGACTAATTTCATGTCCTGAAAAACACCTCAAAGCATTATGTTTCCACCTCCACGTTTCACTGTTAGTTGTCTACTTAGGATTAATCTTTTCGCCTATAGGACGTCAAACGCTGACTCATTAAATAAGATTTTTTTAAGCACCTCTAAAGATATTTTTTGTATAAATTTAAACGGACTTTTTACACTTTTTGCACAATTATATCATTAATTTCTTTTTGACGATTGAAAAAAGAAAAATTACATACCCAAATTGACCAACTTCGGAGGTGCACCGTCCAATACACTGATGAGTCACAAGAGACCTATACTGCTATAAACCAACTCGAAAACACCTCTGCTCTGTCCATGAACAATTTTATTCAGATATCAAATTTCTTTCCAAAAAAAATTCATTGTTTCTAATCATTTATTATTATAAATTGCTTCAATTAGCAGGAAAGAAAACAGAGTTGCAAATGTTTTGAACACTTTAATTTTGACCATTCTCCCAAACAGATCACTTTTGTTGCTATAAGTTATCGTTATCAGAATGGTTTCACTTCAATAAACTTTAGAAAATACAAACAAAAAAAATAATAAATGCAAAGATGAAATTAATTTCAGTTCCAACTGTTTTAAACACTACTGTATATCTTCTTATCATATTTTTGAGCAGGGTTAAATACCCTAAAATCGAAGTCCTTGTAAGAAAAGCTAGAACTGAGGGAAAATTCGATTTCAATAACAGAAAATAACATCTTTTTTTAACTGTTTTTTCTTTTCTTTCTTTTCTTTTTTTCTGAAAATTGGTACAAATACAATTTTTGAGAAATAGAAATTTTTTGGAGTAGTCCACACGATCCAATTTCATGTGCGTGCAAAAATTTAAAAAAAAAATAGTTATAACAGAGAAATTGTGACTATAGTCTTAAAATTCTTATTCACAAACAAAAATCTAATATTTTTTGTTTTCAAAATTAACATCTGGTATATAGACAATCATAAGAGTTGTGACTTATCATGAAAAGACACTTTAATCGAAAATAAAAAACTTTGAAATTATAAAAAGTTTTATTGTGGAAAAAAACTATGCAAAAATCTTTGAGATCCAAGGAGTGAAAATGAAGTTATAGGTTAAATTCTTATTCGCATTTCCTGCTGATTTTCATCGCATCTTGCTGTATTTTTTTTTTTTTTTTGCGAATTAGGGTATCTGGCAAACGGTAGCAAAGCATGTAGGAAAGTAAATTTTTGACAGTTATGAGATGAATAAAATCTCATTAGCCCATAGGTCCACATAAATTTTTGACAAATAAATGGAAAATTTTAAAAATCATTAAATAAATACTAAATGAAAATATTTTAAAATTGTTTGTGAATTTCAATGTTTATTTTATAAAATTGCTATTTTTTCAAAAAAACAAATAATTATTTCAAAATGTATTAAATTTTCCAAAAGTTTTGCCAAGTTTTGTTAACTAATTTTTCAAAATTTATCATGAATAAAAAATTTTCATTTGAGACAGTAAAGGTATAAAATTCTTTCAACATTTTTTCACCGTTTTGCTATAAACATTTTAAATTTCTAAAGCATATCTTTTATTTCTATTCTTTTAAATTATCTGACAAGAAATGTCACAATTTTTAGTTTACATAGCAAGTTAAGCTTGTTTTGTGACTATGTTAACGGAATACGGAATTATGACTGAGTCACATGAATAATCATAACTTTTAGTCATAACAAAATTGTGACTTTTTTAAAACTTTTTCTATAAATAGGCATATTTATTTCTAAATAAAAATTAGTAAGCATTTAGCTGCTTAAAATAGGAAGTATTATTTATAGGATTAAAGGCATTATGGTTTCTACTTATATAAATCTTATTTGTATCAAATATTACACTAAAATTTGCATAGGATTTAAGCACATGCTAGAATTTAATCAAACTAATAAAATATTATTTTCAAGTCTCAGTTCATTTTCCTTAATTCTGCGATTTACCCCCTTATGTTGTAAATCGCCTCACCTCACTTTGAAAACTTTTCCATATGAATTTTTTAAGAACAAAAACAACTTATATGAAAATTTTTTAAAAGAGACGGGGGAAGAGTTTTACAAAATTAGGTCCTCAGTTTCATGTTTTGGCTAATAGCACAGGACAACACTAAAAAAGTATTGTGAAAAATATGTTGCATATATTGTAGTTATAGGCATTCCAATTATCAAGAACATTTCGGTTTTTCTCCATTACGTTACATTTTTAACTCATTGACGACTAAGGAAAATATGCTTTCTTGAGGAGATTTTAGGTTATATAATTTTCTAGGTAATAGATAGAGCAAATCAGTCAAATATGTAGTATAAGTCAAGTCTCCAACTTGTTACACATAGCCCCAAGAAGTCTTTAAAGTTGTAAAAATTAATAATTTCTCAATTTAGCCTCATAAAATTGTGGAAAAATGTGGTGTAAGGAGTGGGTGTAGAGGGGAAATTTGTATTTGATATAACTAACATATGACCGTAGATCTCAAAAATGGTAATATTTTAAAAATCGCACTGACAGAAAATGCGTAGACACCAAAAGTTTGAAAAAAATAAAAATCTAAATATAAATAATAAAAAATTAGAAAAAAAATTACATCGTGAATAATTTCACTTAATTCTTACTCCTTAGACTAAATATAGTAAAAAAAAAAAGTTAAATGAAATATTTCTTTTTTTCTGCGATTTTGTTGAACTGTGTATAAAATGAATTCGATTTTGTTATATAATGTGTTGAAAATGTCCTATTTCCCAGTCACGTGAATAATTTTGTGGAAGCTCAAATTTCCTCTAGGGATATAATAGTTTTTGTTCAGTTTCTTCTATTCATTATTAATAACAGTTTTAATAAATTATATACTTCTCAACATGCGATTGATTTACGAGTATAAACATTATTGCGATTAACGGTTTTCTTTTAAATCGCTAATTATGTATAACGATATCATTTCTAATCTCAATAACGATTAAAATTGATTTCATATGCCACATAAATATACAAATAAAAGTGTTAATTAATGATAACTTTGTTATAAATAACATTAGATTATTAATATCAAAAAACAAAACCAGACTTACAATGACAGGACATTACACAAACAATTTATTGACTTTGTCTTTGTAAATGACAGGCAACCAGTTTTGTTTGTGGCAGGCTAGAGTTAATGAACTTTTTTTAACGGATTTTTTTGTAGCAACATAAAATGAGCACCAAAAATACAATCGTACAAATTATAACAAGTAAGATTAATACAAATTTGTATGGACGTTAAATAAATATGAACTGGTTGAGGATTAAAATTAAAACACACTTCAATTTTGACGCAACCAATTGTGAGCAAATCATAATGTTGTCACATTTATAATATGACAATGATTTCACGTTTAATTATTTTATTTTCGGAAATATGTAATAAATTCGAACTTATTTTTTATTAATTTTCAGAAATACGTAGTGTCTCAGGTGAACCTAATTACAAATCTGTTAACCTGACCTGGGAAGTGGAATTTGTAACCTCCGATCAGGATGCTATTACCAATAGTAGCGCCGAAGTAGAACCACCCACCTCATTTCAAGTATTTTTTTGTGAAATACAATCCTTTGGACCACATAGATGTCGCTCTAAGGTTATCAATGGATCTACATCTCCACAAATGTATGATAATGAAGATAATGATTTGGAAGTTATAGACAAAATGTATGTTTCTTAAAAAACTAAGACTAGGAACATATGAATGTAAATTTGCTATATTTATTTAATTTATCATTTATAGAAGGCAAGTACGTCAATACATGACCCAAGTTGATAATTTAAGAATGGCCACCAAATACAGTTTTCATATACGTTCGACACCCAAACATAAAAACATGAAAATTACCGGACGTTCGGAAATATTTGATAATGAAATTGAGAATGATGATTTTCTTAGTAATAATATGGGACAAGGACAAACTATTATTATACCCACTAAAGGATGTAAGTTAATGCTATGGGATTTAGGATGCAATTAAAATATTATACAATTTTGAAAATTTTATTAGTTTCCGCCCAGGCTACCAGATGTTTGCCTACAGCCTCCGAAATAGAAGTTGAAACTGGTCCTTATTTTGGTGGCAAAATTGTAGTTGATGGTGGCAATTGCGGCATTAGGGGTGATCCAAATGATCCAAAAGATAAATATGTCATGCGTATTGATCATAAGACCTGCGGTAGTATGGTTAAACCGGAAACGAATACTGTGGAAACATTTATAACGGTTCAAGAGAATTTGGGTATATTTACGCACAGTACAAGAAGGTAATTATGACAATAAAAATATTGATTAATTTTAATAAAATATTTGAACAAAAGCGTTTGAAAAAATCATAAATTTTAACTATCAGTTCTGATGCAATCCCTGATCAGTTCAAATCCACTTTTAGATCACTTCCAGTGTAGCACTATTTCAGTTATAATTCTGTTCTAGTTCAGTTCTGGTTGAGTTCTAGTTCATTTCCAGTTCAGTTCTATTTCACTTCTGGTTCGGTTCAAGTTCAGTTCTATTTCTAGTTTAGTTCTAGTTCAATTCTATTTCAGTTCAATTTTAGTTTTAATTAAGTTCTAGTTCAGTTCCATTTTAGATCTTTTTCAGTTCTAGATAAGTTTTAGTTCAAAAAAAGTTCTAGTTCATATCTATTTCAAATCTAGTTCAGATCTACTTAGTTCAGTTCCACATCAGTTCTAGTTCAGTTTTACTTTAGTTCTGTTCTTTTCCAGTTCTGCTTTAGTTCACTTGTAGTATAATTGTAGTTCAGTTCTAGTTCAGTTTTAGTTCAGTTCCAGCTCAGTTTCAGTTCTAGTTCAGTTGTTTCTAAACCGTTTCAAGTTCAGTTTCAATAATTCCTCTTAAAATCTAGTTCTGTTTGAAACAAACTCCAAACCTCTATTTCTCTTCGTTCTCTCCCCCTCCTCTAGATTTGTAGTAGTGTGCAGTTATCAGTCTGGTTTACAAACTGTACGAGCCAGTTTTTCAGTTCCCGGTCGCGGTGGTGCTTCCGCTGTACAACAGGATCATTATGAGGAAGAGGAACGTATGGGTAGAGGTTTAAAACCCATGCGATATGTAGACAAAAGTGAATTGGTGCTAAAAGAAACAGACACAGAAACAGATCAAACAAATGCTGCATCTGAAGAAACTGAAGCCATAATTGAAGAAATGGCCAATCCAACAATAAACTATAATAACAGTGAAGCACTAGCAACGGATGATACAACAAATGCCGTAGCTACATTGGAAAATATAATACCAGGGGTAAATGAAGAACACATTAAAGAAACGGAAGTCAATGAAAATGAAGATCATAATAAAGATGAACAACATGAAAGTGAGATAAAACACAGTATCGAATACAATGAAGATAGCAGTAGCACCAGTATGGCGGCTCCTATGGCTAATAATAATGCTAATGATCGTGATGACGATGATGTTGGTGAGAATAAAGATGACATATCAAATATTGATGATGAACAGGAACAGTTTTCAGCTAAATTTGCTAAGCTAACATTAGAGCATGAAGACGAAGATGATGATAGTGATGATTTTGTAGCAACACCCACAGGGAGAGGTAATTTATAAAAATTTATATTTATTTTGAAATAAATTTCCAAGGAAAAAAACTTGCTTTTTAAGAGTTTTTAATGCTTTTATTTTCAATTTTCTTTTTTATTAATGCAGGCTTTGGTTCTGGTTTTGAATTAATTTCTCTCAACATGGCCAGTGTTATATTGACTGTTTTATTATCTGTGATATTAATTGGTATTTTTATTTATGTTTTATATCGTGAAACTAATTTACCACCTCATATTACACACACACCCTCTTTGTCTACATCATCTTTGAGTTCGTCAAATAAACATCATCAGCATTTGCATGAGGTGGATACTTTACCCAGAGCAATAAGAAACAAAAATCAGGATTTATTGGCTTGAATTTAAAGAATTTTTTTATTTATTTTTTTAATTAAATTATTATATTAATATAATATTTATAGGTATATTATTGTACTCATAAACAAGAAAAGCAATAAATAAATAAATTTTAAAAGTTTCCCTGCTTTTTTTAAACTACGCTTTATTGTCTTGCTGAATTATTTACTCGTACTGACTTTAATTCGAAACGAATTGAAGTCTAGCCAAATATTTCATTTCAAAACGACTAAGCGTAGATAACGTGATGCATTTCTTTCCCCCAAAACAATATTCTTATTTATATTATTTTTATTATTATAAATATAAGAAATAAAAATATAAATATTTTTAATAAAGACACCATTATTAAGCAAATGTGATTAAGAAAATATTAATTGAGGTTTAAAAAGAATTCAAAATAAAACCAAGAACATTTATATTTAAATTTTAATTTATAGAATAGTTTTCTTTAAACTAAATTAATATTTTCTAGCTCATTTAATTAAAATGGTGTTATTTAAAATATTTTTTATTAACATTTAATGATAAAAATGGCACTTTTTCTTATAAGAGTAATTATTACTAATATTTAAGCACAAATTATAATTTAAGATTTTACTTTTATTATATTTTAAGAACATTTTGTATAGAAATAAATTTATATATATAAATAAATAAATAAATAAACACATTAAAAATTAACTAAAAACTATTTGCTTTTATTACAAACCAAAATCTTAAACTAAACGTGACTTAACAAGAGTTAACAAGCATTTTTTTGTCTGGTATTCTTTAAGAATTAAAACGAAAATATAATAAAAAAGTGGAACAATTTTTTCACGAAGCCCTTTTTTCTGAAGAAGAAAAAAAAATAGTATAAATGAAGTAAGTATAACTAGGTTAGTTTGACTGGTCTTGTCTTGTCTTCTCTAAAAGTTAAGCTGTGCTGTAAGTCAAAGCCAGCATTAAAAGTATCACTATCATTTTTATAAAATTTTTTTTTTCTCTTCTGTTCTATTCCCCTATTTTTGCTTTTCTAAATGTCTTGTTACCAGCAAATCTTTCTTTTCTTTTTCTTTTAAAGCTATGTATTTGATTTGGGATTAAAGTGTGAAGAACTATTTTTATTGCAAGTTGTACATAAGTTGTGTTAGAATAGCAATAGCTACAGTATAATTTAGTGTAATAAAATTATTTTTTTTTTTTAAATTTTCTTAAACTATTATTAATAATTTGTTCAAATTCCTGATTTATAATGCTCTTTTGTTTCGTTTAAGGCCAGAAGTTGTATAAATGATTGATGGAGAATGTTTAGTAATAATAGTAATTTAAGATTTTTTTATAGAATGAGGGGGAGGGGATAAAGTAATTTCTTAAATAGTTATAAACATAAATAAAGTAATAGAAAAGCTAGAGATATTTGATATGTCAAAAAGATTAATGTGTTTTTAATACACAAACAAATATGTGTGTCTAGTAGGGCAATATATTTGAGAACAAATTAAATTTAAATTTTCATCTAAAGTTAGTCTACTATTGAATCTAGATAAAATAGGTGTATGGAAACACCCTATACAAAATCCATCCATACAATCTTAACTTAGAAGAAAGCCTACCTGAGAATATAAACTAAGACTATAAAAAGACGTAGATTTTAACCAAGGAAATGTTCACGATTGTATCTAAACTTGAGCTTTAAAAACCTTATAGCTAAGACAAGCTTAGCCAGGTGGCCTTGAATGAATTTGATTGTCAAGGTATTTTAGAAGTTGTCAAGTTACGAGATCAAAGTTGAAAACAAATTGTAGTTATATAAAAAGTTAAATGAAATCTGAAACGTTGATGAAGAATATTTTTTGACAGTGATAAACTCGAGGCATATTTTTATAATTTATAGAGTCAATGCCTTCTGCATTATTACGCCTTGAAAGTGAAACTTGTATAGAACTACACAGTAAATTACTGAATTTAAAGTAATCTTAAAATCATATATGTATATATGAGATATATATATATATATATATATATATATATATATATATCGTTTTAAAAAAGAGGACTATCTTAAATTTAAAAAAATATTTTTCAGAACAAACCGATTACGATATGTTATACATCGAACACTGTTTCTTCGAGATTTATTTTAGAACTGCCAAAAGACATTCGTTTGTACGATGTATTAATTTTTTTAATGCCGTGAATAAATGTTCCAAAGCTATATTAATGGATATTGGAATATTTGTATTGATTCAATTTAAAGAAGCTGTGGTATTTATTTTTTCAAATAACAATTGAGAAAGTCAATTAAAATAAAGGAAAGATTTTTGGAGGAAGTCGATTGTCAAGTTTTTTTTTTTTTTTTGGAAATTAAGTCCATTTTTTAAGAATGTCAAGTAATATCACAATTCGAATCTTGCAACCCTAATTTGATATACTATTAATTTAATATAAACTTGATCCCTGCGAAGACTTACAATTAAATCCAACCCTGGAATGTTACACAGTGGGGCCGATCGCAAAAGTTTTATATGGAAGATATATAATGATTTAGATAGTTATATTTGTTTCATTTGGAAAGGTATGTAGACAATATGTATATCAATGGATAGGTAAATATATCTATTTTTATATTGTATTTATATTTTTACATAAGTACTCAAATTTTTGGAAGAAGTTTTGCTTAAAAATTATAAATTTTAGTATTTATAATGTTTAAGAAAATTTGTTTAGATTTGAAAATATATAAAATAATTACCTGCTGAAACTATCAAAATTACTTGTGGTACACAAAGAGATCGTTACGTTAAAAAAAGAATAAGAAATAAATTTTAATATGTTTTTCAGCACTTAACAAATATGATTCTAAAAATTTGACTATTTTCATAAAATATATTATTCTGTCTATATTTTTGAGCAAGCAGGCATCAGTTTAGTGTCAAATCAATCTATACTTATTTCAATTAAAACTTATTAAATTAAAACTATTTTCTTGCGTGACTCTTTTTTCTAAGTCACTCAACTTAGAAAATTTCCCCATTTTGTATCAATGCTAGACCAAAAGTTTCTTTATAATCCATTCTTGAAGCTTTATCTTTTGAAATATGTAAAAAAAAATATTTTTTTATAAAATATTTTTTTATAAAATAGTGAAATAATGTTTCCTAAAAAAACATGAAGAAATCGAAATTTTCAAATTCAAGCTTGAGTAAGCTTATTATTTTCTTCATCTCATCAAGTTCTTAACAAGGGTTTTTTTTAATCTTTAAAATCGGGCTTGATTAGTAAAAGTATTACAATTTTTTAAAATTTTTAAATATTCAAGGTGGTAAAATTTGACAACCTATTATTATAGGCTTAGGTCCTCCTCTACAACTCTCCCATACATTTCAATTCGATCCATCCAGTAGTTTAGGAGATAGAGATGTATCACCAAAATTTTTGCGATCGGCCCCAATGTGATTAGATAGAAGATTCTCTTAGAAGCTTAGAAGCTAAAATTGTATATCAAAATACCATTAAATTAATTGACTTTAAATTTTGACTACTATTGAACGTAATTTAGGCCCATAAAAAGAAGTACTATATATTCTAAAATTAAAGAATATAAAGATTAAATCTAAGTAGATAGATTTACGATGCAATATAAAATTTAGCTACAAAAGGACTTACAATTGCTTCTAAATTTAGACAATAGTAGATTTGTAATTAAATCTAAAACTAGACTATAAATATGATCTAATATGCAGTTGAATCTAATAAAAATATAACGGGTTATAATTTTAAATAGACTAGAACTGTTTTAACTTGGTCTCAATTGAGATGATCTTTGATTAAATCGAAAATAATATTATAAAGTAATCCACAATATAATCTAAATTTGAACTATAAAAAGACTTTAAATTAAATATAAACTTGGAGTATAAAATGATCTACAATTGATTCTAAATAAAGCACTGAGGCAAGTCAAAACTTGAGCTATAAATTTATATAGAATAGGACTATTTTAACTTTATTTTAGCCAACACGAAATTATTTTTCTCGCCAACATCTTACTCTTTAATATTTACTCAAGCGTAGCTTCATATCTCATTTCTGACAGGCCCACATTAAAGTAAAATACTTTCTATTGCTGTTACGTTAGAATAAAATTAGATGTATGACCGTGTAATAAATTGTCAAGAAACATTTCATAATAATAGCTAAATAATTAATGTTTTATGGTCAATTAATGTGATAAAAAACGAATCACTAACAACAATTTACATTTCAAAACACTTATAAAAGCAAAAACAAAATTACCACTATATATATTTATATTTCTTAAATTTGCCACAATTTCTGGTAAGTAGTTATTAACAAAGAGCGGTATTAAGGTGTCAAAAACATAATAAAAAACTAATTGTTTTAAGGAAATGTAATAATTCTGGTTTTTTTAGAAATAAAAGAATCTCTAAAACAAATATACACACATAATTCTACATACTTAATAACAAATACATATAAATAAAATCATAAATATTTATGTACTTTTTCTGCGAAAAAAATACAACCAAGAATTAAAAAAAAAGTAACAAAAACAAAAGACTTAAGCAACAAACTTGTTTTAATACTTGACTGCATCTTCAGCAAAACAAAACAGAATAACAAAAAAACAAGTTTTTCTTTTAATCCAATAGGGTTCTCTTAACACACTTGTCAGTTCTACTTTTCCTAGATTTTTTCATTTTCTTTCTTCCTCTTGTCAACCATAAAAAAGGGCTTTTAAACTTATGTAGTAATTTTGTTATTTGTTGTACTACAACACATAGACGTCGTTACACATCAAACAAATATCGCTTTATCATGGTAGCGATATTTGAAGATGGATGTTGAAATTAAAACAAATGTTGGTAGATTTATCAAAATGTCATAAATTAACAATTGAAGCACTACAGTTGGGCTGTTGAGTCTAAGAGTGAATACACTTAAATATTTAATTTAAATAAGTTAATTGATGAAATGCACATAAATTAATCTTAAAATTATATATTCAATATACCTTTCAAAGTCTCGGATTAAAAACTATTTAATTTGAATGATTGAATCCAAATTTAAATTATAAAAATAAAATTAATATTAATTAAATCTAAATAAAATTGGATAATGAAAATAGCTATGATTTGATGTAACTTTCGACTATAAGAATGTATAAGAATATCAGATGAGCAATATTCGAACATTGTACTTACATGTAAGCAGGGCATAGGACCAACCAAGACAACTGTATTGTAAAAGAACTTACAAAAGCGTTGATACAGAGATTCTGGGATATCCCTATTATTACCTGTAAGCAGCAAATTGATACTGTACTTTTGCAATCATCAAACGAAGATAGAATCTAATGATTTTTGGAGAAATAGCACAAAGGCTTTTGTTCCATATAATAGCAATTTTTTATGTTTCCACATAATCACAAAAAAACTGCCAGTTTACAAAAAAACAGAGAAAAACGTTATTTGTTTCAAAAAGGAATTAAGGTTTTAGGGATTTTATTGTTATAGCCATTTACTTATTCCTAATAAAAAGATAAAAGCTGATAATTCTTTAGGAAAATATAGAAAAACGCTAGTTTATTCCTTAGGGAATTCGGGATTTTATATAAATATTTCAAAATGGGCAAAAATTAAGGTAAATATGGGGAAAATTCGTATTTTTTATTTTCTTTAATATAGAAATTACAAATTAAAAACAAAATCTTAAACAAATCTTATAAACGAAGATAAAAGTGCATTGTTTCTTAGGGGAATAAGGGTCATTTGTGTTCATTTTTGAGTAGGTTTTGAGAAAAGAGCATGCTACGTGTTAATTCTATTGTTAAATTCTATTTATTCTAAAGAAAAATAATCCGTCAAAATGTTTTAAAGGAAGATAATATTATATAAAAAAGTAATGGAGGTCGAAACAAAACCAATTTATAATTATAAATTATAATTAAACCTTCACAGGTATAAATGGTACATATAAGTTCGTCATTCTATTTCAAATTTCTGCAATATTAATCCGAGAACCAAAAAGTATATATTTGCTGGGATGAGATATCACCAAAAAGCTTGAAGGCCTCTAAAACCGTATTTGTTTTCGACTTTTCTATGCTCCTATATAAGCTAGCGAATTAATTTGTACCGCATTTTTGGACTTTGTGAAGCTTCTATATAAGCTTCAACATTCATTTTGACATAATTCTGTTGTAAATATTGTTATAAAATTTCATCTTTTTGAATTAACTATATCGGTCCATAAACAACCGAGTCATAGATAAAAATCTGAAAAAATTATTAAAAATATATACTTACAAACATAGATAAAAAGCACTGCAATGACTTTTAGTTCTGTTGTTATTTGTATAAGCAAGCAGCAGTTGTTTATTATATATACATACACACAATCAAGTTTTATGTGTGTTTGAGCTTTTTAATTGGAAATAGAAGCATTGCAATGACTCATTATTGTTACTGTTTTTTGTATAAGTATGTTTCTACATACAAATATATGTATATACCCAGTGATAAAAGGAAGGCCCTTCTAGCCAGAAGAGCTTCTCGCTACATTTTATGTTCATGTATTTCTTACATGCGTTGTCTTTGAGAGCAAGGTATTACACATTCGCGACCAGACGCGGCCCTTCTAAAAGACCTCTTGAATAAAAAATACCAGCAGGCTTTCTGAAGAAGTGTTACCAACAGACATTCTGAAGAAAAGCTGCCAGCTGGTCTTCTAAACTATTTAATAAAATATTTTTCTATTTATATAAAATAAGAATTTTTTATTTTAAATTCTTGTAAAAAGTTTAAAACTTAAAAAAACAAAAAATCAGTATTAAAAAACATATCTGAACTTTTGACAAAACATCTTAAAACGATACATGACAATTTATACAAAAATTTAGAAACTGTTGATTTTTTTAATGTTTAACTCTCCTGAAAAACTATAAAAAAATATAAAATTTACTTAGAAAAACACAACCTACACAAACAAAGCATTAAACAAAACTAAATGAATTCTTATTTTTTTTTTAATTTCTGCTTTGATTTTTGAAATTTTTTTTGTAACGGCTTCTGAATGGTTTTGTTTTTCCTTAAAGCAAAAAAATATTGTAATCTTTCTTCCCTTCTAAGAGAATTTTTTTATACATAGATTTGTTTTTACTTAAAACGAAATATATATAAAAAATACAGCTTCTTACTTTGCTACTAAGAGAAGGGAAATCGGAAGTTCTATCGGATATTTTAGAAGGCAAGGATGAGGCATTCGTGGAGCCCATACTATAGAAGACAGTATAGCATGAGCAACTGAATCTTAAAGAAGGTATAAAAATGCCTTCTAGAAGACCTGAACGATTTAATTATCAGAAGCCATCATTTTTTTTTTCTTTTTTTTTTTAAGCAATGCTTGCTATGATAGTTCAATTTTGTGTTCACATTTTGTAGTTTGGAAAAAATGTAGATTATTTTTGTAGGTAAAAATGTGAAAATATGAAAGTATACTTTAAAGTGTAAATTTCATTATTTGTCGGTAAGGTGGTGAAGGGTATAAAGGATTCGGCATAGCCCAATATAGCGCTCTAACTTATTTTTATATTAATTAATTTAAAAAGTACTTCATATAAATTTTCCTATTTTTAAGCCATTAATTTAAATTAAATTGTAAAAGAATAAAAATATTTTTCGTCAAATAACACTGAATTCAACTACCTGCTATAGACAAATGTCATTTTAGTCCGAATCAATCGGAAAAGAGAATTCTGTTGTACTTTCCTCTAAACTGCAATGGATACTTATTTGAAATAAACAATTATAAGAAACTAAATCCTAAGTTTCCTTTCATATTTATACTCAATCAGAATAAAAAAAAAAATATAAATTAATAATCGTATTTTTTATTCTCTCTAACCCACACTTATAATTACTTAGTAAGAGAAATTATAATCAAATCTCTTTATAGATTGGTCACTTATAAGAGATTTGTTATAATCAAACCAAACTAACAGTTTGGTTTATTTGAAGCCAACTTTGAAACAATTTTGAGAATTTTGGCATCGATTTGTTACAGCATATTTTTGCATATTTTGGTCTTACAATAATATAACTTCATAGAAAATTATGATTTTAGAGCAATTTTTTGCATATTTTATGCTTAAGGGCATAATATTTTATATATTACACTACATATTATAATTTTGCATAATTTAAACTAAAGAGCATAATTTTGTACCCAATATATTTTTTACTTAATTTGCATTAGTGAACTTTCTTTTTATTATCACATCCAGTCCAATTCCCTAATAAATTTCATCTCAGCAATTTCTGGTGTCTGTCCTGAACTAGTTACCGGACTGACTACATTAGGGCACCACTAGTTACTTTATTAACTACGTGACTAGTCACTTTAACATGGGCATATCTTAGGAAGAAGTCTATTGCCACCTCCTCGACTACGTGGTGCCACATTTTTGTACACACAATCACCTCCACGACTTCGAAATGGCACACACATTTTATTGGTTATAATGAGCCAGTAAAATGTTCAATTCTTCCCGCTTACCATAGGGTCAGTAAAATGTCAATCGCCACCTCCCCGCATACAAAAGGGGTCAGAAAAGCTTAGTATACTTAACGATCGAAAGAGGATAATGAATAAAATTTACACATTTAAGTATACTAGTTGAGTAAATACAAATGAACTTTACTGTATAAAAGAGGGTCAATTGACACCGAAAAATTACTGGGATTATATAAATTGAGAGAAATTTTTTAATTTTCTGATACAATTTATTAGCTTTGAAAGTTTTTAAGTGCAAAAAAAAATATTTTTTTAGCAATTGCTAATGAAAATAAAGTCATTTTTAGCATAAATAGTAGATAATTTAAAACTTAGCTAGAAAAAATTAGACTTCCGATTTTAAGAGCATTTAAAATCCGTATAAAAAACTTTTTTCGATTGCTCTGGTTGTACATCCCAATTGTACACACCTCTTACTGGCAATTAAAAATATTGCGAAATGAAAATTTTTTCGTATAAACGGTCAGTTAATATTTTGTTTGTAAGTTGGTACCTCACGAAAACTAATCGTGGTTAGTGAAACTAATTGATAATAGTTGTGTTTTTTTCATCCGGCACGAAAATAATTTTTATTTATGCAATTTGTATTTAAACAGTGAGTTATTAATTTGCAAGTTATTTATATTTACAATAATCGTACGTATAAAAGTAATATTTATTCAATATTAAAATTCGCCATGTTATCGTATGAGTAATACCGATTAATTAAAATAAGTAAAAATACGACCCTATTTTTACAAAATTTAAAAAAAAAATAAATTTACAGATTTTAATTTAATTAAAATTAAATAAAACTCTAGATATTTATACCCCACCCCACCATAGGTGGTTGGGGTATTATGAGTTTTTGTTGATGTTTGTAATGCACAAAAATATTTAAGTATACCAGTCAACTCAGAATCACTTCCTGAGTCGACTTAACAATGTCCATCTGGCTGGCTGACTGGCTGTCTTTATAAGCCTTGTAAACAAAGTACAGGTCGCAATTTTGAAGATAGGCACAAATAATTTTTTTAGCACAAGGACGAAGCCTATTGATATTGGTTATGATCGGTTCATTATTCCACCCAACCCCTTTACAAATGTCCTACTGGCATATGGATCTTACGATCATAAATGCCTTAAATATAGCAATATTTTAATAAAATTCGGTGCAAAGAACTTTATATATGTATCAATTTTCTTGAAGATTGGTTCACAACTGACCGTAGCTCCCTCTCTTCCGAAGATCACTTTAACGTCCATGAATCCCATACAAATTTCAGTATCAAGTTAATATTCGACACAAATAAGTTACATAAGTTGAAATCACAGTGCCAAATTTTATGAAGATCGGTCATATAATTTACCAGAGCTGCCATATAAGGCCCACTTTCGGGAATCATCCTAAAGTGCATAAATTTATATAAATAATATTATCAATGTAATATTCTGTATTCATATGATTTATTTTACACTTAGTACAAGTATCGGTCCACAATTGGCTACTCACACAACGAAGTAGGGTAACATATGGTGGGGCTTCATCGACTACATCTTTCTTATTTGTTTCTTATTGCGTCAATTGGTAGACCAAATGATTATAAGTTTTATTAAAAAAAAATCAACTGTTTTACCTTACCCCTCCGAATTTAATTATATTTATAACAAACATTATCCTTGTGACAACTTATTGTGACATACAAAAAAATGAGAAAATGTAAATAAATGTATAAATTTGTATTCACATAATTAAAAATATAAATCGAAGTATTTATGATATAAGTATCAAAATTACCGTTAAACCAAGTTAAAGCACTATATTCGGCAGTGCCGAATCTTTTAACAAAAAAATAATAAAATCTACGCCTTAAAGTATGCTTTTATATTTTCACATTTATACTTACCAAAATAGTCTTCATTATTTTCCAAACTACAAAAATGTAAACACAAAATTAAACTATCACAGCAATTACACTGATAGCTTCTGATGACATTTATACACACAAATTTGCATGTAAATTCATGCTTATGCAAAAAAACAACAACATTGAGTCCTTGAAATGCTTCTGTTTCCAATTAAAAAAGTTCAAACATAGATAAAAAAATGATTGTGATATCTCGGTTATTATTGGACCGATTTCTTCAGCAAACAATTCAGAAAAAAACCAAACCCTTTGTTTATAGGATTTCCGACCGTTTGATATATACGATGGCGGATCAATAAGTCCGTGATTTTTCGAACTTCCCTCGTAGTTATATGAAATGCAACACTATTCCCATCAAGTACTACCTGTTAATAGACTACTGTCAAATTTTGAGCAAGTGTCGTCATTTACTTTGCGTTTAACAGCTGTTCAAAACATACAACCTCGTGTATTTTTCTAAAAATGGAAAAAGTGAATTTATTTTTTGCGAAAAAAAACCGTCAATCAAACCAAGAAAAAGCTCGATAAATACTATGGGGACTCGGCACCATCAATTGCAATGGTAAAAAAGTGGTTTACTGACTTTCTTTGTGGTCGCACAAATACAAATGACGCTGAACGTTCTGGACGGCCAATTGAGGTCAGTACACCCGAAAATGTCGAAAAAGTTCACGATATGGTGTTGGCCGACCGAAGAGTAAAAGTGCGTGAGATTGTTGATGCCATAGGCATTTCATATGGCAGTGTGGTTTCGATTTTGAATGATCAGCTGAATTTAAGAAAGTTGTCTGCAAGATGGATGTCGCGTTTGCTCTCAATTGCTCATAAACACGTGTGCAGTCTCAATGGCAAAACTCTATGAATTGGGCTACGAATTGGTACCTCATCCGCCATATTCTCAGAATTTAGCCCGTAGTGACCACTTCCTATTTCCAAACCTAAAGTAATTGCTCGGTGGAAAGAGGTTCAGCTCCAACGATGAAATTATTGACCAAACAAATGCTTAAGGACCTCGAAAAATCCTATTTTTTACGCAAAGAATTTGACAGTAGTCTATTAACAGGTGGTATTTGATAGGAATATTGTTGCATTTCATATAACTACGAGGGAAGTTCAGAAAGTTACGGACTTATTGATCCGCCCTCGTATATATATATATTTATATATATATATATATATATATATATATAATAGTTATCGGTGGGCCATTATATCCGACGGGTATATTGATATCCATTTTAAATTAAAATGTTGCATAACATTTGTATATTTCCCGTAGGGTATCGCAAAAACCGCAACAAAATCTTGACAGCAATCTCAAGCTAAACTTGTCAGTTCCACTTTTTTGTCTTCCTTCCTTCTTACAGCTCTTTTATTCGCTATTTATTATTATTATTTTTTTTCTTTCGTTCAAAGGGATTCTTTTTACTTTGTTTTCTCTTTTCATCTCTAAAAGAAATCTTCACCTTTACAGATACAAATACTCGTATATCAAGATATTGTCATCAGAGTACGAGTAACATGCATGTTTAGAGCACAAGTTCATGTATTTATTTGAATTAGAATTGAAGACAATAAAACAAATGTTTGAACATCCATCAAAATGTCAAGCTTGAAGAGAGATAAAAAAACACAAATAAAAAAATGCAGAATTTTTTACATGATTGCATGATTGTTTGGGCAGATGTTAAGAAAAGTGAATGAAAAAAAATACAAAGAATTATAAAAATTGCATATACTACAGAGTGATAGAGATAGAGGCAGACAAAAAAAAAATATTTTAAAAAATATTTCAAAGGTTATTTAAAAATTTGATTTCTTTACCTAAATAAAGACAACTTTTATTCTCTTTATCTGCTAATATTCCCTAAAATTTTATTACACTGAGAGGAAAACTACAAAATCTACAACGGTTTGTAACTTTTGAGCATACAAAGTGGAATAGAAATTGTTTAATATTGATACTAAATGGTGTCATTTTGTACACGTATGTTTTCGTTATTTCTCAGGTTGAATAGTTTTATTTTGACAATTGCATATTTTAAAGTCTATGTTTTATTATTTTAAAAATTTACAAAATAAAAATTTATAATAAATTGCAAATTTTTTTGCAAAACTTTTATGCTTTAGAGTTTTTTAAAGCAATTATAGTTAATTATATTTATAAGTATTCAAATTTTTTTATGAACATTGTTTTATCAATAAAAAGAGATTTCACTTTATGCCCACTCCTCTGTTCATCATTAGCCTCATTCTAAGTGAAACATTTTTACTTTTTTAATGCAACACAGGTCAAGCTTCACTTTCAACAACGGAAGAAGGTTTTCTTACAAACAAAAATTACTTTCATGTGTAACACAAAAGAAAAAGAAACTTAATCTAAAATAGTACAAGTTATTTGAGGAATTCTTCGCTGGACAGAGCAGCAGTACCAAAGCATCAGCAGTAGATTAAAATTCAACAAACAAACTAAAAGAAACATAATGATAAAAGTACGCCTTCTTAAAGTAGAAAAATTATTTTTTCTTTTTCTATGGAAAGCTTTTTTTATTAAAGGCTATGTTGGTCTCTAAATGCGAGTGGGTATTTCATACTTTTGCTAGCTGTCTACTTTTTTTGTTTTGTTATTTGAACTTAAACTTTAAAAACCAAACAATAATTAACATTTTTTTTCTTTTAAGAAGCAAAAAAAAAAATATAGGCGGTTGGAAATTGTTTTTTAATGTGTGCATAAATTTTACTTTTATTTTTTCTATAATAATTATTTTTTACACTTTTTGTTTTTAATGAATCATATGAATAAACAAAAACATAACTATAATAAATGAAATACAACAATAGAAATAATAATATTCCATACTAACAGTGAAGTTGTATTCAGAAGACAATGAATGAGTTGTAATGAATTGTTTGATGGTTTGTTGTGCACCTCTTGTAGGTATCAAATGCCAAGACTACGGCTACGACCTTAATTACTCAAGTAAAAAAGACCCAAACGAAAGACTTAAAAAACTAGTACTTCTAGTAAAAGAGGCAGCAAAAAATAATTCATATAAATACACAAAAAAACAACAACTAAAGCAGTAGTAATAAGTAATAAACATAGAACTCATCAAAAGATCATTAATAAAGTACTGCCGGAATTATTATA
This sequence comes from Protocalliphora azurea, assembly GCA_932274085.1. NCBI lineage: Eukaryota > Metazoa > Arthropoda > Insecta > Diptera > Calliphoridae > Protocalliphora > Protocalliphora azurea. The sequence continues at coordinate 92,698,937 of OW026520.1, forward strand.
TATATGCAAAAGAAATTTTTTTCCAAAGTACGTTATAGTATATGATTTGTAGTTTTAGTTGAGAAATTAAGCAAAAAATACTTTTAGTGAGAGGTGTAGATTCTGTACTTCCTTAATAAGCAAACGGAGCTTATTAAGTAGCTACATCACTTCCTTAATATAAATGTCTAGAATTGTAATATAATTGATCATATTTAATTGAAAACAAAAGAGTTTTAAATATTAAATATGATTTAAGAACATATTTCCAAGAATTTAAATAAATAATTGAATTATTTCCGCGGGACGGAACCTGATAGTCTTGTTGAATGGAAAGGCATTCAATTAAGGATTTAAAAGATCAAAATTTGAAGGAAAGAAAGCTGTTTAATAAGGTTAATGAGACTGTGAAAGTAATAAGTACAAATGGGATCTAATGAAATCAAAAAAAAAAAAATCGCAAATAGCCTACTGTGAATCCATTGATTCCATAAACTAGTTATTGATATTCAGACGAATTCTTGATGGAGTAAAAAATTTGAAAGGATGTCTGAGGAGAGTAGTGAATGGTGTATGCAACAGAGCGGGATATTCTCGCCATTTTGTGGCTACTCATGGTTAATATTAGAAATAAATTTCTTCCCGGGCCTTTACTACTGGTCTGGATGTAAACCCGTATAAAACAGAAATTCTTTAAAGTTTAAAAAGTCAACAATTTCCATGGAAATGTTAAAATTTTGTTAACTATACCTCCAAAACTAATAGTAATACGAAAATACCGATTAATGTAAACGATGTATCTTTAATATGTTAATTTAATGATTAAGTTATCTGAAAATTTAGTTATCTCGACTTAAGATGTTTTGTCAAAGGTTCACAGATACATATAAAGACTATGCAGTCTTTACAGATGTATCCAAGATGGTTGTAGACATCGGTGAAAGATTATACACGATATCCTTTGGTCGTACAGTGTTCCGAATGAATATAGTGTTTTCCAGGCTGAAATACTGGTAGTCTTAAGGTAACTCAAGTTATTAGCTGCAACTTGGCGAAGGCTGAAAATATAATTCTTTATATGGAAAGCAGCTAAGTACAAAAACTCTAAGGAAACAGACTGTCAAACACGGGCTGTATAATGATCTAAAGGGCGGACGATAAGGTGAGAAGAAATAGTTAATAGCTAGTGCGTAGGTTATATATAGTTCTTGACATTATTCGAAGGGTCTTCGAATGGAAGTGATATATCAATTATGTAACACTTCCTTTCTGAATCTGACTTAACCTTGGTCCGGTCTTTACAAAATTTTTTATAATATTTCCTCCAAACTTCTTTTTCTGGTCAAAAAAGAGTCATTACTATTTTAGTGAAGAAAAAAAGTGCAATTATATGAGATGACTTAGTCTAGAAAATTCTGAATTCAACCTATATCATTTTTACTTCATTCTATATCGTCTAGAATTCCAAAGGCAGTTTTAAGAAACTAAATATAGTTTTAGAATCTCTACAGACGCACGAATTTTTGGCCTTCGGAAATCCCTAGTAAAATTAGATGAAGAAATTATCTCTAGAATATTTAATATTTTATTTAAAAAGATTGCTTTGATCGATTTTTATAATGTTTTATAAAAACCAAATTAAATTAATAAATAAGTCATTTTTAAGGAAGGTTTTTTTCATTACTTCCAAAGTATTAATAAGTGAATGTTTTCTTCTACTTAAAAGGTAAATATAAACAGCATCCAAAGATGTTATTAACAAACTTTTCAAATGAATTTGTCTGCTATAAAACTTTAAGAATCGGATTTTGTTCTTGCAAATACTTGTTGATAAAATAAAGTTCTATATGATTTGTTAATTAAAAAACATTTTTACGGAAATTAGTTTCATAGTTACAAATAACGAATTTAGAATTTTATTTATATTTATTTTATATTTTCCGTTTGTAACGCCTGTTTAATTAAATTTAAATGAAATCTCTTAATTGTGATTTATATTAATTATTCTACTCACTATAATAATACGGAAAGCTTTTTGTTAACTTTTTTTATGTGTTAGTGAGAAGATCAGTTTATATACTGTAAGCTGTTATAAGTAAGCTCTTATGTTAGTCGTTTATTTCGAAAGTGGCCTAAGTCCATTTACAAAAAAAATACAGTTAGACATTGCAATTCATATATTTTTACGTAATAGTTTTATGATAATTTAAACTTTTTCATTCTTTAAACAAAAAAATGATAAAAGTTTTCAAAGTTTACGTACCTTTTTATTTAGCTGTTTCTAGATAATTTACTAATATTTACCTAGCAAAAAATTGCTTTGTCGGTCCCATGTACTATCTTAAAATTCGATTTGAACTTCCGAATTTTATAATTAAAAAAATTAATACAGTTTTTATTTTAAATAGACTTTATTGTATAAATATTACATTTTTACATGTTAAAATTAGAAGAATATTTAAAATTTATGGACTATTAACTTACAAAGTAAATTCAGCAATAAATTTGATGAATAGAAGATGGATGTGTCTTCTTTGCAGGCACCAATACATAACTAGATGTTAAATCTATACGAGACCTGGATTTGATAACAGCACTTACGATAATTTACAAACAGTATTGTCGGTTTGGTTGTTTTTAACCAAAATTGGTTATTTTATTTTAAAATGTGGTGGCTTTTTTCATTTTGGTTAAACCAAAATATAATTTTTATGAAGTACCATTTGTTTTACTCTGTAAATCTCGTATATATTTGCCAACAATGAAATGAATATCATTACGATTTTGTGTTATGAGTAAAAAGCCATAATAAATTTAATGACTTCTTTTCCAAATTTAACAAATTCAACATTGTCTAATTACACTCTAAAAATTCTAGTTTTGTTCCGCCAAACAGAAACAATTAGTGGATCAATTTCGGAAGATCGGCCCATGATTCTCTAAAGCGTAAAATATAAATAAGTATTCTTTTACATATAAAATATGTCATTTATATTGCTAAAATATGTTCTAAAATAAGGATTTGTAAGACAATATTTTATATGAAAACAACAGAAAATGTGCTGCTAAGATCAAAATATGCAAAAATATAATGTGTAACAAAGTTTAACAGCTAGTTAAACTTGTACATAAGTATAATATTTATATTCATTACATTCTTTTACAGGTTTATATTCCATTAACATTAAACTCTTTTACTCGCGTGTAACTATATTATTTTACACTAATACATGAAGGTATTTACCTTAGCTACCAACCGTCATATAAATAATTCTCATTAATAAATCTCATTCAGTTTAAGGAATTTTTCACATATGTATTCTAAAGCTGGATGAAGTAGTTGCGATTCGAGCGATAGAATAATTTGCCAAAAACCAAGACGTCTGATCTTGCAATATAATCTTCCTTCCTTTTTCCCAAGTCTGATCTTGCAATATAATCTGCCTTCCTTTTTCCCAAGACATCTGATATTGTGAAATCAGTCACTGTTTCTCTGGTACTCGTTTACTAGCAGGTGAATACCTTGCACAGTAACTTCGGTTGACTTTTTCGGACACAGCGGCTTTGTTCTGACTGTTTTGGCACCGCAACTTCGGTTGACTGTTTCGGCATAGCAATTTCGGTTGACTGTTTCTCTTTAGATTAAGTCTGAATTTTGTAACCTAGTTTTAAGGAATTATTTTATTTAAATTTAAATCGTCGAGTTTCTGAATATCCGTCCATGATGAAATTTGGAGATAAAGAATCCTCAAACGATGCAGATATTTGCGATATGTTTGCTGCTTTCTTCTCATCCGCCTATTCTGATAAAGATTCACATGAACTTTCCAATTATCCATATCCAATTCCAGCTGCAACCCTTATAAATTGTCCAACATTAGATAAATCGATGGTACTGATAGCTGTACAGAATCTAAAATATTCTGATAAATGTGGACCTGATGGTATTCCAAGCTGTGTTCTTATAAAATGTTTACATTCTCTTATATCTCCAATAACATACTTATTCAACATATCAATATTTAGTGGTTACTTTCCTGAAGTTTGGAGGAAATCTTATATTATACCTTTGTTTAAATCCGGTAGCAGATCCAACATTTCCAATTATAGAGGTATTGCTAAATTAAGTGTTATTCCAAAACTTTTCGAAAAGATAGTTACTGAAATTCTTTCGCATCAAGTTGTATGTTATCTTTCGCCATTTCAGCATGGATTTAAAAAAGGATGTTCCATTACTACTAACCTTTTGGAGTTCACAACCTCAGTTATAACCGCATTTGATTCCGGTTTACAGACAGACGTAATATACACAGATTTCAGTAAAGCCTTCGATAAAGTAAATCACGATCTCCTACTGTTCAAATCGGATAAGCTCGGATTTTCTCCTGTTTTCCTTAAATGGATCTCCACATATCTTAAAAATAGATGCCAATGTGTATTATTCAGAGAATGTACATCAAAAACCATTCCTGTTTTATCTCGTGTTCCACAAGGTAGTCATATCGGCCCCTTATTATTCCTAATATTTATAAATGATTTACCAGCTTGCATTAAGAATTCTAGGATATTAATGTATGCTGATGATGTAAAGCTGTTCCATAGCTTTAACTATTCCTATCAATGTTCCTTACTCCAATCAGATCTTGACAATCTTTATGATTGGTGTATGATGAATCTAATGGATCTGAATTTAAGAAAGTGTAAACACATGATGTTCTACAGAAGAAGTCCAGTACTCTGTAGATTCACAATAAATGAATATCAACTTGATCTAGTCGAAGAATTTCTTGATCTGGATGTGTTGCTTGATTGTAAACTATCCTTTAACTCCCACGTTTCGCAAATCGTTAATAAGGCAAAAGGATTTCTAGGTTTCCTCAAGCGCTGGGGAAGAGAGTTTAATGATCCTTACATTTCCAAGCAATTATTCATATCTCTTGTAGGACCAATCCTGGAGTATGCTTCCGTGGTCTGGGATCCTCAATACGAAGTTCATATAAAGAAAATTGAATCGGTCCAGAAACAATTTCTCTTATTTGTCTTCGTAATCTTCCATGGAATCCTAATATTAATTTACCATCATATGAAAGTCGATTAAAGCTTATTGATCTCCCTACTCTGGAAAGTAGGAGAAAATATATAAATATTTCATTTGTAATTAATTTAGTAAACAGTTCAATTAATTCTGAGTTCCTGTTTCGTAAGATCGAATTCGTAATCCCAAATCATCCAACTAGAAATTATGCTCCTTTAAGAATAAAATATTTTCGAACCAATTATGCCAACTTTGATCAAATTTGACGTATATGCAATCAATTCAACAGTTTCCATCCATATATTGATTTCTCATTAAATCCAATCCACATTAAGAGGAGTATTTTTAACTTAGTTAAATAATAAGTTTTTGTATTTGAATGATTATGAAAATATTTTATTGTTAATAGCTTTAAGATTAATATATATGCTAGCCTGTAAGAAATTTTAATTTCATTGGCTATTAAATAAATAAATAAATAAATAAATAAAAATCAGTCTTCTTACGAAATCTCTAATTATCGTAAATAATCCGGCATGCTGCATAGTACCCGAGGGAACCGAATCTTCAACCCGCATCTACCAGTATTAGAATCCGAATTACCTGAGTAGTAACCGACTGAATCCCTACATATCATCGTGCTAGCATCATAAAGCATCTTGCTTGCATAATACCCGAGGGAACCGAATCTTTAACCCGCATCTACCAGTATTAGAACCCGAATTACCTGAGTAGTAACCGACTGAATCCCTACGTATCATGGTGCTGCTAGTAATTTATCTAACAAAAAATATTAATTATAGTTTATTGTTACCGATAACTAAATCACTGAATTATTAAATAACGATACAATGTATATTTGACCCCAGAAAGGGTAAACCAATTATGTTATCACTTAAAGTTCGTGGATCCCGTAATTCGACCCTGGAAACATTTGAACTACCTCAGCCGACGACAAAACCACGTTAAAAATGCTAGAAAAAAAATATGTCAAAACATGCTGTTTTTTGCATCCTTATTAATAGGGAAATCAATATAACAATGTCCATCTGTCTGTTGAAATCAGTTTTTGGAAAGCTCCAGTTATCAGATATATATGTATGCTGCTAAGAACAACATATACAAAAATACAATGTAAGGAACAAAATATGCAAAAACATGCTATAGTAAATCGATACCAAATTCTTAAAATTGTCTGAAATGGATTTAATAACAGTTTCGTTCATTTGAAGCCCAGAAACAAATATAATTTTTGGGTTGCCCTGAGGATTAAATTTGTATTATTGAACAATAAATTATAAATATTTAAAATTTGTATATGTAAGAACCGTTTAGTCAATGACTAAAAATGCACTCAAAGAAAAGTTGACTTTAGTAAATTAAAAACGTTAGTTATACGTGTTTATTATATAAAACATTATTATGTAAAACATATTTTTTAATGTATTTTTGCTTTCCTTACACTTAAATTTATTAATATTAACATACTTAAATAACATTAATATTAAATAAGAAAACAACTTATTTACACACATTTTTCCACTGTATTTTGAACTCTCAGCAACGAATAGATGAAAGAGCGTAAGAATACGTGTGAGTTTAGCCAGCATAATTATGCTATGAAATTGACATCCCTATCTTAAACAGTCAAATTTAAATATTTTTCTCTTTTGAGAATTTTCGACTCATTTAAAATCAAGTTAAGATTAATTTAATTTTATATTAACTTTTACATAAATAATTTCAAAATTTTAATTTTGGTTATTTTTTTTTTTTCTTTTTCTAATTTGGTTACTTGTAAACAGTGTTGCCGTGAATTTAACCGTAAATAATTAAATCACTTTAAACGAAACCAATACAATACTTGCCTAACGTGCTGTAGTTCGGAACAGAAAACTCTCAAATATTTACATTAAATTTTGCGAAAATATGTTGTTGCCCATTACATTAACAAAAGACCATCAAGGAATTTCTCAGGGTTCACTAAGGTCTGGAAAATTTTGAGCATCTTATCATTAATGTAGGCTTGTTGATATTAAAAACAAAAACACCATAGTGCGTAATATAATAAATACATAATAATAAATACAGCGATTTATTTAAAACATATATTCTTATTAAATATATTTTTTTATAATTTTTCATATTTATTTGAATGAAAAAATTCTTTAAGTTTGAAAATATTATTTCAAAAATGTCAAACAAGTTTTTTATAAACTTTCGGTTACTGGTACATAAAGTTCAATCATAATCATATTCGGTAAAGAATCATTTCGTTACTGTAACTGAAAATATAGTTAAAATTTAAAATATTCTATTATAAACGAGTTTTCAATTGTAAACACCAATATTCTGTTTCAAATAAGAATGAATAACGATTTAGCCTACCTATTTCATTATAATTATTTTAAACGAACCCAATTCGATTAAGTTGTCTAATTTTATACTTTTAAAATTTTCTTTTAAATATATATATTTTCTACAAATACAACAACAATTTGGATGTTACATTTTTAATTTAATAATTGTAGCAGTTTTCCAACAAATATTTCTTCTATATATATTCAGTACTTCGAAAGTAGAACTAAGTTCACAATATGTACTTGTTTAGAAGTTATTAATAATTACACCCAAAAAAGTGAAAATAAATGTATTTTTAGCAGGAAAAAAAATTAAAAACTTCTAAGAAAATTAACAAGAATCATTAAAAAATAACTTTCTACCAATTACAACCATGGGTTAAAAACAACTTCTGCAGTTCTTTTTCAGCACTAAGTACTTCCTTCCAATAACAACACAATGTTAAAATCATTACTTTCAGTTCTTTTTTTTTCAGATTAATGATACAAAACTTTGCTAACATTAGAGATAGCAGAATGCTAGTATTTCAAAATCTTTGATCTATAATTATAATTTCGATAAGCTGAATGATAATATTAATAAACGAGACCTAAAACTAAAAATTAATTAATTTACGAAATCTGTTTACAGTGTATTTCTTACCAGTAAATTGCGATATGCAAGAAGAATATCTAATTACGCCATATTTGATATAATATCCTATGAAATAAGATTTAAGAAACTTCCATTAAAAAATAATAAAGTTTATAGTTAAAAATTTGCTATATATTCCTTCTTTCAATCTAGTGCTGTAATAAATTTATAACAATCTTTTCAAATGTAGGGTATTAACATATCTTCCGGCACAACCTACCCATCATACAAATGCATAAATTTACAAAAAGCTTAGAAATTTACACAACTCTACAAATAAGAAACTATTAATTCTAAGAATATTAAAATACTGGTTTTCTTAACATTATTCAATTTCAAGCTAAACATTTTTCCAGCAAACATAATTTGTTATAAAAAGATTTCTATCAGAATATTCTTAAATGTTTATTATTTTTTGTCTGGCATTTAAAAAAATATACAAATTCCTTAAGGTAATAACGGCTTTAAGAAATGAAAAAAACACAAAATTCTTTAAATTTAAAGTTTCTTAAACAGCAAGAAATAAATATTTCTAACTTTCTTAAGATAAAAATACACACACACACACGAGAGTTTGTTAAATTGTTTAAGATTTTCTTTAATTTTTTATATTTTCCTTTCAAACTCAGAAAGTGACAATATTTGCGGTTGTTGGTTGCTGGTAATTCAAGATTTGTTTTTTTTTTTTTATTATTGTTATTCAGTATTTATTTTCTTTTTTATCAAAATGTAATTAGAAACCATATAGGAAAAATTTTGTATAGAATACAATGATGTTAAATAAAATTTAAAAAGTACTAGAAAAAAAAAAGAAAAGCGAAATTGTTAGTGGCTCTTTCAGCTACTTCCTCAAGCTCTCATTTGCCATACAAAACCTCAACCTATTTCTGTTTCAACTTTTTGTATTTTTTTTTTTTTTTTATTATTCAAATTTTTCTCAAGTTATTAAGCTGAAATATAGACAAAATGCTCATAGATATACTCGTACACATATAAAACTAAAACCACCAAAGAAAAGTAATTGACACACTTTTTCTTTATTATAATTTTCATCTTTTACTACCGCTTCATTTTCAAAATTAAAACAAAAATATTTTTTAATAGTTTCCCCTGAGATGAGATTCTTACATCTAATATAAAACAACAACATTCATTTGACTTCTTATTAAAAAATTGTAATCATACCTTAATGTATGTGTTATTTTAACAAATTTATAATGACAAATTAATTATATTTTTTTTCTCTTATATTGTATAACAAAATAAATGACTTTAAACAACATTTAATAGAACATTTTCAAGTTGCAAGATCATGTATTTAAGATAAACGCAAAAATTTCTTTGACACACTATTTTACTTTCTTACTCTTTACACAGAGATTGTTATTTACCCAAAGACATACTCGTAGATACTTGCATATATTTGACTTTAATCATCAGTTGGATTCTAATTTTCGTCAAATTACTTAAATATCTAGAGCACAACATAATTATCCGAAAAAATAAAACTGAAAAACAGATATAAAAATGCGAAGAAAAAAAATAGAAAAAAAATATAAAAAAAGACACGAGTGTTGGAATCATTATAAAAAATAATTGTGTATCTTCTCGATTGTCATGATTCTCTGTTAAAGAAACGTGCACACTACCAATTGTGCAATACAATACTTATTACTGGCTCATATAAACTCAACTCATTGGTTTAGAACTTGGGTATCGTACAGGGTGTTGAGTGATAATAGAAAAAAGTTATAGGTTATATTTCTAAAATTTTAATAGTTGTTCCACTATAAAATATCTCTTAACTATAACTCACACTCGACTTTTGTCCAGTGCTAAGTACTCTATGTTTAAATTTTAAAAAGGTTCGTTAGTTTGGCCAGAATTGGATGTTTAAGGACTGCGTAATATCCATTCTGTATTTAATTCAAACTCAGACAATGAAGAAGTATACCGGTGGTCTAGACCCACAACGGTCTTATTTTCTTTGTAAGATAAACAAAATAAAGAAGCTTCTACAACATAGGAACTATTTTTCTTAAATATTAATAATCTCGAGCATCATCATTAAGCAAATTTCGCTATTTGGTTAGAACATTTTCTTAGATATTTTAATCGTATCTAAAACCACAATGGCTAGAAAATAGTCTCCTTATCATTATAAGTTCATACTGGAGAGCAATAACAGCTTTTCGGAACTCTTTGTACAATAAATCTATTAGCATATCAGAAATCCAATGACAAATTTGTTATCAACATACTCTCCCTGTAATAACCGCCAAGGTGGCTAATCTTCTCGGATAAAATTTCATCCTTGATGTATAGCTCATACGTGAAGGAGTAAAAAGCCTGTCATGCTACGCTCTAAGACTAGTCTTTCGGTCTAAAAGTTGTATCAGCTTGGCAGGTATATATAGGTTTGTCATTGAATGGACTTGTCTGGGGTCTATAATGGGAAAAAAGGACCTTCGGGGCCTGACCAGAGACTTTACACAATCTGGTACCACGAAAGCCAGTAGAACCTAGTACAGCAACACCTGCTTGTCGGTGTCGTTGTACTGGACTGGCTGTTGGTTGAGGCCCTTCGGGGAGTCACGTGGTGGCTGTGGCAAGAAGGGGTGGTGCATGGCAAAACATGCTGCCAATAGAAGGTTAGATAGCTCCAACTCCTAAGCAAGGGGGAGTGGACTTATCCATACAATGAGTCACTCTAATTGCCACCTGTGTGTTCCTAACAGGCACATGGGAGCGTTGGTAGCCGCATTGTACACACCCAGCGCTAAGAACGCCGTACGGTTGAGCCGTCGTGGCAGATACCCACGTTAAACATGTGATAAATTCTAGACACAAAAAAAATGGACTTCAATTATTAAATTGTTTATACTAATTAAATTGTTCATTGACTTTGCTCCAATCACCAAAAATGACAACTTAACTAAATTAAATACTTTTCGTTAAAATTTCAATTATTTTTTTAATTGATCCAATATGAACTATAATTGGAATGTCTTTTAAAATAACTAAAATATTTATTAATCTGATTCTAATATTTATTAAATCTGTACGATTACAGAGAAATACTACTCTTGATAACAACACGAATTTTATACAAATTGTTACAAATACAAATATTAAAATAAAAACTGTTTTACAATTTTAATGTAGGTAAAGCGAAATATGTGAAGATAAACATAATGTAATGTATTTTATGTAATGAATTTAACATGTGTAATGTATGTAGTATAATGAATATGTCGACGCTACTCTGACAAAAACAGTTATTTTTAATCTCTCAAAAACCATTATTGGACCATCGGAAAGCCTTTTTGGTCGCTGACTGACCTACTAAACCATTTTCAAATATCTATACTAGTCATTGAACAAATTTATTTATAATTGTGTATGGCTTTCATATAAAAAATAAATTCTATTTTTGCTCTCTAGGAAGCTTGTTAAAGAACACATAACAGTTTTTATCGAAGCAGCGACGGAAGTGTGTTCTAAATATATTTACTTCATACTTGTACTTTATTTCCGAAAAATTTTATAATAATAGCGGTCATCATATCGGGGGTATGCTCTAAAAAGTGATTGTAATTGTTATTGAAGTAGACTTTACAACCTAGGGGATGATATACAAATAAAAACATTTAAGAATATGTGACAGCCTGTCTAAAGAAATAGTAAAAGTAATCCATCTGAACTTATTCTTCATATATAAATCTTCATATATAAATGTTCTTCCAAAATCCAACATGTTGATGCAGACCTGGTCCTTGATGGGAACATCTTAGTGAAATAACACGAACGTTTAGTAATCTTGTCAAGTCTTAAAATTTTGCATATACCTAATAATTCTTAATTCATGTCATCCTTAGGGAAATCAATAATCCGTACTTGTTTCTTTTTTTTTTTAATAAACCACAAAAAGCCCAATTGGTTTGAAATCGACGATAATTTATATAAAATTATATTTATTTTGTTTCAATATATTTTTCCTTTTTTATTTTTTTTTTTTTAACAGCTGTTGACGTTTGTCAAATAAAATTAAAGCCAATTAAAAAGTTAATTGCATTAATAAATAATTTTTATTAATTTTCAAATCAAAATAAATTAAAACATTAATTAAATGATTTTATTCATTATTTTTTCTGTACATGAAGAAAAATGCGTGCACTTCTACGAAATGGCGCAAAGAAAACGGCTTCCGCATATATGAGAATACGCCAATCTCCTCAGTTTGTCAAGCTGTCAGCCTTTTTGTTCGCAGTATTGCCCATACGAAAAGGAAACCATTTACTTATTGTGCGCATGAAATTTATTTAGGGATATTACACAATGTTTATCTGACATCACAAATGCCGATATATCCCTGAATTTTCTCCTCAAACACTTTGTCTTCAAATAGTTTCAAAATCCATATATCTACCAGGACACTAGCCTTTAGATCAGGAGATCCCAACGTATTTAAATTTACGGATCCTTTCAAGATTTGTTTTTTCTTTCCTGCGGACGATATATTATAATGTATACATGGACGCCATAGAAACGTAGTACAGATATGATGAGAAATCGCTACCAGCAAATCATTTCGACACCATTGACCATTTTAACAGTCCAACTGCGCGTTGGACCATGATCCTAATTTTTTCGCCATAAATATAATACTGCAAATTTGTAGCATAAAAATATGATTTTAAGGGTTTTAACACTGGTGATCTGAATCTGAAATAAAAATTCAAGAATTAAAAAAGAAAAAAAAATAAATAACACCCAACAACAGTCATTTTTACACTGAGACAAATAAGAATGTTATATTCGACTTGGCCGAATCTATTATACTCACCATCTGCAACTTTCTGTGCCGCCCTGATTTAAAATTTCAACTTATATGGGATCACACCGATTACTGGTTTCCAAATTTCCATCGATCCTTGAACTATTTCTGCAAACATTCGATAGCGTACATTCTTTTGTTTAAGAGATATTGGCGGAAAAGTATAAACTGGAGTCACGGCCAATGTTTGGGAAACGAAAATTCCTGCTCGGGAATTCCCTGGATATAATTAACTAGCATTCTCGGGAAAACTTTACTTATATTCCCGATAAAACGGGAAATTATAATTACATGCTTTTTAAATATTTATTACATTTTATTTTGTTATTAAAAAAACTAGTTCATTGAAGAATTTAAGACAAAAATAGCACAAATATATTTAATTAAACACAGAATTTAATTTTCAGAAATTGTGTAAAATTTAACAGCATTCGATGGAATTATAATAGTCATTCGAAAATTTTATGAATATTTCTTAACAACCTAATAGTAAGAATTTATACGTAAAAGAAATCGTTAAAATGTTCAAGAAAATACCTTGTTTTGATAGCTTAACTTGGAAGCTTCATGTTTTGAATATACGAAAATTAAACTTATTAGCAAATTCTATTATCGAAAATGTCTACGAGTAGTTTTGAAATTAACGTAGTTAATTGTTATAGAAAAGAAATAAAGTTTAAAATACACAGAAAAAAATATTTTAAAGTTTGTAAATTGCCCGTATAAAAAATATAAGATTTTAAATATATTCAAATGAATTCATAAACAAAGTAAAATCAAACAATCACCATCGCATTAACGATATTTTTTATTTCGGCACATTTAAGTTAAATACTTCAATCGAATAACGTTCAAATAGAAAATTAAATTTTATTTTTAGTACTTACAAATATTAATTTTGTACTATCCCTTATATGTATAACAATAAATCAAAACTGTATATATTCTGGAACCAAACTCGTGTTTTAATTCCCGGGAATACCCTACTAAATACTATACATAATAAAAGTGCATACTCAGTTTTCTCCAGGATGTCAAATTTCCTCTCTAAATGACTTCAAACTAAAAATCGATATATGCTTAAAAATAGAGACAATATATAGTAAAACTATATAATCAGAAAAAAAATTTTAAAATTATCGCACGGTGTAATCAGTATTTTATCTTTTATAAGAATATCCAGCCCTTAATACAATCAAATACAGATATATTTCTGAGGCATCGTACAAGTTGTGCATCTTAAAGCCGTGTCGTCAGAAGTAAGCAAAAAATCTCTACATGCAGGTATTTTTGTCGCTAAATTAGCTGCTTAGACAATATCGAACAAGTTTTCCGTTTTCTACAAAATGTAGGTAATTTTTCTTAGTCAACTTTTTCAAAAATGAAAAATTTGCTGAATTTTTATTTTCAAATCTTTACCATATTTACGTATATGATTTTTTAAAAAACGAAAAGATCTTTTCAATTTTTGAACCAAGAAATTAAAAAAAAAAATCCATCATAGGTTTTTATCGTTAGTTGAGATAAAAACGACCCAGCAAAAACTTTACTTTCCTGGTAAGCTAGCAGGTATAATTGGAATCAAAAATAAACTACTTATTTTTTGCCTAAATAACTAGTTATTTTTGTTCGAGTTGTCCACAAATTCATGTAGTTATTTTTTGACTCTAGGGGTACTCAAAAATATGTACCTAAACGAAAACAAAAATAAAAAAAAACAAAAAAAGTTTGCCGTCAGTGAGACTCGAACTTGGACACACACTAACCATTCGTTTTTACTGACTAACGTCTTACTCAGTACACCACCTCGCACATAGCATCCTAATCGACAAAAACTCTATTTAATTTAAAATATCTTTTTAGACATTTTGTTATAAAAAACTAACAGCTTCAGAATGGGGTTGAACCAACAACCTTCTGGTTGTTAATCCGGCGCTCTAGCCAACTCATTCACGTGATTGCAGTATTACTGCGCTATTATACTATTGAGTACTTATTAATGTAATACAGAGTAGGCAAATAATAATGATGCCTCATTACCAAGAAACTACTTTAATAAGTAGTTGTTATTACCGAAAACCAAAAAGTTTTTGCTGGGGAATAATAGAAGTAGAAGTAACAAAAGTAACGGTTAAAAAAAATGTTTAAGGTTTGTTTTGATCGCCAGATATTTTTTGCCAAAGAATTGGTTATAAATGCAACGATTAAAAAAACACTTCAGTAGTATATTTCAGTAAATTTAAAAAATAGTAGACAATTTTTGGCTTAATAATAAAAAAGAATTTGGGAATTATTTGTAAATTGTGCATACCTACTACCTTTTTTTTGAGTTCGAAGAGTAAGATGACAAGCTACGTAACCAAATCGCCTGGGTATCCCACGAAGAAGAAATGATTTAACAAATGATTGCAATTGTAAACTGTTTAGATGAAAAACAGCGTACATATGTTCCACAATTCCCTCTAACGGTCGGAGCAATAAATATAATAGTGTAAAATTTTTGAAGCATTTAAGATCGAGATAATTAGTTTATTATGTCAACTAATTAACCAAATGATTAGAATACGAAAAGAAGTTAAAATATAAATTATTTTCCAAAAAAAAAAAAATAAGAAAAGATGCCGTGAGGTAGCCTTGACCGTTAGAGGGTTAAACATGTATTTTTGATGATAAAATGTTGTGGTTTAGTTAACAGCAGAAGCAGACGTAACGATGTTGAATATCGTTTAAAAATTTTAAAGAATAGCAAAATCGATAATTTTGTTGTTTAAATTTATAAACGATTCGATTATCATACTGAAGATAAAGTTAATGTTATTTTCTATAGTTTAATTTTCGATAATTATTTTTTTATTGTTCTTAAATCTTTTATTGTTCTTGAAATTTCTAAGCAATTCATCATTTATTTTGCTGATTAAAGTCTGTAGGGATTTTTTGTAGAGAAAAATTTTTTAATAGGAGAAATATAACAAGGATTGATCTATAAGTGGTTTCATGCATAGCACTTGATCCAAATTTGGAGCCAAGGACGTTTCTAAATTAGATATTAGTTCTAAAATAGAGAACATAGAAAAACGTTGCATTGAAATATTCAAATTTGACTCAGAAATAAGACACGACGTCCCAATAATTTGAATAGATCGATCCTAGATTTTTTCCACAATATGGGTGTACGTTTGGTTTTAGGTTATTTTATTCAAATTCAGAGAACACGTTTATTAAAATATTGGATGAGTTCTATACTGTAAAATCTACGCACAGGAAAACTGTTTCATGGCAATACCCAAATTTGTAGCAAATCGATATGCCCATTGGCGATAGATTTTTTTTCGCAAATTCAAACAATTATCACAAAAGAATTTTCTCTATGGATATTTTGTAGTTTAATTTGTCCGTGGAATACTACAGAAATAATAAAGGTATTCTAATGATTTAAAAAAAGGTGAAAACGCAGAACTAAGTAGTTCGGGTCCAAATCTTATATATATTCAGGGTCGTAGTGAAATTCTAAAACGATCTAGCTACGTCCGTCCGTCTGTTTTTTGAAAGCACGATAGAGATCGAGACAGATCACCTAGGGGAACCTAATTTGGCTAAAATATTCACCTTTTATAAGGTTTGTTTGCTATTTAAAATGGGCATAATCGATTTTAAGTCCGTTCCATATATTTCCACCTATATATCATGAGCAGATAATTCTAGATAGATAAAATTTGGCACAACGATTTGTTTTCAATCTTTGTTTTATTTTGGACAAAGATGGGATGTATAGTAAATACCACTGTACTTACTATACATCCTGTTCTGATGGTCAGTATTAAAGATTTAAAGATTTTTCTTGTTTCTAGTTTTTCAAATTACTTTAGAAGGATTGTAAAAAGTTTTTTTTAGCTGTATAGCCGAACCTTAATTGTTAGCACCTTTATTCAAGTTCTTCAAAAAATGGAAATTTAAAACTGATTTTTTTTAACCAGAAACAAATTTCCGAATAGTCGACTTACCAAAACTAAAAGAATGCCTAATGTTTGTAAAAAAGCCGCTACATAAGTAAACTTAGATTAAACGCCCATTTGCAACAGGTTCAAAATAGTTTAACTCTTCAGCGAACTTTGATTTAAAACTAGAAATTTCAGCTAAAGAAAAATACTCCAAATTATTTTATCCATTTATGGCAACTCATCCTGTATTTACTGTAAGTTTTTTTTTTTAATTTTTCTTCTACACAATTCCAACTCTAATTTAATGACAACTTTGCACAAAAATACGAAAACTACCTACAGCGAAAAAAACAACAGCAACAACAACAGTAAATATAAAAGTTTACCCAAAAATTACTGTGCGATTTTTAAAAGTTTCGTGACTTAAAGCGCAGTTTGTGATTCTTTTTTATTTTTGTTATTTTCTTAATTTTTTAACTACACAAAATACTAAGTGGATTCCCTCAATTTAGAAAAAATACGACAAACAGAAAGAACTATAAAATCTTGACTTAATTTAGTCAGAGACACAACACTCAACATTAGACACAGAGTTAAGCTTAAAACTAAGCACTCCAGGCACACTATGTTATCATACATATGAGTATCGAATACTCATATGTATGAGTAGTACAACCAAATCGTAATCGTGCACAGTTATTTATTCCCCCAACAGCAGAGAAAAGAAAACTGCTTCTTCACACGCGTAATTTTTGTCGTTGAATTCTTCTTGTTCTTTAAGTCAAGGGAGCACCAAACATAATCGTAGTAAACAGTTATAACCATATAAAGAATAGCACATATAAAGTTAGCGATATGGATGGGTGTATGGATGGGAGACATCACAGCGTTGAAATGCAATATCTATGGTACAACAAGCAGCACTAGAAGAGGAACAGAATTCAGCGAGCGACGTTTGAAGATAAATGAACAAATGACGACGACGACAATGGTTGGAAAATAAAGCACTTAATAACTTTAATCAGAGCATACGAGTACAAGTAACAAATAAATAATAGAAAGATTTTTTTCTTATTTTTATTTTACATAATTTTAACTTTAACAAATTTCTCAAAACTAATAAATAAAAACAGATTAAGAAGACACATATTTGTGTGGTTTTTGAAATTGTTCATTATATCCCAGCGATAAAAATTTTAAGGCCTTCTAGAAGAAGGTCTTCTAGACCTATTTACACCTTCTTTAATATGCAGTTGCTTCTATAGTAAAGTACTCAAGAATGCCTCATTCTTGCCTTCTAAAATATCCGATAGATAGGATAGGAAAGTAAAAAGCTGTATTTTTTTTAATATGTTTTGTTTTAAGCAGCAACAAATCTTTGCAAAAATATTCATAATTATTCACGCAAAGCTAAAGGCAAATGTTGCAAGTTTGTAAAAATATAGTCATATATACAATAAATTGGAAATATAAAAGTTTAATAGCGCATATTTCTGAAATGAGGCATGATATTGACTTGAATCTTTTTGCAAAAGATCGGAAATTATATATGCTAAAGGATAAGCTTAATTCGGAATACATGTTTTTAAAGTTTCTTTCACTATTTAGAAATAAACCAAACAAAAGGCCCAATTTGGGGTTTTTGGAGAAAATACAAATTTTTTAATTGTAATAACATATTTGTTTATAAAAATATCTTAATGAAATTTGCAGGAAATGTGGATCTTATTAATATAAATAAAAGCGCGTTAACCAAATTTCAATCAGGGGTAGGGTTTTCCCGAATTCCCAAAAAACTAATGAAAATTCACAAAAATGGGATTTTTTACATTTTTGGCTATAGAATTCACATTTTTACGAAGTCCCGTAGATTTTGATTTAAAACTTTTAACAACATATTGAAGATTCTTAACATATATATTTCGCTTGTTGACTTGTGCTTTGGGATTTGAGAAAAAAATGGTCTAAAGTCAAAACTTTCATATAAAATGGGTCGAATTCGGGAGGGTGTGTACCATGACCAATTGAGCTTTTGGGCTTGTTTTTTTATCTTAAAGTCATCTCTGTGAAGTTACCTTTCAGAAAAGTGCAAAATTATTATATGTTGCTAAAGAAAATTTTATTTTAGATAAAAAAGAATGTAGATACACAGAAAGTCGTCTTTTTTGCAATTTTCAAATTCAAAATCGTTTATTTTTGGACTCGGTAAAGATATCGACTTCAATTTTTTTATTCAATAGATTATTTTGTTCTTTAACTAGTTAAGAAAAAAGCTAATAAAATCGGTCGGAAATACTAGGATATATATGAAAAAAACTGGATCAAGAACATGCAAAATTATGGTGCTTCAAAATTCAAACTCAAATAAATCAAAAAGTATAATAGATAATAGGACACGTATGTTTTTTTTTAGATCTTATCAGGGCCTACAACAATATATAAAAATATTTGAAATCGGAAGAGAAACAAAAATTTGGCAATCGATTAAAAATTTTTTATATCAGAGGTACCTAACTTTGAGCGCCCTTAGCTCCGCACCTGAGGGGTTTGTTATGCCCCCTGCCAAACTTAACATTGTAAACTCCTCTGCTACGCCTATACCAAATTTCATGAAAATCCAACCAGCCGATCAGAAGTTACAGATTTATTTCCAAATAAATTCGATTCTGCCCCACTGTGCACTGGAATAGTATGTTCCCTATAAACATTTAAAAGATATCTTCCTAAAAGAAATTTACTCAATATCTTCTTTTTATTATTTGGACGAAAATCATCAAAGCAATACATTTCTAATTTTGTATTTTTATCAGTTTAAAGAAAATTAGGCAATAAACAAGAAAAAATATATAAAATTTAAATTTTGTATTATTTTTATCCTCAAAATATCGCCCTTTTTTCAGTATGGTGATTATCATCTCCGCAATAAATTAATGATAACCCATTGATATCATCCAGAAGAAATACTTCTATTTTTCAGTCACAATTTTTCAGTTGTCGAAAAATTATTGGAAAATAAAATAATATTGAAGAAATTTGTTTGTCTTAGAAAAAAAATATTATATGTGAGCGTTTTAGTTTTTGTGCTTTTGACGTTAAGATTTATGTGCATGCATGCTTTAGAAGATGTAAAAAATGTACCTCATTATATTATTTCAAGATTTATTTGGTGATACTTTTTCTATATATTTATTACATCTTCCAGAAGATTATTTTTCACCTAGAAAATTATCTAGCAATATTGCTTATTTTTCTTCCAAACGTATAGATTTCTTAATGCTTAGATGTATCGTCTGTGATGCACATTCTCTTCCGATGGGTGAAACTTTCGCAATACGAATATGATTATTGGGGCAATAAAATTTTTCTTTTAAGCAATACGAATTCGAATCATTTTCGTATTATTTTGTTTGTAGGGTTAGTAAATATGTATTTAAGTGTGTATATATGTATGTATAGTATGTATGTATGTATAGTATGTATGTATGTTGGTTGGTTGAACATTGCTTGTTTGTCAGTTACTGATGGTGGGAGTTTCATTCATTCATATTTTGTCGTAACATTTAACGGCTTCGCATTTTAGTGCAAAAAATGGGCTAAATTTAATTTCTCCATTAAGTAGTAGTAGCAAAAAAATTAATCTTATTATTAATATTTATAATTTATATGCGAATATGAAATACAAACTAAAGATAAATACATTTTCTTTATTCCGTTAGTTTTTTGACAGTCATAAATTTAATTTGCGAATAGGGTCAATAATCTAATAATAATTATTGTTATTATCTTTTCAACATTTTCATATTAGCAGACATAAATCTTTGGATATCCGAAGAACAAGTATTACAAATTTGCTGTTTTCTGATAGGCAACGAATAGATTTGAACGCTATTAAAAACTGTAATCAAAAAATAAATTGTCTTAAGTTGAAGATTGATTAACTATCAACTAAGGAGCAAAATATATGTATACTTAAACCACCAACAATGTTGCCATTTTAGAATTTTTTCCGCTAGATTTAGCAAAATGGTTTGATAAATTGCATATTTGTTAATGATAATTAGCATAATTTTCAAAACATGATAAGAGAAATGTTTAGACTAAATTTTTTGCATTGATTTACTTTTAAAAATGAGTCGTAAAATATTCTTTTAGCAAAAATTTTGTGTTAAATACTTAATTAGATAATTTACTGAAAATTAGATCATAGAAAGTAGTTTCGTTTATAAGCAAAATAACTGCTTACATATACAGTCGAATACGGTTATAACAAACTTGAAGGGACCGATAAATTTATTTCGTTATAAACGTAGTTCATTCTATCCGTAATATACCAAAAATTTTATTTGTTAACAAAATATGCGCATTTTACGATTCTAATACATATTTGTAATTAAAGCTTATTTCTTTCCTTTAAAAGTGAGCTGCATTTATGATTTTTAAATATGTATTAATATATCAGGAAGGGTATTTTTTTGCATTCATCAGTCATTCGACAAGTGGCAAATTGAGATTAATTATATTTCTTATACTAATTCACTGTTTTCATTTATTAATTGACATGTTTTGAGATCTTTTCTCTTGGAGGAATAACGATTTTCTAATATTTAATTTTTAGTTCTCTTATAATTTCTGTTTTATTTTTAGCTATTTTTGATAAATATGTATGCGTTATATTAAAAAAATCTACATCTATAAATTTAAAAATCCTATTTTATTTGTCCGATAATTTATATTTAAATTAATGTTAAGTATTTCTATTTGTCTAATAATTTAATTTGAAATTAATAAAAGTTATTTCTGTTAGTTTTTATATTTTTGAAACATTTTGAAATGTGCAATTTTATTTATCTAAAACTAATATTTAACACCTGTTTTTGGGATTTGATTTTTTGGCTTGTATATTTGTAAATATATTATTCTTGGTCGCACTTTCGTCAAAAAATCATTAGATTTTGTATAGTTTTCTTCAAGTCTTACAAGATTTTTGATTTTTATTTTAGCAGACTTTAGCATATTATTTTTTAGAACTTAGCATAATTTAGAAACACTGACCAGTTGTCGAAGATTGAATATGGTTTAATTCTTTAATGACACAGGTATAAAAGGTTTTGAGCAACCAAAATGTTGTTTATAATGTTATTTAGGGTGCTGAATTCGAATCTTTACACCTTTTTTCAATATGCATTAGTTTCTATATTTGAGATCTAATAACCAATTTATTCAACTGAGTTGATTTTATTGCCTCGTTCCAAAATCCTTGTTATTATTTTTCGATTTTGACCAATTTTTGTGTATTCGCTCTTCTTTCTCGTTAGCGACATCAACATCAAAAATTCGTTATGACTGCACATTGCTCCAACACACGAAAACTCGAAAGTTAGAACCACTCTTGAGAAACTAATAATATATTTGTATTCAGAGCCCCAAATTACATCAGCTCCAGACGTTAACTCGAAGTTCTAAACTTGTGTAATTAAACCATTAATGGTCATACATTTTGATATCTTTTAATATCTTTTACGTCAAAAAGGTCAGGAGCTAATGCTAAATTGCTTTGGAAAAAGATGAGATATCAAACTGTACATTATAGATGTAAATTGCGGTCAGTTGATCAATTCATGTCTATGGATAAGTAAGTAAGTTGTTCAAAAACACAGATTAGCCTATCTTGCATTTACTAGTGCGATGTATTTTACTCCATAAGACAGTGCTGGATTTAGCTGAACTGAATATCTACATGTAGCGCTATTAGGGATTCAGGCGAACTAGTGTATTAGTATTCCAGTATTGTATTAATGTATCAGTATTTGGCGTGGCAATATCCTACGGAAAGTCGTGGAAATTCGAACTGATTATAAAATCCTTAGGACTTCGTAGGGATAAATAAATGATTCAATCGATGTATTCATTAACATTTCGAAAACTAACACTGGAATCGGGTAGATAATATTTTTGCAATAATTGGGATTTTCGATACATTTTGTCTTCCATAAAAATTGATTGGTGAACTTGTTTCGGAAGCATTGACTATTATGTGAACAGTCATACCTCGAATAAAGTTCTTAATTCGATTTTCTTAAGTTTACACAACTGCACCAAATTTCTGTAGCAACTAGGATCGACACATTGTCAGGCAAATCTGGGTACTAGGGTACAAAGATATCCATGGGAGTGAAATGGCAAATGAGTGCGCAAGGAACCCTTTGGCTAGGAATATAACAGAATCACAGATGAATATTTATACTCCTTAGGTCAAACTGTTTAATGTGATCGAAAAATGGACGTTTCAAAAAATTTCGCTTAAATAGATCACAATAACTATATTTTCCGCTCAATTGATAAAAGTAGAACTAATGTCCTGTTAGATTTTAGTAGCAAAACGATTTCACTCCCATCGAGTCTTTACGTAGCATTGTATGATAGTATGAATGTCAAAACGTAAAGGTTTTCCCCACAATGATTACTTCAGAATTTGTTTAAGCGAGAAGTTGGAAGAGTCGATATATCTTTGTGTTTCAAGAATTTTGGCAAAAGTTCTTTTCCAGAATCTAGACAGTTCAGCGCAGGGATTACCTCAATTTTTTACCGAATTGACTCTTTTTATACATTTTTCCTTTTTTTTTTTTTTTTTTGATTCGTGACAAATACAAAAGGATTAAAAAAAATATATATATAGAACGGGTCGTCGAATAAACTTGATGCACATATAATAGGTCATATAAAAAGTTTCCGCGGTTTTTTACTAGATAATGCTGATGCCCATATATCGGGTAACACTAATTCGATTGTGTCAAACGAACACGTGTTTTGAAGTGGTCTTCTAAAAATTCCCTTAATATTAATCCATCTAAGACTAAGGCGATAATATTTGCCACTAATGTGAATTTCTATCTTAATAATACTGCTATTGAAATCGTTTGTCAGCACAAGTGCTTGTATTTGGTTCTTGGCAGTGGCCTCTCGTTTGGATGTCATATTGATATCATATCCGGAAACTAAGGAGAATTTACTCGACAAATATGTATCTATCTTTTCGTGTTAGACGAAAGTTGGCTCATGCTCTCAGGAGTCATGATCTCGCCAACTTAGTTTTTAACAATCGTCAAAAAAAAAAATTGGATACATAAAATCTCAAGTTCTTATTGAAGAGTAATGATCGAAAACATTTATAATAGTATTATTTATAAAAATAAAAATTAAAATTTAAGATTACAATAATTATTCTCAAAAATTTAATTCATAAATAAATCAAAAAAATAGTTATATTTTATTTTTTAGTTTTGATTTTTAATCTTTTGCAAAATAAACTTAAAAATAACTTCTAAAGCAAATTTGTAATCAGTTTGAATTAAAAAATTAAATGATTGAGTATATTTTGTTAAGTTTGAATTGTCTAATTAATTGTAATTTTTTATGGAATTAGTACTTTATATAACTAATGATTAAAACATTAAATTTCATTAGATTTTGAACAATTAAATATTTAAGTCTTTCAAAAATTTAGGTCAAGCCAAAACATTTTTTTCCTTTATTGTATGTTTCACTAAAACCTTCCCAACAGTTTACGTAAGATTGCGTCATAAACTACTAATAAACAAATAAAATTGAC
The DNA here is from genome assembly GCA_932274085.1 of Protocalliphora azurea. Taxonomy (NCBI): domain Eukaryota; kingdom Metazoa; phylum Arthropoda; class Insecta; order Diptera; family Calliphoridae; genus Protocalliphora; species Protocalliphora azurea. The sequence goes on from OW026520.1 coordinate 92,723,329, forward strand.
TTTTCCAGTATTAGTCTGCATTACAGTTTTTAGTCAGAAAGTGTTCCTGCACTCAATTTTTTTTATATTCTGCTGTTTGTCTGTCAAATTTTGACTAAAATCTCTAAATCTGACTAGTACTTGAACAGATCTAATATTTATAAAGTGGATTATTTAAAAAATTACAGTCAATTTATTAAATTAATATTGTTTTAATTGATTTATAAAATAAAAAATTAAAAAATTGACATATTTTAAACATTTTTTAAAATCGTCAATTTTAGGAGACACAAAATCGTCAAATGATGGTAAATTGTCAAATCTGGCAGCAGTGCATGCTTAACTTATCCCACAGATCTTATATTGTCTAGAAGTAATATCTGGACGTTCTGCTATCACTTAATATATTGAAATGTATTGTTAATACTATTGTTAGATTTGTTTATAGTATAAGACGTTAGGATCATATTTTGGCTTATGTTCACCAATTTCTTGCTTGTTTTCTCAAGAACCTTGTGAAATATCATAATTTAACTTTGTTTTATAATATAATTAAGAATAGTTTTCCTTCTCACTTGTGCAATAAATTTATATTTTTACGTTCTTTCAGGAATTCTCAAATGTATATTCCGAGAATTTTTAAATTGTGTTTTAAAAAACATCATTTGTTGTGAGAATTGCACGCTGTTGGAATTGCTTGTCCTATGAACCTCGTATTTTCTCTTACTCCAATAATGCCTTTCGTCTTAAACTTCTAGATGAAAGCATTTCATTACCCCTTATTATCTCTAGGAATTACCGCTGTTTAACATATATTTCTCTTTATTAGTTGCTGACAATATTGTATATCATTTAAATTTTTATGGCTGGAGGGCCGTAATATAATTATTTTGTTAAATAATTTAATATTTTTGTTAAATAATTTTTTAAGACTATTTCGTGTACTTAGTAAACTATATTAATAAAATTAATATATAATATATGATATATGATATATAATATATAATATATAATACATAATATATAATATATAATATATAATATATAATATATAATATATAATATATAATATATAATATATAATATATAATACATAATATATAATATATAATATATAATATATAATATATAATATATAATATATAATATATAATATCTAATATATAACATATAATATATATAATATATAATATATAATATATAATATATAATATATAATATATAATATATAATATATAATATAATATAATATAATATAATATAATAAATAAATATATTTAACATTTCTATCTATTATACACTTTCATCTCTACAAAAAATGTCTTTTTTTATTTTTCAACATTACAAACATATCATTAAACAGAAAATACTAACTCCACCTACATTTGCAAAGTAGTTCAACTAACAACCGATAAAAATTAAAAATTGAACTCTAGTTTGAAACTGGTTCAATAAGATGACCGACACCACGAGGAAAAAAGTGGAAAAAACAAATATTTTTAAAAAATGAAAATCAAACTACTTTTGCAATCAAATGAAAACAAGTAACTTTCATAAATGCATCAAATAATTGTACGTCTATCGGATCAATGTTTAAAAAAAAAAGAACTATTGAAATGTATGTATGTGCAAACATATGTAAGTATATTCTGGCAGACTATAGACAGAAAGATACATACTCACAAATTTTGTCTACTTACACTTGTAGATACTTGCATATGTATAAATATACTTTATATATATATATATTTAAATCGAAAAGAAACTACACACAAACATATTGATTTCATTCCATTTTTACATAAAATTTCTTCTGGTTTAATCGTCTTCTAAGATTTTCATTTTCTTCTTCAGTAGAAAAAGAAAGAAATTCTTTTCTAAAATGTCAGCTTTAATAAAGTCTATGGATTCTGTACATTAAAGACCAACAACAAAAAAGAAGATGTTAATATTAATGATGTATTTTTCAGTTTTCTACAAAAAATAAAAATAAAAAATATAAAAGAAAATAACATAAACTACTAGTTTTCTATTTTGTTTGGGGCAGCCACCACGAACGATCTCTAAAATACAGAAATTAATGACATGCATGTAAACTAGTTTTTCTTTTTTATTTCTTTGGAGTTTTCCTAACATTTTTAATTTTATTTTCTTTAAAAATTTGCATTGACACCAGTGTGCAGTCAGTTGTACCGCCAGATGGACAGCCAAACAAACATAAATTTTGTAATTTTGTAATTGAATAGGTGAATGACAAATTGCTATGACACAGCACAAAAGTTTTAATTTGTATTTAAAGTGAAAAATAAATTTATAATTTAACTGGGGATTTAAAATTTTGAGAAAAAAAAACATAATATACGAGGGCGGATCAATAAGTCCGTGACTTTTCGAACTTCCCTCGTAGTTATATGAAATACAATAACATTCCCATCAAGTATCACCTGTTAATAGACTACTGTCAAATTTTGAGCAAGTGTCGTTATTTACTTTGCGTAAAAAATAGGATAGTTAAACGCAAAGTATTAACAGGTAGTACTTGATGGGAATTTCATATAACTATGAGGGAAGTTCGAAAAGTCAAGGATTTATTGATCCGCCCTCGTATTTTCATTTAGTTTAAATTAGTTAAATTTTATAAGGTGTTTAACATTTATTATGGTATTGAATTGTTTTTTTTTTTTTTTTTTTTTTTTTTTACTTAAATAATATTTATTGTTTTTGTATATCTATGGATAAATTAACTGGTAAGAAGATTGAAAAACTTTATATAAAAGTTTAAGAAAAGGAAATATACACAGGTACATGTATGTTATAAAATTAATTAACATATTAAATATCAGTTCATTATATTTTAAAATGTTAAGAAATCAGTTAATGAAACTGAAATTACACCCTAAAGACATAAGGAACTATTAGAAGAATATTAAATCCGATAAATAAAACGAGATGTTCATAAAAGACAATGAGAATGTTTTCTCTCAAATAGAGCCTATAAGGAAGAGAACTGGTTCAAACCTAGTCACGAGACAGGTTCTTCTAACACATTATATAAAGAGAACCTATCAATTTTACATGGTGTTGGTATTACATGGGGATTAATTAACACCGTTTAGGTACTATTGGACAGGTAACACACTAATCTAAATCTTGGATGATAATTCAGCACAACTGTGCTTTTTTCATAGCAATTCGTTCTTCAAAAGTATATCAGTAGTTAAAAAAAATTTACTCTCTTAGTAAAATTACACGTTGCTATAGTGAAAAACACTTGGAATGAAAATGAGTAGATTATTATACCATTTTTAGAATATTCGATATGTATCGGGAGTTATATCCAAAAAAGTGATTTTTCGGACTTCACGGCTTAAAAATGAAAAGAACTTACCCTTTTCAAAAAGTATATGAGGAATTTCAAAAATTTTCTAAACTCTTTGAAACCAACTTCATGCCTCTTGTATTTCTAAAGTTTATTTTAAAAACAGAAAAAGTGTTGATGCATTTTGGTATACCTAACAAAATAACTAAGAAATTCAAAATTTTAGATCATTTACCTAAAATATCAAAGAAATACTGCCAACCTATCGAAGATTTTTTAATTTATTTCAGTTATGCACTAAAAATTTACATCTTTCAGATTCGAACTATTAAAGGTAAATGTTTGTATAATGTATGTTTTCCCTACTGACAAATATCGATTTTACAGAAATTGTGCACACTTAAAACAATAAAGCCATTTTTGGCCATTTTTTACAGATAAATTGAAAAATTGACAACATTGATTACTACTAAATTACATTTCATTTGCTTTTATCCCTTATATGTTTATGCTTAAATGTTGACGGTAGCACCCTGAATAGATCCCACGTTCTTCCCATTTACTATTATGTTTTATAGTCTTACGCACTACCTACTTATCCACAGGTTATTATTTTGAACATTATTCTAACTGGGGTTTTAACAATCATGATTGAACTTGATTCTCAACTGAGACTTGGTGAGCGATGTGGTTGCAATTGACTCTCAACTAACACTTGGTGAGCGAGGAGGTGTCCATTGGTAGTCAACTGGCACTTGGTAAGAGGCGACGGACCAGTCCTATTGTAGCAATTGACAGCAATTTCTCGCAGAGGAATAACACAAGAACACTCAAGAGGTTGTGGGATCGGCTGATATTTTATACACCTTCTGAATTTTGGACTTGATATTAAGCCTCAGAAAATATTTAGAAATACATATTTAAAAAAAAAAAAAACAAAAATGTTCAACCCTCAGATTCCGTTAAAAGATGCTAAGGTGTCTAGAAATATGTTTACGTACTAAACGAAAATCTGCTTTCACTTTCCATTTCTAATATTTCCCCATCAATAACATTGCACCATAACTTAAACGGATAGTCCGATTTAAATAAATGAAACATCAAAAGATGCGGAACAAGTAAAAAAAACGAGTTTGAAAGAATTTTGAATTGAAATCATTACAATTACTTAACTTTTTCCCATCCTTCTTTGATTTTTATTTTTGATCTCTTTCGATCTTATATAAACTAATCGGACTTTGCGGATAAATTCTATACCTTCCTTGTTGTTGTGTAGACTTTCAACAATTACAAATAGGGTAGTCAAATTTTTTAATTTTTATAATTGAGTTTTTTGGGCGGGGTATGTGCGGCCCTCAACGGATTACAAACTGAAAATAGGGAATTGTGCGTAGTTTGATCTATATCTTGTTGAAGTGCCCGAAATAGTCAACGCAGTAGATAGTCTCAAATTTTGGATAACAAGAGCGAAAATTTTTCATATGGAATAGCATGAGTTACTACGTGAACTTAGTTTTTTGTTATTTTGCACAATAAAATCGATGGAGTATTAAAAATAAATTTAATAAAAAAAAATGTAGAGGCGCATCAAGAAATGTTGAAAGATAAAAATTTTATGGACCAAAAAAAAAATTTACATGGGTTAAAAAAGGATCACAATTAAATGGCATTTCTTTGTAATAAAATATATATTTTCGTATAATATATGGAGAAAAACACTTAGATTCGAACCCCATTTTTCGCAAAATTTTTAAAAATCGCAATTTTTAGTATAAAGAAAATTTTTAAAACTTTTTACCAGAATTATACATAAATTTCTAGTTTGTAAATATATGCACGAAATAATTAACGCGAACTGATTCTATATGCTTTCAATTCACTTTATTTTTATACAAATGGATTTTAATGTGCCATCAAAAACAAAAAAAAAATCTGAAGGCCTAAAATCAGAAATTTTTGATAATGGCCCATATACACAATACTCTGATCCAAAAAAAGCTGGCTTTCGAATTTGGACCGTAACTGCCCTTAGGAAAGTTCTTTTTTATATAAAAATATGGTGTGAAAAATATTAGAGTGGTCGGATGTCGCTAAAACGTGCCGCATCGACCCTGAAGTTTGTAGGATGCATTTATATGGGAAAATTTTGACTTTTTCATTAATTTGCTATTAATAACTCTTTTTTGCAATTTAATATAAATAAACCTAGATTATCTATCAAACCAGATATCAATATCAAAAAACAAGATAAAGAAAGTTAAAATCGGTTAGAAAATATTAAAGTTATTAAAAATTCCCCAGACCATTAACAACAACGTACAGACAATTTTTAATTTTTTTTAGAAATGTTGGAATAAAATGCTATTTCAAGTCAAATTTTAACCAAAATTACTTAAAAAAGCTTTGTAATATAATAATCTTTTCATGCCTTATTAAAAACTTTGATTTTTGTTATGTCCGTTTCAATACACTAATTTCAATTTTTTTTTTTTCTAATTTTGTTAAACAAATTTCAAAAAAGTTAAAAAAAAAAAACTATACCATTTTATGAATTTTGCGGATTTCTGCCTTTTTTGGCGATTTTTATGTTGCATAAAGAGGATCATATTATAATGCAATAGTCAAAGTTTTATTACGAAAATTCACGTTCTGTGAGGAATGTGTTTCGTGCAATTCGCTGAACTTATGGTCAACATACTGAGCGTACTATTCGCAACACCATTTTGAGACCCAGCATTCATTATTGGATAATATTCGACCGAATAGACCACGTCCAGCACGCTGTGAAGAAAATATAGAGGCCGTAGCTGAGAGTGTACACGAAGACCATGGAGAGTCGATTCGGCGCCGTTCACAGCAACTCGGACTGACGTATGGAACGACTTGGCGCATTTTACGTCTAGATCTTAAATTGAAAGCGTACAAAATACAGCTTGTGCAACAACTGAAGCCGCTCGACCTTCCCAAGCGACATCGCTTCGCTCTATGGGCTCTTGAAAAGTTTCAAGAAGATCCGACGTTTTCGAGGCAAATTTTGTTCAGCGCTGAGGCCCATTTCTGGCTCAATGGGTATGTAAACAAACAAAATTGCCGCATTTGGGACGAAGTGCAACCTGAAGAGATTCAAGAACTGCCACTTCATCCACAAAAAACAACGGTTTGGTGTGGTTTGTGGGCCGATGGAATCATCGGTCCATATTTCTTTAAAAATGATGCCGGTGCGAACGTAACCGTCAATGGCGACCGTTATCGTGCCATGATAACCGACTATTTGATGCCTGAAATTGAAGCTCATGATCTCGGCGACATTTGGTTTCAGCAAGACGGCGCCACTTTCCACACATCGCATCAATCAATGGATTTATTGAGAGAACACTTCGGTGAGCACATAATTTCACGTTTTGGGCCGGTCGATTGGCCACCAAGATCATGTGATATCACACCGTTAGACTTTTTCCTGTGGGGATATGTAAAGTCTAAAGTTTATGCGGAAAAACTTGCTTCGATTCAGGCCTTGGAGGAAAACATCACGCGTGTCATTCGCCAGTTACCAGTCGAAATGCTCGAACGAGTCATCGAAAATTGGACTAAACGGATGGACCATCTGCCACGTAGCAACGGCCATCATTTGATAGACATAATCTTCAAAAAATAAATGCCAAAGAATGTTCTTTCAAATGGTAATAAACATTCCCCATTAAATTGGAATTTTCTGTGTTTTTTTTTTTTTTTGTTTCTTTAAAAAAGTAGGGAACCTCGAAATGGATCACGCTATATTTAAATTGGATAAACCGTTCTCGAATTATTCTAGTATGACCGCTTAATATTGCAATCATATTAGTCAGGCCCAAAATTAAGTAGCAATCAATGATAAATAACACTATGCGACAAATTTTAGGTCATCAAAAATTGTCTCAATGATTCCAGCGCGAAATGAAATCAGATTAATTAAATCTCCAAAGTATTTTTCAAAATTAGTTCGAATTTTGATTTTATGGACTCATAAACTTGGATATTTTGGAGCACTTTTTTCATTATGTGTGTAAATAAAAAGTATTAAAATCGGTAAATTTCAATGAATTTATGGATATTTATTGTTTTATAGAGTACAAAGCTCTTCTAGAATATGATGTAATATTATAATTAAGTGCCTACTTTTCATAACAAGATTGTATCAATATATCGTACATATATCGTCATACATCGTACATCCTCCGAAAGAAAATAAAGGATATAAAATTAATAAAAATATAAAATTAACAAAAATAGAAAGTTCAAATAAAATTTAGCACATATAAGAATCATTTATTTTTTTGGAGAACTATGGGCTTAAATATAAGTTGGATGTCACACCCAGTTTCCAGCCTACTTTCAGTGAGTAAGATCAATAAGACAATTGGCATAAAATTTGACATACACAAGCAATAGAAAATATTGTATATTATAAAATTTAATCTGTATGGGTGCCACGCCATTTCTTCGCGAAGTAACCCCTTTTTTTAAAGTGGGAGTGGCATTCAGTCAGTACTTACTTCAAGAATGTACATATGTGCCATGATTCATTTTAGTCGAGGTGGACATCATTTTATAAAACAATTAAAAAAACGAACATATAGTACTTAGTCAAAGATTTCAGTTTATTATTTATATATATTTTTATAGTTTATTGTAAGGACTGATCATGAAAAAATGATTATAAACCAACAGGTTATTTAGTTTTGTTATATTCTAGTTTTAAATTTAAAAGAAAACATTTTTTTTATTAGTTTTTAATAAAATATTTAATATTTTCTGGAATACTCTAAATAAAAGTTTTATCGTTTTTCGGTTACTTTTTTGTTGGAATGAGTCCACTTCTTTAAAAACTCTTTTATTTTTTACTCAGCTTTAAGTTTTCTTTAAATATTTTTTTACTATGACCAAATATTTTTCAAATGGACTGAGTTTTTGATGGTTTAGTAGATTGTTCTACCTTATTACATAACAGCACCATATGTTTGATACCACTCAGCCAGGTCATTGTGCTTTCTAATGATAGGAAGGAATCTATTCTCACGGCACTCATCTGCGTACATCTCTCTGCTAAAAGTGTCATTTGTTATAAATAAAGTGCTTTTTCCCCGCACGTAAAATGGCTTAGTAAAAAAAACATAGAGCAATTTAAAGAATGAGTCACATTCCATCCAAAGATGTAACGATACAGTGTGTAGATCAATTTTTGAATTATGTGTTTGCACGAATTTTATTAAATTTTCATTTTAAGAAAAACTAAAAAATACTATTAAACAATAATTCATTCAATTGAAAATCGTTTAAATTTGCATCTCTCACCTTACTAATAACTGTAAAAAATGGAAAACAGAAAACATTTTTCAATTAAAAAATGTATTAAATCAATCAAGTAGATGATTGTTTGAATCAAAAAATTTAAATGAGAAAAATATTTTATTTTTACTACTTCTTTTATTTTATTTTTCCCTTAATTTTATTAATTAAATTTTGATGCAAAATGAAACAACTTTGTTAAATGAAAAATATAAGGTAATATTTTTTTTTTCTGTGAATAACAACAACATAAAAAAGTTAACGATACTAACTTTTTTCACGTATAATAAAAGTTATAAGCCTCAAAGTGTGCACTGATTTTTTTGTGCGCAGACCTTATGTTTCATTCAATCTCACTTTTTACTTTAGTTTTTTTTTTTTTTTGTTTTGTTAATATTTCAGTACTAATCCCCAAAAAAAATATTTTAATGAAATTTTAATTTTAAACTTTTTTAATCCAAAAATATAACAGCTTTATTTATAATTAAATAAGAGCTTAATATTTAGTACCAAAAAGGACAATTTTGTAAATTAAATGTGTTTTTAAGAACTATTAAAAAAAAAAAAATAATAAAATTACTTACCCTCCTTCCTTATTTTAGTATTTATAACATCTTGATGAATAATAAATGTTGAATTTAGTTGCACATTAAACATGCAATTAAATTATTAAATAATTTAAATTGTTATGAGTTTTATACTTATTGAGGACAAATTTTGACTGTTATGATATTAAATATAAAATTAAGTTTACTTTTGCGGTAAATCTCTTTTTAAAGTGAAAAGCACTTTTTGGCATCGTAGGGAACAAATTCCGTACCTAAAGAAGATATAAAATAAATTGTTTATTAAATATTGTTTTTTATATTTAAATATAAATAATTTTTCTATATATTTTTTGAATAAACGCATAATTGTTTGTTTTTTTTTTTTCTAATTTTTATTATAAATTTAATTTAAATTTATTTATTATTATTTTTTTTTTCTTTTAGCTCATACAAATATTTTATTTTAGTTTAAATAAAAGTTTGTTTTATTACACTTTTACTTATTGTCAAGTCCTTAACTTAATTAATTTTTGCTTTAAATTTATTTGTGATTAAATTTTTTTATTTATTGACTAATGAACATAGATTTTGTTTAAATATTTTATTGATTGCAATAAAATATTTATATAAATTAAATATATATGTATAAGGTATTAGAATATTTACTAATTTTAAATTAATTAATTGCTTTTTGGTATAAATTTATTTTAACTAAAATTAGATTAAATTTTCATTTATTTGTTTTTAAGAGTACAAAAAGATGCGTATATTTCTTTAATAGGATTGTGTCAAATCTTTTAAGGATTTGATCGATTAAAGTTTTTTTTTTATTATTGTGTTTCTATTGAGGAAATTATTTCAATTTAAATTATGTTTAATTTAATTAATTAAACTAAACTATGGCTAAACTATAGAAAAATAAGAATAAAATTTAGATAGTATTATAGGGTGCTATCAAACTCGTTTGTTTTTAATGAATTTTTACAAATTACATTTACCATAAATGTTGTTTATTATGTAGGAGTCAGAGTTCTAAAATAATTATTTCGAAATTTAAACAAACTATTGTTTAAGAATAATATTTGCTGGAGCTTTAAGCGAAATTAGAGTGTTTCGCCCATATTATTAAATGGGGGAAGGGGGTAGGGTTTAAAACATGCTTCATTGATTGTCAAGTTTGAAAATTTGTTTAAAATACTAAAATTTACACACAGTTTGTTTAAAAGGAGTTCTTATTGCATCGTGTGACAGTCTATTTCACAAAAGAAAAAAACTGTATACGCATGAAACTAGAAAGCATACATAGTAGAACTACGTACTCAGTTTTTTGCCAGGACGTCAAATTTCCTCTTAAAAGGACTTAAAATCTTCAAAGGATACACATTTCCAAAAAAATGCAATATTTACGATTATATCAGCATAGTATGGGTGTCAAATAAAAGCTAAGAATCACTGCAATATAATAATATTTTTTTTTGTTTAAATGTTGTACAAAAAGTCACGCAAACCAAACAATTTTTAACTCGAAATGTAACTTAGAAAATATTTAATAAACGTTGTACTAAAATTTTTAGACAAAATTTAGTAAGTCTCTTCTAAAAGCAATTTCTAATATTGGTAAACTGAATAAAAATAAGAACATGATAATTTCAACTGTTCCCCTTTTTATTCTGGCAGAAAACAACCTTAAAATTAAAAAAAAAAAAAATAAAATAAAAAATAAAGATAAAAATATGAATTAAATTAATTAAAACAAAACTCTGACTCTCATACCCAAATACTAATTAAGAACTAAATTAAACATTTTGTGATCATTTCATTTTTACTAACAATAATCTAGATATATTAATTAATAAATACATAATATTTATTAAACTATAAATTATATAAAAAATATATATTTTACATAAATTAATAATAAATAAATGATTGAATAATTATTTAAACAATTTACAAAATAGCATTGTATAGCATAATTTTCAAAACGTATTCAAAATTTTTATTACACGATTTAAGCAATATATTACTATTTTATAAAAGTTAATTAAATAATTCTAAATAAAATTACATTTTTAATAATAATTCGTTGATCGTTTTGAGTTATTTTTAATATAATATTTTGTTATAAAATTGTTTTAAATATTAATAATAATAACAATAATTAAGCAGTACCGATTGTCGTGATTGTATTTTTGACAAAGCAGTCATTCAGTGAATCCTACGTGAAGTAATTTACTTCCATAGTCAACATTTCGGTGTATTACTACTGGACGTACTGCCAGTTTCTAAATGTTGCATCAATAATTGTTGCAAATTAACACGCAAGGCCACTTCATCATTGATTATCTGTTTAATTTGTGTCATATCCTGTTGCAATTGACGTATGGCAGTCCATAATTGACGTAGAGTTGGTGTCATATCCTCATTTTCCAACCCTAAATTCACAATGAATTTGCAGAAGTTTAACGATCAACATTGATATGATTTATTATTGGTGTGTTGGTAGTTGTTATTAGAGATCGATCAAAGAGTAAGACACATTTTACGACGCAGACAGAAGCAGAGAGTGTGAAAATAAAAAAAAAGAGAGAAATAAAAACACAATGGCAAATGTGTTTTGCGAGAGAGAACAACAAAACGTAAACAAAATGGTATTTTTACTTTAAAAAGATAAAACTGATGATGAATTTCAGAATTATGAAATATTTTGCTGATAGACTGATAAAATGCATTTTTAAAATAATTTTTACACCAAAAAAATGCTTAAGAAGAATGTATAGGGATGCTTAAAAATAGGTTATTTACATTGAGAAATTGTATTAACTAAAAAAGAAACAGTTATGGGCAAAATAATTGTAAAAATTTAAAGCAGAAAAAACATTTGTATTTTAACTAGACGCGTTAGCTTTTTTCTTAATACATAAAGCAGAACTCAAAAAAAAATTTCGCTCATCCTCGAAAGCATAAGTGAGAAACTAAATGTGTGCAAATTATCGCAGTCGATTGATACCACTTGTCGTTCACTAGAGCACATTAAGTACAACCGAAGGTTTTTATACCCCACACCACCATAGGTGGTTGCGTATGCGTTTGTGCTGATGTTTGTAACACACAGAAAAAACCATCCGTCTAGCTGGCTGGACGGTTGACTGGCTGGACGGTTGACTGGCTGTCCATGTAAACCTTGTGCACAAAGTACAGAAGATAATGCAATGAAATTTGGCATGTAGGACTTTCATGACACAAGTCTACTGAAATTGGTGATGGTTGGTCCATTATTTCACCTTGTCCCCATACAAATGTCCCCCTCGGAATAGGAGTTTAACGATCATAAATGCATTAAATATAGCAATATTTTAATAAAATTTCGGTATAAGGAAGTTTTGTATAAGTATCAATCTTTGTGCCAAATTTCATGAAGATCGGTCCATAATTGACTATAGCTCGCATATAAAACCCTCTTCCGAAAATCACTTTAACGAGCATAAATCACATACACATGTTACTATCAGGTTTATATTCGACACAAATAAGTTTTATATAAGTAGAAGTCACTGTGACAAATTTCATGAGGATCGCTCCATAATTTACCATAGCTCCCATATAAGCCCACTTTCGGTAATCATCCTAAAATTCATAAATTCATATAAATGTTAGTATTAACGTAATATTCTGTATTCGTATATTTTATTTAACACTTAGTAAAAGTATCGGTCCACAATTGTCCACATTTGTAATATAAGACCCTTCCACGAATTTTGATGGACATGCACAGTGGTGTAGGGTATCATATAGTCGGACTTTACCGACTATATCTTTCTTACTTGTTGCATATGAATTAACTCAAAAGCTAGCTGATCAACTTGTTCCCACATTTGGCATCCAAATTATGCCTGTTAGATTATAGCAGATGACAAATTACGAATATATACATATGAGTCTACAAATTAATACCAGAACTACACCAGAATATAATGACATCTGAACTTAAACTTAACTAGAATTACATTGGAATTACTAGAATTGTACTACAATTGAATTAGAACTAAACTAAAACTGAACTAGAACTCAATTAGAACTAAACTAAAACTGAAGTAGAACTGAACCAGAACTGACATAGAACTGAACTAGAATTGATATAGAACTTAACTACAGCTGATCTAGAACTGAACTGAACTAGAACTCTGATTTTGAATTAAACTTGAACAGAATAAGAACGAAACGAAGTAATGAACTTGAAATGCTGAAGACGATTGTAGGAAAAATGTTAACAAATAATAGAAAAGTTTTAGACTCGTGTCTATTCGCACGAGTCTACAGGCCAGAATGACCTTTTTCCCTTCAATGTTCTCTTCTCTCTCTTTTTTTACGTTTTGGATTATCATAATGGATCCCTTCGTTACCGCCCATAAGAACTCAATAAAGAAACGTCTTCGCTGAAGCAGCATTTCAGACATGCAAAACCTCTTATTGGCAATAGTTCGTGTGGCACACAATTTTATTTTAAACGTCTACTTTCATGATCGAGAAAAGCCTCCAATTATACATCATCCACTGGTCTGAACCGCTTCTTATCTAAATTACTTAAGAGAAGTTACCTCAGCTAAAGCATGACTCTCATATATGTCCACCAAAATACAATGGCATTCAGCAGCGGTATTCTTCAAAAAAAAAAAAAAAAAAAAAAAAAATGAAGTAAAACTTTCCGCAAATGCTCCTTCTTGGTACAAAATTCTCCATATTAAAAGCACAAAATGCTGTATTGTTTACGTTTCAACAGAATAACACTGAATATAAAAAAAAAACCTGACAATACTTTCACGTGACATAGTTGTAAAGATGGATGACTTGGAAAAAGTACTATTAACGCAATATAGTGTAAAACGGTGAGAATAAATGCATACACACAACGCATCAATTACGAATAATATATATTCAAATATTTTATTAATTGAAATTCAACCTATGAAAATTGTATATTCAATTACACAAATTATCACTTATTTTTATTTATATTTGATTAATTTTATTTATTAATTTATTAATTGATACAATAAGAAAAATAATTGAAATCCAATAAATTGTTTTATTTTTAGTAAAAAATATTAGAAAATTAGAATTTTTATCAATTAATTAATTGATGCAATTAAAAAAGTAATTGGAATAGTTTTATCTTTGATAAATCTTTTAATAGATCATGTTTTTTTATATGCCGGAATACAAATATCAAAAATATGATTGAAGAAATTACAAATTTTCAAGTGATATAAATTTGACCTGAATTTAAATTTCATTTTTACTGGAAAACGCTATTGGATTAAAGTGTAATACAAGTTTAATTTACATTTGGTTTCAATTTGGATTCCAGCAAAAATGCTTATTGGGATACCATTCAACGCGATTTTTTACATGAGAGCTTTTGCGAGATGAGTTTCATATACTTTAACAGCCCAATATATATATTTTATGTAGTGGATGAAAATTTAGAATAAACGGTTTGATTTATAAATCAAAATCTTGTTTCATTAAGAATATGATTCCGTAGTTCCAATATTGATAACTAATTCCTTAACACTTTTATCAAATCTAAATCCAGAATATAGTTTCTTGAAAAGAGAGGACATTTCGCAAGTTAAGATCGATTTTAAAGAATTCTATCTTTTTAATTTCTATTATTTTGCCCATAGCTGTTGGAATATAAATGCAAATATTATATATTCGTATAAATACAAAATTTACAATAAAAAGAGCATAGAAAGTTTTGAATAAAATATATATCAAAGTAAATAAAATGCTTTCAAAAAAACAAACACTTCATAAATTGCTGTAAAAATTCAAAGAAGTAAGTTAGAAAAAAGTAAATAAAAATATTAATTGCATTAAAAAATATTTCTTTATAATTTTTAATATAATTTTAATAACATTAATTCATAAATTAAAGTGCCAATTAAGAACAAAATTATTAGAAAATATCAGATAACAACAGAACAATACACACAGTAGTAATAATATAAATAAAGACAGTTGTGTTTTTTTTTTAAAGGCTTCAGTCATATATAACCATATAAATTTAATAAAAGGCTTATTAATTATTTAAGACATTTAGTTATAAAAAAAAATCAAAGAAAAGAAAAGGCAAACAAAACATTTTAGAAATTTAATATTTATTTGTTGCATTTGATATATTAATTCTTTTATTTGTTTTTTTATTAATCTTTGGCAATATGTTAGTAAGTACGTTATGCTAAATAATTTCTTTATTAAATGATTATGTTTAAATTGATATATTCAAATAGTTGGATGTAGTAATATTTATATTATTTTTGCTTCTTTTAATAGAATATACGACAACAATACTGTGATAAATTAACAGTTTTGATTTCTTTTGATTTATCATTTAAACAATTACTAACGGTAAACTACATAACAAAAAAAAAAAGTTATTTGAAAGGAAAATTAACAATAGCCACTTAATAGTATGTCATATTTAAACAGCTAATTTTTATCAATTCTTAAATAACTTTGAAAAGGTATATTTGTTATGTAAATTTTGTGAAAAATTAATACAGATTATTGGATTTTGAAAAAATAAATTTTACAAACTTTCATTTGTATCACTGTTAAACAAGTGTTAACTGTTCTGTTATATTTAATAGTTGGAAAATATCAGTTCGGTTATTCCATGCATAGAAAAAAAAATGCAATACTTTGTAGAATTGCAGCAACAATTACATGGTTATAATTAATAAAAAATTCATTTTAGTGAAGGTATTACGTTTATAGTTGACATAAAATGTGTTTGTCACAATAATTTATATTATGCTTTTCTACTAAATTTTAGAATAGGGTAAAAATAATACAAATATTTGTGACAAACATATTTTATACTTGCTACAAACAAAACTTGGTTATGAGAATGAATCATGATATGGTTGCTGCAATTGTATAAATATTATAAAAAAAAACTGAAAAATTTTTGCCATAATCAAATATATTTTATATGTAGTTAACATGATTTGAGCAATTTATTATATAGACAATTAATTAGAACAAATTTTGGATTAACTGGAAATTGTTTTAATCAAATTTTTATTATTTTGGAATTCAAAACTTATACTTGACTTTTAAACATGCAATTTCCTTTCAAGTCTTTATATAGATCTAGGTGATTTTCAATAGCCCAAATTAGCTTTATTCAAAGAAGATTGTATAATCACATATTACCTTTAAACATTGGTATTTATAAAATCATGGATTATTTTTAATCGGTCATTCATTTTACAACGAAATTATTATTATTAATTTAGGGTCATAATATAATCCCAGATAAACAAAATTCTTAGGTCTTTACATACTCCTAGATTAGCTCCAAATGATGCCTTAATAGAATCATAGATTAGCTTCAAACATAGGGGCTCATATAGTACTAGATTAGTTTTGATCGAAATTCCTAATATAATCCTAGTCTTAGATTATCTTTAACTGAAAGTCCTGTTTAGTTTTAATTCTTAATTTTATATTCACCAATTTATCTTTAACCGAAGGTCCCGACATAATCCCAGATTAGCTAAGAAAGCCTCAACGTAAATTTTGATTGAGAGCTTTGAAGCCTAACAATTTAATTGTTTTGAAATTTCGTTTTAAAAAAAAAATTTTTTTTTTTTTATTTTCAAACATTCAAATAACTTTGTGAACCGCTAAAGCTTTTAAATAATAAAAAGATTTAAATATTAATTATATTAAATATTTAGACACTTTTAATTTACACATTAAGACTACTTTAGATTTTAAATCTATAGATATTTCAATAAAATTATATTAAAAATATATATATTTTTTTTTTTGTAAATGGCAAAATCATTTTAAGGCTTTATCCGGAAAACCATAATATAATGATTATTTTTTTATATAAATCAAGTATAAAAAAGTACAAAATATTTATGCAAAACTAATTAATTTATCTTGTTTTTAGTTAACAAAATATATGTATTGATTACAAATATTATTAGATTTATAAAAAGCTCTTTTGTTTGTTTTAACAAAGTTACAATTTAGTTTTATAAATAACTCAAGCTTATTTATTATTAAAAAAAAAAAAGAAAGAAGATTTGCTTTCAAATTCTATATTTATAAATCTCATTTAGTTAAGATTTTAGCTTAAATAGCAAGCTTACTAGTAGTTATTTATGGTTTTCAGGAATACTTACTACAAGTTTTATTTTAACTAAACGTTCAATTTAACATGTACATTTAAATCCTAGAAAAAAAAAACAAAACAATAAATATAAAATATAAATAACTTTCTTTTCAAAAAAAGTTGTTATAATAAATTTATGGTTAATTATATTGTTTTAATAATGAAACTCTATTATTATCATTATTTTTTTCTTTATAATTATATACTAAGGGAAACCTATATCTTTAAGGTTTGTTTAGGTATATACTTAATATTTTATAATACAATTCCCTAAAAAAAACAAGTATCCTAATAAACTTTAATTAATTTTAATTAATTAAGTATTCTTTTAGAATGAGCAATTATAAAATATCTTTTTATAAAACATAAATTATAAAAAAATTAAATTAATTTTTAGTCATAAAATTGCTTAAAATTATTTTTAAACTTCTTAAGCCAATTTCTAAATTAAATATAATTTTAATTACTAATATTTTTAAAAAAATTATTGCACATTCATGAAGAAATTTTAAGACTAGTAATCATATGTACTTTTCATTTTACACCATTTCTAAATTGTTCATTATTTCCAAAAAAAAAAAAAAAAAAAATCATCAAAGACATACTAGAAGTATTTGACATTCGGTGCAATAAAAATTGCAATTGCAACTGAATTTGAATAGTTTGTGAATGTTTACTTCGATTACTGTACAATATTGTTTAGCAATTTAGGTAAGAGTTGACATACGTTTAAATTGTCAGCTTTTTAAGCGTCAGAATTGCAAACGCAACAATATGACAATTGCAACTTTGTATATTTTGTTGTTGGATTGCAATTAAAAGTAACAATATTTTGCACTTACAATTTTACAATTACAAGACAATTTGCACTAAATACTGAATAACAAACAAAATGAATTGCTGTCAAATTGGCTATAGTAAACTATGATTTCTTGATTTCTATCTTCCATTTATAAAAGATTTTTCAATAGGAGCTGATCGATATTCACTATTTTTGATACGATTGTCAAATCTGTTGTTTATTTGTTTTTCAGTCACTGATAATAATTCTCAATGGTAAGTTACACGATTGAGCAGCACGTGCAAATTAGGGTTTTATAGTTGGAACAAAAAGTCGACTTTTCGACTTGTGTCAATTTTTAAATAATCGATTTTTCGAATTTTTAAGTAGTTGATTTTACAACTTTTTTTTCATTTTGGAATAGTCGATATTTCGACTTTTTCGACTCTTCGACCATTTTCGAATTCTAGACTATTTTCGACTTTTTCGATTTTATACGATATTTTCGAGATTTTTCTCCTCTGCCCACTATTTTTTGTTATTTGTCTTAAAAAACTTAAAAAAAAATGTATAAAATATAAACAATTAATTAACAGACAATCTATGCAATGAAAGTGCTGGTTATACACAAAATTATGTTTTTGCGATACTATTTCCAATAGTTAGATGATGTAGTTCAAATAAAAACGTCTAAGAAACTATTCCTTTTAATTAAAGTAATTTTTTTTTAATTTTTACGACTATTTTCGAATTTTTCCGACTTTTTTCGACTTTTCGACTATCTGGCAAGAATAAAGTCGATTTCGACTTTTTGACTTTTTTCAACAAATAATCGATTGTTCGATTATTCGAAAGTTGATTTGGTGAACCCTAGTGCAAACGATAAAACTTTGTTCACCCACTTGGCATTAGGCACGGTGGCCTTTCAATGTCAAATCACTAACGTTTGGTAGCTCAATAAAACCAGAGGCAGTCAACTTCTCACTTTAGAAACATATCAACGATGTAACCTCCCATGCATTATGGCATATATAAATCTTTCAATTAAATTATTTACCTCACGCCCAGATTTATTCCACTTCAACATCGTCTCAATCTTATTAAAAACCCCATTGTTTTTCTAAAAAAAAAAAAAAAAAAACATTTATTAATTTTAAATCATAAATTTCACGATTCTCTTATCTCATCACATCAAGCGTTCAATATTTCCCGACCAAGAGGTTATACTGTAAGCAATGGGCCTGTTTGTAAATGCATAACGAACAGACCTATGGTTGCTTTGCATTGCCGACGCAAATCAACTGTTACGATTGCTGCAAATTCCTTAAAAAATTATATTTTTATGATTAGTATTTTGTGTATATTTACGCAGAATATGCTTTAGTATTTTCTAACATCGGACTATTGCAATATTAGCGCTGTTTGAATTTATGAACGTACTGCACATAATATGCAGCGCAGTGATGCGTTTGCGAACAGGCCCATGTTCTTAGTACTATGATGTTCCGATTCTATTAAAGACATGGCAGAGCTTTTACCAAGTACCATTTACCACTGGAGCAGATATTTTAACGATCACGTTTAGTGGCAGCATGCTATATCTTGGATACATTTTAGCAGCAATTTCAGCTTCAACAGCCTTCTGTATGATCTATATCAATAATTCACAAATCGGGATCCATTTTATTCCAGATGTTTTCTCCCCAAATACTTTATAAAATTGTTATTTGAAGCACTGTTTCTCTATAAAAGAACTTTTTTCTGAGAAATATTCACATTTCATGAAATCTGTGACCTAAAACTTATGTTTTAGAATTGTTATATTTCATTACATATGTTGTCAATTTTTTATAAAAATCTGTCCATTACTTCAGGAGATAGTAGTCTGCATAACAATATAATTCGTTTGATTTAACTTTTTTCGAAATGTAAAAATTTTATAAATTTAAAATTCATGATTTTTAAAACATAAATTTTATTTACATAGGATTTTGGAAATGGAACAAGTACATACTTCAACATAATAAAGATATATTTTAAAATTCCATTTTGGAAAAAATGTGTAAAAAAATTCAAAAATTTTCTAGTAAAATCAATTTGACTTGAATTTAATTTTCCTTTTTACTGGAGGACGCTATTGAATTAAAGTGTAATATAAGTTTAATTCAATGCTTTACACTAGATTCAAGGCTTGAAATGCATTTGGTTTCAACTTGAATTCCAGCAAAAATTAAATATTAACTGTTTTTGGAAAAAAAACTTCGATATAATGCAGTCAAAATAATAGCACCGTCATTAGAAATTATCAAACAGAATTTAATATTTGCATTTCTTCTCTATTAAAATCATATAAAATGGAAATATAGATCAATTGATGTCATATTTACTAAAATAAGGAATAATTTTCATATTTATTGCTTGAAGTAGGTCAGTTAAAACATTGTATGGATGATGTAGACTTCATCTTTATATTAAAAATTTTCTTAATGATATGTTTATGCTAAAATTAGAAATTTTATTAGCTGATTGATCTGAAATGATATTGCATTGCAAAAAAATATGGAATCTCGTTGGTGCTGAAATACCATTTCAACTTTTGTAGTTACAGGCTTAATACTCCATTCCAGCAGTTAGCATATTATGTCACTTAAGGAGCACAAGCATCATGTAAAAGTGACAAGCAGTGTTGTATTTATTTATTTACAATTCCGAGAATGAAACATTTATGCTAGAAGTCCAAAAAAGTTACCACATTTCCCACACGATATGCTGGATGTTTTTCCACTTCTAATACAAAAAAAGACCTAGTCCCCAATACAGTATTATTGTATACTTATTAAGCGATATTATTCCAGTAGAAATAATAGATTATATCTAACATTTAGTATATTAAAAAAAAATGTTGCTTGTGTAAGATATCAATAAAAATTGGTTTTATTATATTTCATATTTTATAACCAATTTATTCAATAAAAAGTGATAAATCGGAATTAAAGATCATTCAAACAGTGGGAGACCATCCTGCCCTCGTCCCAAAATCCTTGGCATTAATTTTAAATTTTCGCCGAATTTTGTTGTATCTCCTAGTACCGTCAAACTTTTGAGTGAAAAATCGAAATATCGAATAAAGAAAATTAAATTTTAAAGATATTTATAGGAGTTGCAATATTTTGGCGGTAAACTCTCCATTATTTGCTTCAAATCCGGAGATTTGCGATTACCGAGAATATTGCGAACCAGATTTTCTAATTTCCCTTCGTTGGCGGTTTAATGGACGTTAAATACTTCTTAAAGATTCCGTCGGTCATTAGTTTTTGAAATTTAGCTTTGACAAATACATCTTTATCCTTTGCGACTAAGCTTTGAAAAAGTACTTGATAAGGTAAGGTACTATGTGAAGATGGGTTGAAAGTTTTCTATGAGCTTAGAAGTGGTAAGAAGAAGCTTAGAAGTGGTAAAAAGGAGACGATTTGTCTTCCGCCATAAATGATATCAAACGGTATATTCATGAAATCAAAATAATCGTTGATATCATCACTGAAATATATGTTATATTTCTCTGAATAATTGGATATAGTGCATTATCTTTGGTCCCGTTTACATTGACGTTTGTTACAATGGCCAACATTTTTTTACCCCTGAAACCATGATGAGATCAACTCTGCCAACTGTGTTAGTAAATTCAAACCTCAAATCAAGTCATACTTCTGAAAATGTACCTCACAATTTGTTCATTTTCTCAAGTATATAACATTCGTATACATAATTAAAATGCTAGAAATCGTCGTTGTAATGCTTTTCCTACATTTCTACATGATCTGGAATGAAATCCAATACTTAGGATCACCCTTATTCAAATTGTCGTTTTCGACAGGAAACGTCGTCGTCTTATGCCTTCTGTGGAAAATTGAAGTTATCGACATCTATTGATGATCGTTGACTTATTTTTGGTATTCTCTAAGAAATATCGACGTCGATATTGTATTGAAGCGACTCTTATTTTGACGTCGTCAAATTTGTTGAAGAAATTTTTAATTATATAAATAATAGAAAAGCGAAAAAGTAAATAAAAATTAATAAAAAAAAATATGTATGTACATAATAAACTTCACTTTCTAAAAATAACAAGAGAACAACTTTAAAATCAATGAATAGGAATCATAAGAATAGTATATGTTTCCAATCACAATACTGTGTTTACTTTTTGGTATGATTGTAGAATGCAATTTTTAACCATTGTGGACAAATTGTCACTTTCAATGCATCCGGAGGAACCCCAGAAAATTTTCAGAAGCGACTTACTGTTGTAATATATTCAGCTAAAAATCTTAGTGTTACTACAAATGATTTTTAGAGAGCTGATACTATCCGAAATCTACTTTTTAAGTTGCTATTGCTTGCAGAACATGTTTGTAGCTCATTTGTAGTCTGTTTTCACAATTACGTCGGAAACTTTTTGCCATATTAGATTTTGTTGTTTTTACTCATTACTTCGATCAAAATATTGATAATAAATTTTAATTGGAATTTGACGACAAAGATTATGTTTAAATTTCCAACAAAATAAATCAGCTGACTCAAAAATTAGTGATGTGTTTTTTGTTGGTTTAAATTATCGATAAACAGTCGACTCCGTCTCAAGTCTGTTAGATAATACCACATTAGAGTCAAAGTGATGTTGATGTCGAAACAAAGTGATATTAACTCAAAAACGACATTGACATCGACAACGACAACTGGAATAAGGGTGAATATGATTAAAATCAATCTTTTAGTGACGGCAACACCAAAAATTCGTGACAGCACATTGCTCCAACACGCGGGAAATCGAAAACTAAAACCAATCTTGAGAAAATATTTAATATCAGCGCCCCCAATTACATTAAAGTTAGTTCTCATTTGCTCAGGTCTAAAATTTAAACCTAATTTGTAAACTTGTGATATAAAAGGTGTGGATATTGATAAAATATTCAATAAAAAATTTGCTCAAAAACTAAGTTATACATAAAATTAATATTAAAAATATTCAACTTGGAAATGGTGTATTATTTTAAATTATTTCACACTATAACTTATAAAATTCCTCAAATACTAAACAATAATTACATCTACATAATGGGATCTACATAATTTAACACATAATAAGTATCATGTATTTATTTTTCTCATAAAAATATAAAATATTTGCAAAAAATTCATATAGTAAATGTTCTATACAATAGTCTAAAATATGCAATGTATTCATATGTGATAGGTATTCTTATTAATCGTTGTAAATTATTCATATATAAATATTTATGTTTTCTACACATATGAATACATAAAATACTTATATACTTGACTAAAAATTAATTATTAAAGCTTTAGTTTTCTTTAAAAATTTAATAAAAAATAAACATAAATCTTAGCAAAAACAAACAAAAAAAAATATGATAAATATGGCAAATATTTTAACATAAATTTGAAGCAAACACTATTTTTCTATCAAAATAGTTGTATTATCATATTAAATTAGGTTTCATTTGTTATACATATAAAAAACGGACGGTTTTTATATATTTTTTCTTTCAACGTCTCTTTAGAAGAAGAAATTCAATCAACTTAAAATTGATATTAATGTTTCAAGTCTTATATTAAAAGAAGTTTAGAAGCAACTTCTGGATAAGTCTATAAATTTCTGTATAATTGAAAAAATAAACTGCTGTTAAAAATTATATTTTAATTAAGTTATTTATAAAATTGAAGGTATACTGAAGAGTTTAAATATTATTTGCCAGTATTAAAATATATATAAATGAAAAAGTAAATAATATATATATATATATACATTTTTTTAGCTTTAATTAAGTATATCTCTTAAACTAAAGTTCAGAAAAAAAAATAATTTTTTTGCGCAACCAAATTTCATAGTGTTGGCTTTAGTTTCCTGAAGAAATAAAAAATATACATATTTTGTTATACTAAAATTATGCATTTATTTAAAGACATGTATTTCTGTGGTACTTTTTCGTGTGTCACTTGAATAAGGAATTCTTTTAATATTAATCAGGAAGGCTATGATTTGAATTTCTTTCAATATAAACGGCTAGAGAATTTTTAATTTGATAGTTTTTAAATAGTTTTTATTCAAAATGGGACGTGGTAAGGCTCATAATAACTCTGAAAAAGAAAAAATTCTGATTTTGAAATCTCAGGTTCAGAATCCGGTTCAAAAACATTAATAGAGGAAAGACAGTTGTGTACAATTATTTAAATAACGTGGAAAGATATGGAAAAAACATGAAAGGGCGGAAGAAAATGGCAACAACTACAAAAGAAAGACGAAAAATTCTTAGAATTGCATCAAATTCTGCCATGTCGGTAAAAAATACTTGAAAAAAGTGGAGTCAGTGCCAGTCTAAGAACAGTGAATTGTATTTTAAAGTCGTGCCCATACATAGTCCCACGAAAACTGCAAAAAAAGAAACACCACTTAATGAAAAACGCAAAGCACAACGTCTACAGTTTGCTAAAAATACAATAACATAGTTGTATTTTCCGATGAAAAAATGTTTAATATTGATGGTCCCGACGGGTATAACTATTTCTTCCATGACCTAAATAAGGATTAAATATTTTTGAGCCGCAGACACAGCCGAGAGGGCGGAACAATGGTATGGGGTGCCATTTCGTATTATGGTACCATAGAATTGGTTTTTGTATCCAACAAAATGACTGCAACGACTTAAAAACATTCTGGAAGAAGCATTTCCAAAATTTAATGATTTCTTTGGACCCATGCCTTGGACGTACCAACACGACAACGCTCCGATTCATACCGTCAGAGCAGTAAAACAATGGATTAATCAACAAGGTGCTCAACTTTTGGATTGGCCCCCATATTCACCAGACCTGAATCCAATGGAAAATGTCTAGGATTAGCTTGCAAGAAAAGTTTATGAAGGAGGAAAACAATTTAAGACGATAGAATCCTTAAAGGATGCAATAACGGGAGCATGGAGTTCAATTTCGCTAAATTACTTAGAGTCATTATATAAGTTGATGCCTAATCGCATTTTTGAGGTTATTTCTAAAAATGGTGGCAGTACTCATTACTAATTGAATACTCGAAGAAAATAACTTTCATTTTTATAACCTAAAATTTAAAAATAAATTACAGTTTGCTTGGTTTTAAAATATTCCTTATTCAAGTGACACACGAAAAAGTAATAATTTTAGTATAACAAAATATGTATATTTTGTATTTCTTCAGGAAACCAAAGCCAACACTTTGAAATTTCGTTGCGCAAAAGATTATTTTTTTCTGAACTTTAGTTTAGGAGATATACTTAATTAAAGTTAAAAAAATGTGATTCCTTATTCAAGTGGCAGGCAGTATATGTATATATATATATATGTATGTATGTATGTATGTATGTATGTATGTATGTATGCAGATTAAGAATTATATGGAGGATCTGAACACTATGAATGCTAAAAAAATTAAAGCTTCAAAAATCTCTTAACGAAAATTGTCTGTTTTGTTTTTATATATATAGAGATATTTAAGGAATATAAAAATAGTTTAGCTTTTTAAAACACCTGGCATATTTGTATAACATATAATTACATAAATATGTTTAAATATGTTATGTAAATACGTTTCGTTTGGTGTAACCTATCGGATAACATCTTTGCCAATCTCTGAATTCTTTTGTAAGTTATGTAAATAATTTAATAATTTTGTAAATAATTCAATTTAATAATTTAACATCGAATTATCTGTAAAAAACACCGTTGTGGGGTACAGAGATGGAACATACAAAACATAAAAGTTAATTATTTCAAATTCTTTTAAAAATTATTCATTTGGAATTTCTACAGATCCCCAAATCAGTCTAGTTGACAGCAAATACAATTTCTACAATTTGTAAATTATTTAATAAATTATAAACTGTTTTTCGCATATCTTCTTCAATCAAAATATATTTAAAGAAATTCCGATTTCAAGCATACGTTCAATTTTCGTAATAACTGTAATTAAAATAAATTATAAGCTTAAAATACTTATTAGATAAAAGTTAAAATAAAATAAAATTTTATTATAAAAGATGCTGCACACAAAAAAAAGTAAAAACAATTTTTGGTTTTTTTTTTTTAAATTTTGATTGTATCAGCGTTTTAACAGCTTTTTCTAGTTTGATCACTGGTATTTTAAAATAGATTTTCTATTTTGTTTAAATCTAAAATAATTATTGTTTTTTTTTTCTTTTTTAAATGTATGAATGATATTGAGGCAGATGATCATTATTATAAGTAATTATGAAGATAATGGTAATAATAATGATTATGACAATGATGATGAAACGCACATGCTCTGAAAATCATTCTTGTTTCATGACTTTCAGCGTTTCATTGGGCGTTAATCAGTAATTATTGATTTTACGCCACTGTTTCATCACAAAATTACCACAACACCAATTTGCCGCCTGTCCTTGAGAATCACCATCGCCATTACCCCCCGTACAGTTGCTTGTTCTAGCTCCAGCCGTCGTGCCATGACCATTTCTGATTAAGGCTTCGGTACATCCTTTTTGTGACAGCTGATGACAATCGGTATCATCACTATCTACACCATCGGCTGGTAATTGAGGTGTACTGCGTCTAAGTGAAGTGGACTTGAGACCATAGCCCATCATATAACCACCGCCATAGCCAGCATAGCGATGTGAAGTGCTAGTTTCAAACGAACGATTTAAACGTCTATCGTATAAACCCGGATGATTAGGCAGCTGTTTGTTTACACTACTTGTGGATGATTGTCTATCTTCGGAGATATTTCTCACCGGGGTGGGAGGACGTTGATAAGAATTCTTTACAATCTTTGGGGAGCCTTTGTTTTTACGTGGCAAAAGAGGTGTCATGAAAATATTATCATAACCAGAGCCAAAACCGCTTTTTAAACGATTCAATGATTTTCTAGTGGCTCTCTCTTCTGACAGAGCTCTATAATCCAAACCACTAGCTCCTGACGAAGGATTGGTATTATTAGCTGCTCCCACTGCACCTCCTCCTGCAGCTGCTCCCCCACCAGTTGAACCCGTTAATGAATAACGATAACCTGTAGCATTTAAAGACGATATGGATGATGAGTACAAATTGAAATTGTTGGGACTTGCTTCACGCCAAATGTACGATGAATTAAGACTACTAGTTGAGTTTTGTTTATTATTTACATTATTTGCGCCAGGAAATTGTACTCCTGTATTACATAGAAATGGAAGATGTGGATTTGATGTTGAAAAATGTTTGCTGGTTTTTAATTTGCCGCCACGTATTGGCAAACAAGGTGTCCATGGTTGCAAGGCTGTATAAGATTTTTTTTTTTTATTTTTGTTTTGGTTTTGTTTTGGAAGAAGAATTGTTTATATTTTTTGGATTGTAGGGACGAAAAAAGAGAAAGATAAAGAGAAAAAACAATGATAGAAATAAAACTATGAAATACATGGAACAACAAAAATAACAAAAACATTTAACGAGACAACACAAATTCAAATGGGTGAATGTCGTGTAGGCGGGGGCGGAGTATTGGTAACAGATAACAGCAATAAAGATCAAATAACTGAATGGTATATATAGAAGAACAAAAAAAGTTAAACATTAATTAAAAAAAACAAACATAAAAAGAAACATTTAAAAAGCATGTGGACAAATTAAAATTATTTCCAAAAATGACTCAAATTATGTGTTTTTTTATTGTATTAAGTCCACTATAAAGATAAATTAAACCATTCAACTAGTCGAAATAAATTATTAAAAAAAATACTTAGTCAAATCTGTTTTGTCAAAAAATTTAAGTCTTGCTTTACAAATAATATTATCTTATTTACCGGCATGGTAACATATTTACGATCAAAGATTAACGTAAGTGATGAGAACTATTTCCATTTGAATGGATGCCTCAAAAAAGGAAATTGTTGATTTTGGAGCACGAAAGCTTCTCACTCGAGGATTACTTATTATTAATAGAATATCTGACTTTTTTAATAGATTTTTTTGTGAAAATTGTTAAATTTTTTAAGTGGTACTTTTTAATTTGATTTTTGAAAACAAATTAAATTTTGATTTTTTTTTTTTTTTTTAAATATTGTACTTTTTAAAATTTTGTACAATTTGTGAAAATTGGCACCTTTCAATGAAAATTGGTTATTTTTATTAAAAATGGTTCTTTTTAATTTCATCATTTATTATTATTATTTTTTTAACCTTTCGAAAAGACAGACGATCATCATTATTTCCATTATTTCGACTCTTCTACCTAAAGGATCCTGAATATTTAGAGGTGGTTAAAACATTTGCAACTGAAAACTTATTTTTGATAATCATACATTATAACCAAGGACAAAAAATAATCATTATTCTTGAAATTTTTTGCAAACAGAACGAGTTCTATGGAAATCCAGTATGATTTTTATTTATTTTTTTATTTTTATTTTTATCAAAAAATCAATTAAAATGATTATTTTTGAGTTTTATTTTTGCTCAACTTTTTTATAATTATTTTTGATTTTTATTTCTCGCTCACCATAATGATTATTTTGTGTTTTATTTTTTTACTCACAAAATAAAACTTGAATTGTTGTTATTAATATTAAACAAATTTACTTTTTTTCTCTGCTTTTGTGTAAACATTAGAAAATATCAATATTTTTAGTAAAAATCGTAATCTTATTATAAAAATCAGATTTTTCGCTAAAAATTTAAATTTTTTACAAAAAATCAAATATTTTACAGAAAAAATCAACTTTCTTAAAAATTATGACTTTTAGTAAAAAATCTGATTTTTAGTAAAAATATAGATTTTTTAATAAAAATTTTGATTTTTTATAAAAATTTTTACTTTTATTACAAATTTAAATTTTTAATAAAAATTTTGATTTTTATGAAAAATTTTTATTTTTATGAAATTTTTGACTTTTAGGAAAAATCATAAGATTTTTGTTAAAAAATCTGAATTCTGGCGTTAAATCGAGTTTATAACAAAGAAAACCTAATTTTTCACTAAAAAAAAAAAGGAAATAAGTTTTATTCTTTGAGCGAAAAAATAAAAATAAATATTTTAAAACTCATAATCATTACGGTCCTTGATTATGTCAATATGTATAATATTATAAACAATTCTTTTCTTTTGCTTTAATAACACATTGCAACAAGAAAAAATTGCTCCATTATTATACTAGATTTTTGCTAGCATGCCACACCCTCTTCAAGTCCATTTTTGTCATAATATTGTTTACTTTATTTGATTTGGTGAAAATGAAACCTGGATCCTTGAAGATAAAAGTGGATGGAAAAGAGGCGTGGCATCCATAAAGACTAAATTTTATAATTTACAGTATTTGCTGCTACTTCTGCATATCAAATTTGATATAATTTTTTTTAGTATCATGAAGAAAGCAGAAAATTTATTTTTACTGAAAATGGGGTGAAAGCTGGAAGCGGCTTATATATGTATTTAGTTTAAAGTTTTAAAGTTTGAACTTAAAAAAAATGAATTTTGGTGGATTCACAACATATATGGGCCACAATAAAAAATTTGTAACCAGGCTGAAACTGGCTTTAATCCTTAATAAGTTCTGTGGTAATACTATACTTAGAAAAAGGGCTAAACACTACTTAACTTTTTCCCAATTCTTCTACACTTTTTGTTTGCTCGTTTATACTTTTTGATCTCATTCGATCTTTTATTAGGACTTTGTGGTTAAATTCTTCTCTTTCTCTCTATATATATATATATGTTTTAAAGGCAATTTTTTAAATTTGCTAACTCACTGCTTGTTCTCCAAATCCTATCTGAAACTGATTTTGTATTTCGATCAGGAAGCGAATTTACACCGATTTTTTTTTTTTGCTTTAAAAAGTTTGCTAATATTTAAGACTTGAAGCATTACCATCCCATCAAATTCTAACGGCTTCATGTCCTTTAGGAAACTGGGAAAGGAAAAGCGTCAAAATGTTGTTTATATATTTATTATTATTCTTATTATTATTATTATTATTATTATTATTATTATATTATTGACAGGCTTACACACTAGTAAAATATATTTTCGTATTATATATGGAGAAATAACTTAGATTCGATCTCCATTTTTCGCAAAATTTTTAAAAATCGCGGAAACCCTAAAATATTAAACATTGAAAATATCATAACTTTTATTTGAATAACGCGGTAGGTTTTGATATTACGCGTAAGTTTTACAAGAATCATACATAAAATTCTAGTTTTTAAATATTTTTATTATATGTTCAACTTAAAATCGCGAACTGATGCTACATGCATTCGAGTCATTTTATATTTATACAAATGGATTTTAATGTGTCAAAAAAAAAAAAAAAAATAATAATATTTTTTTTTTTTTTTTTTTTGAAGGCCTAAAATCAAAAATTTTTGATAATGGCTCATGTATGTGCTAAATATTAGTTAATTATGCAAAGTCGGTGTTTCTGATTTTCACAAATTATGAAAAAAATGCTTCAAAATATCCGAAGTTTAAGAGACTATAAATCGAAATTCGAACTAACTTCGCAAAACCTTTTTTAAATTTGATTAGTCTTATGATATAGTTTCATTTTGCGTTGGAATCATTGAGAAAATATTTGATGCCTAACAATTTATCGCATATTGTAATTTAAAATGTTTATTTTGTTATCTAATTCCCAGGAAAGGGGATTTAGAAATTGTTGTAAAATTATCAGTTCCTGAATTGGTGTAAAAATAACCACTTTTTATTCTTTAATAACATTCTTGGAACTAGTGGTGCCGCAACCGTAATGTGATTCTAAATTGCTCTTGAGAACCAGTGCTTAAAAACAAGTTCTGTATTAATTCTACACTTCTCTGAGTAAATTAATTTTAAAAATAGCTGAGTTTAACAAAGTTAAATTAATTTAAGAATTGGAAAAAAAATCATTGATTTAAAAATTAGTTCCGGAATCGTTTAAAAGAATTACCTAGTGCTTCTATTTCTCGATAATTTGAGTTTCTGACGTATTTTTTTCGCAAAATTGCAGATTTTCACTTTCCACCTATTTGGGTTCAGATTTCAGTATTCAGACCAACTTGTTTAAACATTTGTGGTCAAAACCACAGTGGGGTTAGAATCGAAATTTTTGTAAATAAATCTGTAACTTCTAATCGGCTGGTTCGATTTACATAAAATGAGAGTAGTGTACAATTTTAAGATTGGAAAGAGGGCTCCACATACCCTTCAGGAGCGGAGCTATTAGGGCTCAAAATAGGGTACCTCTGACATAGAAAATTTTTCACCGCTTGCCAAATTTTTGTTTCTTATATAAAATATTTTTACATCTTCTTGAAGATCTGGATAAGGCATATGAAAAACATGCTTACATGTGCCATTTATCTTTTAAAGTTTTCAAGTTATTTGCATTTGAAATTTCAACTCTTCTTAATTTTACAAAATCTTGGTCCAGTTTTTTAATATATATATCAATATTTTTGACCGATTTTGTAAATCTTTTACCCAATTGGTTAAAGAACAAAATTATCTATGGAATAAAAAAGCTAGGAGTCGATATCTCTTCTGAGTCCAAAAATAAACGTTTTTGACATTAAAAATTGCAAAAATTATTTTTTGTGTTTTTTTTTGTTTTGGCCGAAAAGGTGTCTACGCTCTTTTTTCTTTAAAATAAAATTTTATTTAATAATATATAATAATTTAGTATAGATATCTGAAAGATATCTTCACAGAAATAACTTTACGAGTAGAATTAAAAATAAGCCCAAACACCCAACAGGGCTATATACACACAATCCCGAAAGTTACCTATTTTAAATCAAAATTTTTACTTTAGCTTATATATTCTAAAATCCCAAAGGCTATTTCTGCAAACAATGCAGTTTCGAAAAGTTTTGTGTGTTCCAACGAGTTAGCCAATGGCTTCTTTCTAACCTGCAACAAATGTGAAAAATAATACATTTTTGGGATTTTCGTAAGTTTTTTGGGAAATTTAGGATTATATATATATATATATATATATATATAAAAGTTCTGGAGACTGCATTCGGTTTGCAGAACTAGCCTTTGGGATTTTGCAACATATAGGATAAAATATATATATATTTTTTTTTTTAATAGAGCAAATTCGGGAAGGTCTCCACATAATCGTGTTGCGTTTTTGGGCTTGTTTTTAATTCTAAAGCTACCCCTTTTACCTTTCAGAAAAGTCTTAAATTATTATATGTCCCTAAATAAACTTTTATTTTAAAGAGAAAAGACTGTAAACAGCTTTTCGGCCAAAAAAAAAAAAAAAAAAAAAAACACAAAAAATCATAATTTTTGCCATTTTCAATTTCAAAATCGTTTATTTTTGGACTCAGAAGAGATGTCGGCTTTTATTTTCTTTATTCGATAGACTTTTGTAATTTGGTTAAAAAATTTACAAAATCGGACAAAAATATTGAGATATATATTGAAAACACTACTAAGATTTTTTAAAATTGAGATATTTAAAATCGGATAAGAAACAAAAATTCGGCAATCGATGCAAAATTTGCTATGTCAGAGGTACCCTATTTTGAACCCCAATAGCTACGCTCCTGAAGGGTATATAGGGCCTCCCTTCCAAGCTTAAAATTGTACGCTCCTCTGCTACGCCTGCATGAACTTTTATGCAAATCCAACCATCTGATTAGAAGTTGCAGAAATATTTCCAAAAAATTTCAATTTCGCCCCACTGTGCATACCACAAAACTAGCTTTATTATTATTTGTTCAATAATTATTAAAGCCCTTCGTAAGATGATTTGAAAAGCAAATCAATTTGCTTTTTAACTATGTTGTTCACTGGGCTGTCAGATGTGGCGAGTTTTCGCCAAACGTGGCAATTTTTAATTGCTTTTGGCGACTGAATTTTCCGTTTGGCGATATATAACATGGTGGCGAATTTGATTAAATAGGCAATTGAGGAGAACTATTAAATTTTCTCACTAAAAATCGATTATTTTTAGTATTTTTCTATCTAGCAAAATGAAGAGAATTAATTTGTAAATAGTTTCAACTTAGTTTACGAAATTTTATCCACAAAAAATATATTATGCAATACTTATGTATTAAATGTTTGATAAATTGTTTTCCATCATTTATCAAATATATTAAGGATATTAATGACTTCGATCATAATTAAATAAAAGTTCATCAATAAATTACAACTTAATAGGGCCAATGTTTTTATATAATGTTAAAATTATTCTTTTAAAAAATATAATAAAGTCTGACAAATTTTAAAAGTTGATGACCTAAATAGGGGCTATATGCCAGAAAAGTGTATTTTAAGTTGCATTTTTTGTGTTTCTATTCAATTAAACTGTACTCGAAAATGATACTATATTTTTCTTAACAATGTGGGCACCTATTGGAGTAAAATAAATCGGCGACACTGAATTTAGTAGTGTTAATCATTTTTAAAAGCGCTCGTTTTTGAGATATTTCATTTTTAAAGGCTAAAAAATGGTTTAGGAAAATTAAATTTTTTAACTTAAATTTAATAATTTACCCCCGTATTCACAAACAACTTTTAAATTTAAAATGTATTTTAAATCAAATTTTTAATAGAAATTTTGTCTCTAAAATGTATTTTGAATTAAAACAATATAAACAATTAAGATTACGTTGAAGTGTGTAATAATGTATTCTTATGTATTCTTATATATTATCAAATATATTTTAAACGCTAATAAACAAAACTGTAAGTAAGCTAACTAATGTTATCAATGCGCAACTTTTCAAACAAAAAGAAAATATATTAAAACATTTAAAATTTGGCTAAAACTGATTTAATTTATGATTGGAATATATATTCATTCGATTTATTGTTTAATATACATAAATTCGATACTTAATTATAAAAATATTGAGAATACGAGCGCTAACATCGAAAATCGGCTGTCACCATTGAATTCAGCGTATTCAAATTAGCTTTACCAGTAGGGTGCCCATTTTGCAAAAATTTGCAATTAGCGCAGTGTCATTATTAGCAATTGAAGTCATCATCGGCTTTGTTAAAGCTGAATTTACATTTATAAATTATACGAAATTTTAAATTTTAATTTGGAGATTTTTGGCGATTTCTGATTAACAATTTGTCGACAGAGGTTCAAAAATCTGACAACAATAAATATATTTATATATTGTTGTACTGCTCGTTTACGGAAGCAAAGCAAATCCGTCGTGTGTATGAACGATAACAAATACAGGCGCGTTCAAGGCATTTGTCGCAAACAAGTGGTGTGGCAAATAAGCAAATCATACAAGACAAAAAAAACACTTAAGATGTGCTAGTACTCTTAATGCTTTACCTGTTTTTTTTTTTTTTTTTTTTTTTTTAATACGTAGCTGCTATGTGTGGAAAAAAACCTTCAAAAGTATTCAAAGGAGTTGTTTATAAATGTTCTTGCATACACACATACATATACATGTATGTCTATATTTCATTGTTGGTTTTTCTTTTTTGAATAAATGTAAAAAGTTCAATTCATATAGTAATTAAAAAATTACTATTAATTAACAATTTAAAAAGTAATTAAAACCTAGAAATTAAAGTTGTTAAAAATTTGAAACTCTCAGTTATATATAAGGGTTGTTTGTTTGAAATTCTCGCAAAACTATTAAAAAAAATAGAAATTTAAAAAAATTCTCAAAAATAAACGTATCAGTCCATAATTGACCACGGCTTTCATAAATAGGCCATTTTCGAAAAACACTTAAAGGTGCATAAATTAGTATCAAAAAACAATTTTGTACATGTATGTTTTATAAAGGTATAAATGATAAATCGAAAATTTAAAAGAATGAACAAAAATGAACACAGGTTCCAACAAAAAACCTAGAAAAAATCAATTATATTTTATTTTCTAATTATTCTTTTTGAAAATAAAATTGAAGAAGAATTTGAAAATAAAGCTTCTTTTCGCTTTTGTTTTTCGAGTAAAATACTTGTAAAAATAGTAAAACTAGTAAAAATATAAACGAATAGACCTATACTTTAACTATTTATGTGTATGTATGTCTAAGAAAGTATTATATAAATAGTTATATATATATATATATATATATATATATATATATATATATATATATATATATACATATTTATATATCAATTAATAATATAAAAAATTCGAGTATGATAAGTCTCAAAAACTAATTTAAAAGACTTAAATATTTATATTCAATAAAATCTACTAATAAAAATTATCGCATGTTTTTTCAATGTTACATATATATTTAATTTATATATATTTAATTTAATTTTTACGAACGCACACACCTACATATGATGTTCATATAAAAACATGGAAAGAAAGTATAGAAATTCTTTTTTCCCCCCTATTGAAGCAAACAAGTGGTAAAATGTCTTCTATTACAGCCCATCTACAGAATATATAAGATTTTTCTTTCAGAGAGTGTCAAATTCGCTCTCTGAGAGAATTATTTCACATGTAGATTCAAATATTATTATTATAAGAAGTATGATGAAATTGTTGTGATGAGATTTCTCCACACAAATATCTTATAAGATGAACTGTCAAAAAAATACACATATACTAAAATGTTTTTTGTAAAATTGTTTCCTTTTCATTATTGTTTTACATTTTAGAATACATTTTTATAAAAATTGTGCTAAAAAAGTGCAAATTTCTTAAATAAAGGATTTATTAGAATAAGTGTATCCCTTATTTAAAATTTAACATAATATAAACACAATGGTTACTCTCTTCTGCCGACGTTATCTCACATATTATATCAGAGTTAAACTCAGTTGTAGACCTGGAGTTATATGAGCGATCGCACTCTCATGTCTTAAGGCCCAAGTGGCTTGCAGGGCTTTTAATTAATAAGTAGATATTTATGTGAGAGAAAAAACCTAATTGAATTATCAAAATGTCTTCTAGTGTCACATAATCTTCTAGTTTTATTATATAATTGCAAATGTTTTAAACACCTTAATTTCGACTTAACGGGTACTGATTTCTTTTTAGTTGTTCAACAAAATGCTATTGGTTTAGACGCTACTGTATAAATATAATCCTGTCATCTTCGGTAGAGGGTATAAAAATACACCTGTTTTCTGACTGATAGTGAAATCTATGTCCTGAAAAACTTTTCGTGTTAAATTTTTAATTGGATTTCAAGACAATCGAAATTTACTGTTAAAAGAAGGTCGACAAGTTGAAGGAGGAGAATTTTTTTTTCAAAAAATTTTTAACTTCAAGGACAGAAATATTTCAAACTGTTGTTGGTTCAACCCCATTCTGAAGCTGTTAGTATTTATAACAAAATGTCTAAAAAGATATTTTAAACTAAATAGAGTTTTTGTCGATTAGGCTACTATGTGCGAGATGGTGTACTGAGTAAGACGTTAGTCAGTAAAAACGAATGGTTAGTGTGTGTCCAAGTTCGAGTCTCACTGACCACAAAATTTTTTTGTTTTTTTTTTATTTTTGTTTTCGTTTAGGTACATATTTTTGAGTACCCCTAGAGTCAAAAAATAACTACATGAATTTGTGGACAAGTCGAACAAAAATAACTAGTTATTCAGGCAAAAAATAAGTAGTTTATTTTTGTTTCCAATTATACCTGCTAGCTTACCAGGAAAGCAAAGTTTTTGCTGGGAAATAAAACAAAACCCAAAAACAAACGAATTTTGAATTGTGCATGTCGAAATAATAAAAAAATAAATAAAAAAATACAAACTAAATTAATGGGTTACAAATTATTAATTGTTAAAGTTAATATTATTAATATAAAATTGATAATTAAGTGAAGCGTATTTTCTTTTCTCATCTGCAAATGAGTTTAGTTGTGAGCTTAAAATTATGTAAATTTTTTTTATTAATAAAAATAAAAATTAATTAAATGTCTTAGCCTAAAAACAACCTAAACCTGGATTTAAGTGTAAA
Organism: Protocalliphora azurea; assembly: GCA_932274085.1. NCBI lineage: Eukaryota > Metazoa > Arthropoda > Insecta > Diptera > Calliphoridae > Protocalliphora > Protocalliphora azurea. The sequence goes on from OW026520.1 coordinate 92,760,441, forward strand.
TAGCAAAAAATACATTTAACACCCTTACAAACCATTACAATTTAAATATAACTAATATAAAAAAAACATACAAAAATCAACCTGTTAGAAATGAAATCAAATACGCAAATTATAGCTAAAATGTTCTTTTTTTATTTTCAACAATAATTAAAACTAAAAAGATGGTTTCCCAAAAAAAACATAAACAAAATTATATGTTAAATAAAAAAAAGTATTTTCAAATAATTCCATAGTCAAGATTCAAATGACCAGGAACAATTTTTTGAAATTACTTTTTTAAATAATAATATACAGAGCGACTGATTTAAATAATAAAAAAAAAAAAAACATTTGAATAACTGTACTGTTTAGTACAAATTTATATGCAGCAAAAGAATTTTTAATAGTTAAAATTTCTGTTACTGTTCCAATGTTCTGTATAGCGCGAATCTTAAGTTTGGATATTTCATCATTTTCAAAAATCTTTATTTCAATCGCCCACACTGTTAAATGAAATTGTTTTAAAAATTATAATAAAAATTGGCGAAATGATATAAAATAAATTACATTTAATATAAAGTGTGTGGTTTTTTATTTTTGGTGATTGCAGCAAGTTATGAGGTGTTTGGTTTTTTGTTTTCTTTTTTTTAATCTGAAAAGCAAATGAGTTTTTATGTTTGGTTTTACACTATAAAAAAATAATCATAATAATAAATAAACCCAGCAGCATTAGTGAGCTTTCTAGAATGTTTTTAAATCCGTTGTTTTGTTTAAGAAAAAGCTCTTGGTTGTTATAAATATTTATACATATATAAAACATATAACCAGAAAAAAACTCAATAAATAAATAAAAAATATAATGTTAAAAAGCATGGTGGTATCAAGCTGGTGTTATAGTTCCAAAAAAAAAAATAATAATTACCACTATTATATGGTTATGATGTATAAAGTAAGGGAACTTACCCGAATGTATCGTATTACGTGTAGTATTTTGGTAGGCAGCACAATAGGCTTCAAAAACACGCAATACTAAGGCATCTTCTTCAAAAGTTGGTTGATTTTTACGACCACTACAATAACTGGATAAGCTATTCAAACTGGCCACACCACCACCATCACTTCGACTCCCACTACTGCCACCGCCACTGGTAGTATTTGAATTCAAAAGATTGGGACGTAATGGTGGTGCTGGACGCATATTTGTTATACTCCAATTAGCTAAAATTATAAGAAGATTAAATTATTGTTAGATGGCGCCAAAAGTTGTAATTTTATTTTTTATGTATGATTTTTGACACTTCAAATGTCATAGTTTCAATTTATCATTACATGCATCTCTATAAATTGTTCAAGTTTAAACGAAGCCCCAATGGAAGACGCAGTGAATATTGATGATGTACGTTGCGTCTAATTACACAAGGTTACAAATTCAAGTCAACTTTTAGACCTCAACTGCTGAAAAAAAAATTTATTGTAATTTGGGCGACATGATTCAAGGTTTGAATTTACTAAAACAGTTGGCAGAGTCGATCTCATTAAGGTTGCAGCTATATAAAATATTGGACACTGTTTAGTAAGGCCAAGCTAACGAGGATAGATGCTGATTGGGACAGCTATAGGGAGGTGAATTTCTGTGAGTCTGTGGACTCTGTGAAGAAGTTGTCAGGATCTGATTGGCGTACAGATAATGTCAGTGATAACATACGGTCCGAATCAGACAAGGGTGATATTGATACGATAGAGGAGATAATCACTAGAGACAATGTGAGATGAGCAGTAAACTCATTTGGACCATACAAGTCATCGGGTCCGTATAGCATTTTTCAGGCCATGTTACAGAACATAAAGAAAGGGCCATCTCACTGCTGGCGGAGATAATCAGGGAATGTCTCAGTCATCAGGTCCGTATGGCATTTTTGAGGTCATGTTACAGAACATAAAGAAAGGCTCATCTCACTGGTGGAGGTAATCTTAGGAGGAGTATGGGGACTCAGATCATCAGCGACGCTCAACATGCCTATCTTAAGGGTAAATCTGTTTAGAATGCTCTGCATCATATAGTGTATTATATTGAACGGGGTCTGCTGCATAGGGAATATACCTTGGCAGCTTTTCTCGATATAGAAGGGGCTTTTAATAAAATTAGAATACAGTCGATCAGTGAGTCGCTCGTTTCGTTAGGTATAAGTAAATTCCTAATTGAGTGGATTACTCTAATGTTAAGCAGCAGAGTTATCATCTCGGGCATGGGAGGCACTTGTATAAGGAAACACGTGACGAGGGGCACACTGCAAGCGGAAGTTCTCTCTCCATTATTGTGGATTTTGGCTGTGAATTGAGACATTTCGATAATATGGGACGGAAGATCGTAGCGTACACTGAAGATGTAGCAATGCTGGTCTCGGGTATAATTTTACCCACTATCAGCGATGTCATGCAATCAGTACTGCGAGAACTGTCCCTTTGGGATAGCAGTAAGGGAATTGGGGTCAACCCGGAAAAGACTGAAGTACTTCTGTTTACCAGGAGATGTAGCGAAGTTGAATTTAATGGTCGGACATTCTCCATTGTCTCCCCTACGGATTATGTCGGGACTCTAATTTACTTCGGGGCTATTCCCGTTATTGATAAGCTCCATGGAAATTGTGCTGTCTTTACGGACGGCTCGAAGATGGAAGTAGGTGCGAGAGCGGGTGCCTACTTTATGGGAACGGATATTAGACGGTCTTATAGATTGAGGGATAGTTGCAGCGTTTTTCATGATTACTGGTCACTCCCCAATAAAGATCATGACGATTGAGACATTGGCACATCAGACTTCTGTAGGATGTGCGATGATGTAGAGGAGCTATAGACAGTGGAGATTACAGGCAAAGGGATTAGAACCCTGATAGGGTTCGCAATGGGGATAAAGTGGCTTAGTGTTAATCTTCATAATTGCTAGGTTGTAGCTTCCACGCTCTTCCATTGGTTTATATATTGGAGGTTTCTTTTTTCACTGTCTCTCATTCTTTATTTTTTTTTTGTACCCCGTCTTCTGACTTTTTAAAAGGATAACAATGGGCCGACTGGTCTCTGGGTGGAGGCGTATAGACGCCACCCTTTTATACCTAACTAAAAATTCTGGCAACATTCCCGATTCTCAAGAGAAAGATAAAATATTCTTCAGTGATGAAATCAACGCTTTATTTAATTTCTTTTCGATATCTCTTATGACGGAAAACAAAAAGTCTTCTTTCGCCACTTCCCACAGAATATTTTCAAGGAATATTTTCAAGACACATACTTCACATATAACTTTAGCTTATCAAAAACTTCTTAAAACACTTCAAAAATCAAACTTAATATTCAAAAACGGAATTTTAAAAAAAATTTAACGTCCGGTTTATTGGAGGGATAATTCGAAAATTTTTTTAAGTTTAATTATTTAAGTTTAATTTTTATTGTTGGTACAACTAGCTTATGGTCGCTGTCCATATCAACGCCTCTTTTAGTGCGCACGTCCACTAATGTTTCTCTCCATTTCCAACGAATACAAATGTGATCTACCGCGTAATACCATTTAGGGATGTCCACGTATATTCTCTGTTTGGGAAGATTCAACCACCTATCACCAGGTCAAAAGTTTGACAAAAAGTTTGCGTAGGATTGGACGATTTTGATGCACTTTCCGACCTTGCTTTGAAACGGGCTGTTATTATATGATAGGAAATTGGACTCCATGAGTTTATGGATTTTCTTATATGCTTCGAGATTATAAAAACTACTCCACTTTCGCTCCTATTTTCTTACCCACTGTATATCACAACATTGCCTTTCGCAGATATTATTTCACCACTACCACACCACCACATTTCACTTATACCCAAGACAGAAACATTAATTTTAACCAATTGTGACTCTAATTATGTGAGTCTTGATGTTTCTCTAAGTGCTCATACGTTGCATTGTCCAATCCTTACCCGCTTCCGTGTGCCAAAGGTCGTCATCGTAGTAGGGGATTCTTCAATTTCTGTTGTATTCAATTTATTAATTTCGTTAATCATTTCAGCTTCAGATATACGGATGATTAATCCATTGTATCCTATGATGGAACTGGGGCTGCCAATTTATAGACGCCATCCCGACTAAAATACACGTTTTTATAGCGAGCCCTTTTTTAAGCTAGATTTTGATCATTATTTGATTTATTATATATATATATATATATATATATATATATATATATATAATCTCAACAAAAAGTACTAATCAAAAAGTTCACATTGATCATATCTAAATTATTGTTATTTCATTATTTAGGTATTAATTGCTGCAATAGTTTTAAGTAAATCCTCAGAACATTGTAATTAATTATTTTATAATAAAGTCTAATTAATTAACACTAATCAATTTTATATTAAAAAATGAAATAAATCTTACTTTAACGCTTATAGTGGAAGGTAAATATACGCGGCATACAGCGACGGCGGCAATCATCTGATCTTGTTCTCAAGCGCCCGCGCGGTCCATATAAAAAAATTGAAAAAAATCAAGTTAGTTACACGGGCACGTCTTACAGCATTCACAAATCAAATTTATGGCAATGTTTTAAAATTTTCCTTTGTCAATTTTTATAAACAAATGATAATAACGCTGTCGGCCCGTCACCGCATGCGGCGTAATTTGGCCTTCCATTAAGTGGTAATAAATAAGTTAATGATTTAATGAAATGAGATAATTAAACTCTAAGTTATGTTGACAATTAATAGAAACTTTCCTACCTTTTGTGCTTCCGGTCCTTGCGTTTGTGGCCATGTTTTGTGCTGGAAGTGCTGGGCCCATTATCTTCGAAATACTGCTCGATGTCTGGACTGAATTTGATTTGTGGTTTTGAACCGCCACTGGATGACTTGGTAGACTTGGTGGTTGTTGTTGATGATGCATTTGATGAGGCTGTTGATGCTGAGTGTGTGTGTATTGATTGTAACTGAGGTGATGATTGAACGAAAGGCTCCGTTTGTGTTGTGACGGAAGTGCCGACTGCTGTTGCTGGCCCTGTCCTCCCTGAACTTGTGCTGCTGCTGCTACTACTGTTACTGGGTTTTCTCTCCCCACCATTGAGTTCGTTGTCGACTGCTGTGATGACTGTTGGTGCTGTTGATTGTTCATACGTTGACTTAGCATGCTCAGATTGGCTGGTGGAGACATCTGTAAGAAAGGTTTAATGAGAATCTCAATTAATTTAAGTTATAAATACTGTCTTCAGTTTAAAAAAATTTATATAAAATCAATTAGTATTAAACATTTATTTGTAAAGGTTAAAAAAAATAAATGTGGTAACTTTTATTAGTTCTGGTGTAAACATTCCTTTTTCATTAGTTTCTTATAACAAAGTTTTGACATCATGTTGGCTGATCCTGGTGCAGTAACAGGCCGATTAAATTAAAAGCGCAAGCATGTTAAGCAATTTATGAGTTTCTTTTTGGTTTGTGAAAGCATGTTCTTTTAAAATTCGTTTTTGAAAATAAGATTTTAATAAACGATGAATTTGTCTTTAATGATGAATCCATGATGTAAATAAAATTTAAACTAAGTTAAACTAATTCCAAATTTATATTGCAATAATTAAAGAAGGTAGATGTTTTTATTTTTACACAAATAAATTATATTTTTAGAAAAGTTTAAATACAAATGATGCATGTTTTTTGTTGCACGTTAAGGTGGCAGTTAAATGATTTAAAGATTTGAAAATTGCAGGCAAATGTATTAATTTCAATTGCTATTTTCAAATTTTAATTGTAGACAAAAGAAAGCAAAGTCTAGAAAAAAAACGACAAAAACTAAAGTTAGATTACTTTTGATTTTTAACGGAAAACTAAAATAAAAGATATTTTTTTGCAAACGTTTTACAGGTTTTAGAACAAAATTTTTGCAGTGAAGATTGGAATTTGAAGTTTATAATGAAACGACACAGAAAATGCGGTGGCAGAAAAATTTTCATGTTTTTTGGGTGTGATAAGAAAGTTTATTTCTTTAAACTGTGTCAATGTAACTATTTTATTGTCGTACATTAGTGTCCCGTTGAAAAAAAAATATAGAAAGCTACTCAAACGATGCGTATTTATGAGCTGAATACAGGAAAAATAATAAAAAAAAAATATTAAAATTTCATCTTCAGTTCCCTACCAGCGATTAAAAATCATGGAAATTCCGAGTTTTCTTTCCAAATGGGTGTCAAAAAATTCATAATTTTGAGCTTGTAATGAAAAAAATGTTTAGATTTTTTTTTTTTTTTTTTTTTTTTGAAACGTAGTTTTTTAGATCATAGAAAAAAATTTTAATATATTAACGCTTATCACGAATAAAATTTCCCCTGGAATATATTCCCTTTTCCTAAAATTCTAATCGTGTATCCCCTAACTATGGAAGGAAATCCCTCTGCGGACGTATATTAAAATTTTGAATGAAATCATCTATTTCAAAGAAAATAACACAAGTTTAAAAATTCGGCTTAATTTTTGGACCTGAACAGATGAGAACTAATATTAATGTTATTTGGTGACTGAACTCAAATATGGAACTCGCTTTTTAAGATTGGTTCCAGTTTTCGAATTGTAGTGTCATAACGACTGTTTGATGTTGACGTCATAAATTGATTGAATTAGTCATATTCTTCATGTTGGATTTTAATCCAGGTAGAAAAAGCATTGCAAAAACGATATCAAACATTTTTATTATGTTTACGAATGTTATATGCACAGGAAAATGTTCAAATTGATGTTAAATGCTCAGAGGTAATTTCATTACCTTGGTTTATATGTTTCACTAACTCAACTGAATTGATTTGAGGTATAAATTTAGTAACAAAATTGGCAAGATTGATTGCATAATGATTACAGGGGTAAAAAAATGTTGGACACTCTAAAAAACGTCAATCTAAACGGGACCAAAAAAGAGGCATAATTCTCAATTCTCAAGAGAAGTTTACATATACTTTAGTGAGGATATTAGTGATTTATTGGATTTCGATATCATTTGCGGAAGAAAACAAAACATCTTTTTACTACTTCTAAGCTCACCGTATCAGTAACTTCTTTAAATCACTTAAAAATGTTTAACGTCAATAAACCGCCAAAGAAGGGATAATTAGAGAATATTTTTGGCAACATTATTGGTAATCGCAACCTCAACAAATAATGGAAAGTTTTTTATCAAAATACCACAAGATTGGAGCTCCAATATTTTTAAAACTTAATTTTCTTTATTCGATATTAGACCCAAGTTATCTTAGAAACCACTTTTGTTTGCTCAAATCCAAAACCTTGTATACCTGTGTAATTAATGGAACATTATTTATAAGAAATTTTTGATCGGAAGAAAATATAGAATACAAATATAACAAAAAAGTTAAAAAATGGCAGCAGGTGGTAACTAACGAAATTCAAACTGCTGTTTCAAATACTGTTTCCCAATTTGTAATCAATTGGAATAAGACCAACACGATTATGAAAGAATTTCTTTTTACAAGTTTCTTATTGAAATTTTTTCACTAACATAATAAATATCGACATATCTTTATCTTTACAAACCGAAAGCTTTTCTCTAAAATTTCGCCGCATTTTACCTGCAAGGCTTACGTAAAACGTTTGCTTTAAAACATCACATAACAATAAATGTAAAGCAAACAATTCTTAAATGATTTGAATTATTAACTTAACGAAAACAACATATGTAGTCGATTATATTAAAACAAGAGAAAAAAAATGTAAAAAAAATATTGCATGTTTATAACGAATTTACAAAACAAGAACGTGCACAAACGCGTATATCAATTTTATACATTCGAACGACTACTCCAAGGAGCATGAACAATTCAAATGGATGAAATGATATTGAGCTCAAAATGCTTGCCTTCTGCAAACGCCTGGTGCTGTTGTAGCTGCACATCTTCCTTAATCGAACCCAATGAATCGGGACGAGCTATATAAGCACCACTGCATATGGGACAATCAAATGATGAAGTGGGACTAGCTAAAACACTAGCCGGTGAATTGCAATTACTGTTTCTGTGCATTGAATTGCGTGTATTACAACAAAGTGGACATTCCGCTGCTGTTATAGTAGTTGTAGTATTCGTGGGCATTTGCGTATTACTACAGAATGAAGCACAATCTTGGCAAATGGAGCAATAGGTGGCACCTTCACTAAAGCCGCTAGCTGCCATAGAACAAAAACAACTAGAACATACAGAGCAATGAGATTCTTTGCTCGTTTGTGATGTGGCCAAACGTTTGTTATAGACTTTTGCTATACCCTTAATGACATCTTTGGGTAAAGTTTCCTTTTTCCACCAATGGGCATACATGCCCGAGCGAAACATGCCTGTTTCGGAGTTAACATTTTCGGAATTTTCATAAGTAGAGTTAACTTTATGATTGGAAGAAGATGGGGCGGCCTCATCATTGTTATTAATGGGTGCTACTGAATTTATAAAAATACTTTTGCGATTTATTTGGAATTCTGCTGTAGTTGAAGTTAGTGTAACTTGCAAAGGTTGTGGCGTTACAAACTGTTGAGTATTTTCGTTGGTTTGTTGTATAGCCTCCAGGAATTTTTCACGAAATGTGCCGCAAACATCAAATCGTGTGAGATCATTTACTTCAGCTGCATTAGCCGATTTTGAGATCAATTTAAGGGATCCATCTACATCATAATAGGTTTCATAGGCTTCTTCATTTTGTGGTGGATCAGGCGAAGTTATGGTACAACTACCCGCTAGCCCGGAATCGCTCGAACGGGGGCTGGGACATTGAGAACTTTCACAACATTTACATTTGGCTGCCGACTGATGACCATCGACTTCATCACCATTCCCAAAACGTTGAGGAGTATGATTTTGTGGCGGTGGCAAGGGAGGAGATTCATTTTTCTCCGTTCTTAAATTGGGATTGGAATTATTTCGGTTAGGGGGATTGGGCTCATTGGCTAATGGGACATAATGGTAACTTATGCAACGTTTAACTGATTCACGTTTTTTTGATTCTCTACTTGCTCGCTTGGGTTCTATACAAAGTTCGGTTTGTGAGCTGCTGTTGCCAGTGTTATTTGATTTTATTTGGTTTTGGTTTTCCTGTAAAGTTTTATACATAGAAGGTGGCGCTATGACATCACTATCCTGGAAATTATACAGCAATTCAGCCGTTAGTTTATCTGGAGCATCAAGACAAGTGGCGGGTAAGTCTAAACAACTGGAGTGTATTTCCTCTTCTTCTGCTCCTTTATCACAACTTCCCACAATATCAGCAGATTGATTTTGCATATCTTGACGATCTTTCCAGGAAGGCACATACACCGCTGTCTTAGAGCTACGATTAAAACGATTGCCAACAAAAATATTGGGCATACTATGGCGCTCAGGTGGTGATACAGTCAATTCTGAGGTAGTATTTTTAATTTTTGTCTCATCGGATAGATCGGCCAAATTTTCACAAGCTAGATATGCTGCCCCTAAAGCCCGACCATTATAGCATGAGGACATGTCTGAATTTTCCGAAGTTTGTTGTTTTAACATAGTGGATTTATCTTGTGATGTGGCATGGGAATCCAGTTTCAAATGGGCCTCTGAAGTATGTATAATAACACTTTGCTGAGTGGATTTTCTTGCTATAGCTCTCATGGTTTTTGAACCTATAACCAAAGACTCCTTTTTCAAAGGTTGGCTCTCATCATCGCTTATAGAATCCAAATTAATTAAATTAATAGAAGAACAATGTCTCGGCTTTTGAGGTGTGGCAGCCCCCGAGCCATGATCTATAAATGTACCGGCTGAAGCGTAAGAATCACCTCCACCACCAGCATCTTCTCGGTTATCACTACCAAATTTGATGAATTCAAAATCGGTATGCACATCAATATTCTCTCCCTCACTCTCAGAGTCTGTAGGTAATTCAAAAGCATCTTGTCTCTCAAGTTCGGTTCGATTCAATGACCCTAATTCAGTCTCATTTTCGGTTAAATTTTTAATTAGCTTCTTGGAAGCCTTGTGGCATCTTCTCTTTCTCAATGGTATACTTTTCATATCAATACTTTGTCGCGACTGGGGATATAATAACATTTTTATAAGAATGCTCTTAAGCAATCCCTTCTTCACCAATTTAGCAAAGTGATCACTGAGATTGGCATATGGAGCTGTTGGTGGATAATTACTGGGTGGCAACGTTATGCGATAGGTAACTTGTTGTGGTGTATTGTAGTAGGCACATAAAGAAAACCGGGTACAATAACCACGAGCATCCAAATTATGAGAAAACTACACACATATTTTGACAAAAAAGTTTTGGTCGTTTTTTACAAAAAAAAAAAATATGAAATTTGAAAAAAAAGTTGGGAAAATAATATCTTTGTTAAAAAACAAAAACAATTAATACTTACATGATTCGGTGGTGTTGATATATGACCGCCACTTATGGAAGCATTACTTAAATTACTAAGTTGGCGTTTGATGCCTATGGGCATGCTGACATTAGTTGATGTTAACAATTCCACCCACTTGTTGGCATCATTGGGTCCTTGGCACACAGCAACAATACGATCTATTAAAGGACTATTAATTTCAAAGGCATTTTTATAAGTATCAGAGTCTTCGAGACGATTAACAATAATACCAGTTAGTGGTAATTTGCCCTGGAAGATAAAATTGAAGCAAGCAACAGTATTATATAAGATTAAAATAAATTTCAAATAAAATTACCTCATAAATGAAGGCACTCATTCTTTGACTAACACTTAATATAAGCAAAGTTTGTGGAAATAAAACAAAATAACGATCACGATGATCGAGACCAACAGCTACACTACCCATGTGTATAATTTCACCCAATGAACTTAATTCTTGGCCTTGCCAACCTCTTACAGGGCCTGTTAATACTTGAAGTTCTAACTCTTTTTGTCTTCTGGTAGCAGAACAGGTGGCCTTAACAAAAAAAGTAAAAGAAGTATATAAAAACACTCATAATTTCTTAATATTAAAAACTTACAGCAATATCTTTGTATACAGCTACACTACGCTGAGTATCACCACGATCAGGATGACTGCTTTCCATGTGTCTTTCCAACTCTTGCAACATAGCAGAATATTTATCAAGGCGTCGAAATGGTTTCGACAAACCCGTTGTGAGTACTAAAAGACCAGGAGTGGCAGCACCTTGACGTTCCATATATTTCTCCAACTCATCTCTATGTAAGACATCATAAAAAAAATGATTTATAATCTTCATATACATGTTTAAATGTTGTTAATTTACTTACTTATATTTATCTAAAATAACAATAGCTTTGGGATGTTGTGCACAATAGGCTTGATGTACTTGTTTCATGTAAGGTGCCTTATTAAGAAATAATTTACCCACACGATCATTGCACTCTTCCATTTGTGTCAGTAACTCTTCATGTGTCTTAACAACCTCTACAAAATTGCACATTAATTGAGCGTACTCATCTGCATTGAGTCTGCAAGAGGAGAGAAAAAATATGTGTGAGCATTTAGAAAAGAATAAAAATAATTGCAAATATGTTAAGTGTAAGACTAAAAATAGTAGTTAATTAGAATCTGAATTTAAGATAAAATTAAAAGAACACAGTCAGGTTTTAAATATGTATACGACCGTACTTCAATTATAAAACTGTATTTGAATATAGGACAGCAGTATATATGTGCAAGAATATAAGTAAATAGCGCACAGTGGGGTCAAACGCAAATTTTTTTGTGATAACACGAGTGTCAAAGTTGACTACCTCGAGTATGTAAAAGTTAAAAAAAAATCGTAACTTGTACAAATGAAGTCCGATTTTTAAGATTTTTATATTTCTGGAAAGTGCTTGGCAAGATAAAGAAAAAATAAACTTACTCATCTAAGTTATCTCTTACAGTTAAAAAGATATTTACGCTTGAATTTTGAATTTTTGGGAATAAGTCCGGAGATATATGAGGTAAAAAATTTTTAAAAATATTCTGTAATTTGCTACATATTTCAAAATAATATGCTGAAAGAATTTTTGGATTATCTCAATTCGTCTAGACGTAAAAAATATTCAAAGTCAGCACTCTGAAATTGGCATGAAAAATAGCTATTTTTTTACAAAAATATAGTACAATTCATTCACTTTTTTCTCAAAGTTCCGTTAATAAAAAATTTTTTCCTTATTAATTTCAAAATATAAGGCTTCATAAATGGTTAATAAAGAAATTTTGAATTGATTTAAGTTTGCACTCTACATCCAGCATTGGCCGAAAATTGTCAATTTTAAAAAATAGTTTCATTTTTATCGATTAATAAAAAAAATGTCACGCGAGCTTTTTTAAATTTGGTACCCAAATTTTTTATAGAAATAGATTTAGAATCGTTTAACACTAAACTGCTTCCCGCCCGGCCAAAAACGAATGCAGGAGTGGAGATTTTATGTTAAAAGTCAGTTTTTTTAACGACTATTTTTAAAAGCATATTAGCATAATATTTTTAATATTATTTCTTATGTAATGTATAAAACACAAATCAAGCTTCCATTCCTAAAAAAAATCAATAAAATAGCTCCAATAACCTATTTTTGGTAATTTTTCAAAAATAATTTTTTTTTTTTTTTTTAATAGCTGAAAATCCAAAAAATTTAATTTTTTTAATACAACTCCACTAATTTTGCAAATACTTTAAAAATGTTAAAAGAATATAAAAATAGACTTATTTACCAATTCAACGATATATAAAATGTTGATATAGGTCATTTAATAATTGTAATATAATGGCCTCAAAACTACCAAGTCACGTCAAAAGTTGCAAAATTCACTATTTTGTTCCGTATTTCCATATGTGTATACGTAACATTTTAGTTTTCTAATGTATTATGTAGGTATATATTTGTTATTATAAAGTAGTAAATTCTTTGTTTGAGTAATGTTTATTTAATTTGTTCTACATATTTACATACTTATTATACATATATCCCGTATATTTATTTTATTAAGAATATATTATCGAAGATATTATTAGAGATTTTCTTGAAAATAATCAGAAACATCAAACGTTAGCAAATTTTTAGCTTCCTTAGCTTCGGAATCCTCTTTTTCTATTTCAAGAGTGATTTTTGGTAGCCATCGTGTTCTTATAGAATATATAACTGGATCTGATGATATTAATAAATATTCCATTAAGTCCATATTTTGCGCTATTTTCGAACATTTTCGGATATTGAAGAGTCGGAAATGTTTAACATCTTTATTTCGGGCTTCCTGTGCTTCCTCTGTTAGCTCTCCCAATGGCAAAATACTATTTTCTATTATTTCTTTACCATGAGCCAATACTTTGTGAATTGTTGGAGTCATTGATTTCCAGGGGTATGTAATGTTAAGTAGTTCTTTAGTTTCGTAAGCAAAAATTTTAAATTTGTCCGCATTAATTTGTTTTTTGCTATTAATGGCTGTCAATACAATCTTAAAACGCTTCAAAATATTTAAGTCAAAGCCTGTGATTGAAGATGTGAGTTCTGGATTTTCAAAGAAACGTCTTGCTGTATTTCCATCATTTGAGCTTCCATAGCCATGTAGAGGTTTATCAATTATTAATCCGAGTTGTTCTTTGAATTCTAATTGAATTCTTTTCTTCTCCTCTTTTCGTAATTCGTGAAGTTCCAAATTGTTTTTTACTGTAGCATTTTCCTGCCCGGGAATATTTCTGTACTTCATATCATATGCAAGATGTAAGCAGAACTCCAAAAATCTTATCTTTGCGTGGAGTGGTGATATTCCAAATTTTAAAGAATTTTTATTAACAAGGACTTCAGAATTATCCTGAAATTGTGAACTTATTTTTCCACATATATTACATTTCCATGTAGATGTTGTATCTGTTATAGCGTTTGCAACTTTTCCATCAATCATCGTTAATTGTTGTTGAAATGTAACTTTAATAGTTCTGTTTGATACTTTTACATAAATTTGTTGGCAATGCTTTAATTTCTTCTTCCAATTGGTTAACAATGCTGTTTATTGTAACCGTGGTTTCTTTTGTGTAATCAAAAAGTATTGGACGGCACAAAAATTTGGAACCTGGAGTTAAATTTATCCATATATCATCAAAAAGCTACTCATTTCTTGTCGATGAGGAAGGCTTATTTAAGCGCATTCGAAGTGGTACCAGAGACGCTATAAACAGCGAGGAATAATTATTTCCAGAATTACTTCCATCCAGTTGTTTGTATTCCGAAAATCCTGATGTTCCATCGCAGCCCCATTTGAAAATAAGTTCAGAGTCTTTGCATTTTTCAATGTTATCATTGCTGAAGGTAGATATAATTCTAGAGGCAGTATTTTCAAGTAATTGCAAATATATTAACTTTAGCACTTTTAACAGAAGCATTAACCGGGTGCTCCATAGGCTGTAAAATATTACTTTTCGCTTCTCTCACTGATTTGCTACTGGGAAAGATATCATATCCTTTTTCGCTAACACATTTCAAATCTCGTATTGGTTTCTTGATAATCCTAAATTTAATATTAGAGCTAAAGCATCTTCAGAGGTAAAGGACGATGTTGATTTCGGTGTCACTATGCTTTGGATTATCCGATGTAATCGATTGGGAGAAGCTGTTGGTAACACATCTATAACTTTCTCTACTTCCTTTGGTTGCGTACGTGTTACTAAAGCTTTAAATGTATCTTTTATTTCGGCATTCGTATGTGAATTTAGAATAGATTCCTGTTTGGTCCTCTTTGTTCTTAGCTGAACTTCATCGTAACTTTTTTTTGGCCGACCCTTTTTCTGCTTTCCGATGAAAATTGGTATTTCTCCCTCCAACCACTCTTCATTGCATCCTTTTTTCGTATGATTTATAAAAATTTTCGAGCTTTAAACTGTCTTCTGCAGTAAGAGTTAAACCAAAAGATACTACTGTATCAATGAGTTTTCTTATTTTTTCTGGACGATTTATAATATCAGATAGATTATCCCAGATTACTTTGCAAATAGAAAAGTGTTTTAATGTAATCTCCATAATGGCAAATTCACTAATAAATCTGCATATTTATAAGGATACTTATATATAGAAAAAGAATATTTATATCAGGTAAATGGTGACAGGCAAAAGTAAATTAAAAAATTTAAATTTTTGCTCAAAACCCCCAATTTTATTCAGTTTATTTTTATGACCTGTAGGTTTAAACAGGTGCGTCAAAAAATGTACCTATGCGATTGTAAAAAAATCATTTTTGTTATAATACATTAATTAAGTAGCTAGGTAAATTATTTAAAAACTTAAAAAAATGTAATAAAAAACGAAGGAAAATATACTTATTTATGTACTTAGGTAATTTTAAAAACCTTTCCAGTAGAAACAAAATATGAACACTTTAAATAAATTCATTAATAAATATTATTATCTCGTAACAAAAATAAGCAATGCAGTTGAGTGTTACGTATACACACATATGGAAATACGGAACAAAATAGTGAATTTTGCAACTTTTGACGTGACTTGGTAGTTTTGAGGCCATTATATTACTATTATAAAATGACCTATATCAACATTTTATATATCGTTGAATTGGTAAATAAGTATATTTTTATATTCTTTTAACATTTTTAAAGTATTTGCAAAATTAGTAGTTGTATTAAAAAAATTAAATTTTTTTGGATTTTCAGCTATTTAAAAAAAAAAAAAAAATTATTTTTGAAAAATTACCAAAAATAGGTTATTGGAGCTCCTGCATTCGTTTTTGGCCGGGCGGGAAGCAGTTTAGTGTTAAATCATTCGAAATCTATTTCTATAAAAAATATGGGTTCCAAATTTAAAAAAGCTCGCGTGACATTTTTTTATTGATCGATAAAAATGAAACTATTTTTTAAAATTGACAATTTTCAATGCTGGATGTAGGGTGCAAACTTAAATCAATTCAAAATTTCTTTATTAACCATTTATGAAGCCTTATCTTTTGAAATTAATAAGGAAAAAATTTTTTTATTAACGGAACTTTGAGAAAAAAGTGAATGAATTGTACTATATTTTTGTAAAAAAATAGCCATTTTTCATGCCAATTTCAGAGTGCTGACTTTGAATATTTTTCACGTCTAGACGAATTGAGATAATCCAAAAATTCTTTCAGCATATTATTTTGAAATATGTAGCAAATTACAGAATATTTTTAAAAAATTTTTACCTCATATATCTCCGGACTTATTCCCGAAAAACGAAAGAAAGTCGAGCCAAAAAATCTAAATTTCAAAATTCAAGCGTAAATATCTTTTTAACTGTAAGAGATAACTTAGATGAGTAAGCTTATTTTTTCTTTATCTTGCCAAGCACTTTCCAGAAATATAAAAATCTTTAAAATCGGACTTCATTTGTACAAGTTACGATTTTTTTTAACTTTTACATGCTCGAGGTAGTCAACTTTGACACCCTGTAGCTTATCTCGTGTTATCACAGGGTGACTACAAGAAGATTTATCTGAAAGATTAGGTCCTCCTCTACAACTCTTCCATACATTTCAATTTGATCCGACCAGTAGTTTAGGAGATTCAGATTTATTACCAAAAAATTTGCGTTTGACCCCACTGTGTAGCGTTAGATTAAAACTATTGAGACGTTCATACTGTTTTAAAATTATAAACAACTAACATTAAACCCTCTACTGCGTTAGCGGGCTTGTGGGACTCCTACATGGACCAGATATAAACTTGGCTGTTTTATTTAGAAAAATCAAAATGTAATAATAAAAGTGAAAAAATTAGAAAAATTTAACTATGAATGCTTACTCCCATAGAAATAGTTATATTATTGGTGTCTTCAGAAAATGAATAAAATACATCTCAATCGCACCTCCTAATGATTCCAATTTCATGCCTACAAGTTTACATTTAAATAAGGAACATCCAAGGAGTGGTTTATCGTACAACTTCGTAATTCTTTATGAGTTCCTCATTAAATAACACAGGGTACCAAAAAAAACTACCAATGTATATTAAAGTACATTAAATGTTAGAAATGTACCCACCTAAAATTAAAGATTAGTATATTATAAACTAATCCCCAAAATATTTCAGTTCAATTATTTCGTTGTCATGAGCTGAATCATTTTTAAAATACCTTCAAAAATATGGCTTTCGATAAACAGTATACCCAATTTTTAACCTTTTGGTAAAAAATGACAGTATATAATAGACACATGTCGACAATATGTAATCAGAATTTTTTAAATTAGTTTTCATTCTCGTGAAGTGAAGAATTTAGTAAAAGTTTCTATGAATTTTTTACATACGATTTTATTAAAATTTTAATATTTCCACAATTTTTCATCGTAATTTAGATTTTAGAGCATCATTGGAATGTTTTTATTCATTATTATTGATATATGTATTCATTTAACCGTTTAATAGCAAAAGTAATATTTTGAGAGAACCGGTCCATAATAAGCAAAGTTAATTTTTATAGCAAATAAATGGTTATTTAAGAAAATAAATGTCACAAGAAGCATAAATTTGCCGAAAAACAATAAATTTGTGTAAAATAGCGACTAAATTTCAAAGACTTTCTTTTATTATATTTTTCATAAACTCATTGATATTAAAGTATAATAAATACTTTAATACAACTTATTTGCAAAAATTGCTGATTTAACCTTTTAGTAATCCAATGTATAAAATTGACCTTTTTGCTTTTAAAGGGTTAATTATTTGTAATTTTCAATAGTATCAGAATAGTCCTTTCCAATAGTATCTTAAAATACAATATATATTGAAAATTGTGCGAAATATATACAATTACATGTTTAGATAATGATAATATGACAAAAAATGTTAATAAAATCTTGATATTTCGCGAATGAAAAGAGATGTAAGAATTATTTAAATGCATATTTCAGGTCTTAATATGTTTCTATAATATTTTGAAGTTAGTTTTCTTTTAACGAAAGTTTTTATAATGATATTGAAAGAAATCCATATTTTTAGAGGTGTTTAAAAAATGGTCTAGCTCACATTCATGAAAACTTTCAGATGTAATATTTTGAAATACATACAAAAACATACTAATCTTCTTTTCTAGAGGGGTAGATTTGCAACTTTTTTCCTAAGCCACTTTAATGTATATACCATTCCACCACCTTATTTATAGCCAATATTGTCCTGATAATAAAAACTAAACTTTTTAGTTGATTTGGTCAAAAAACTTCTCGCACCGAACGCGTTTTTTAAAATGCTTTGTATATTTTTTTCATTTTTTATTAAAAAAAAAATGTATATAGTGTTCTAAGCATTTAAATGATAGAACTTATGTATTACGTTTGTATCAAAATTACTATATTTTATATTCTTCTTTGACGTAAATAAGAAAAATGTTGTGATATGGTCAAGTATTCAGAAGAAAATTATCAGTTATCGAATAAAGTGTAAAAAATCTGACTAGAAACAGATTTAATACATTTTTGCACATATTTTGTGGAAAATTGGTAGGAAATGATTTTGCGATTAAATTTGCATCAATTCAAGAAAAATATATGAGATATGGTACAAAAAAAAAATAAATTAATATTTTTTTAATGAAAATTCTGTTTTAGACTTATTAAAGGATAATAAAAATGCTTTGAAATTTTTTAAATTTTAATTTTCTTAGAAATTATTAATTTTTTTTTTGCTCTTCGTTCTACTTTTGAAATGGTAAAAATGTTCGTTTTTGGGAGCACTTGATAATTTTTTTTTTCTTTTTTACTGGGACAAAAACCAATTTGTCCCCTTTTTTACCACCGAAATTTCCAACTTTCCAAAAATATAGGATGAGATAAGAGTAGAGTACAAATTTCATATTACCGTGTCGTGGCGTTTAATACAATAAGCCTCTTATATTTCTTGTTAAAAAGATACCAAACTGAAAACATTTTTTTATCTATTAGTTGTTCAAATTTGTACGTTGTAAAATATTAATTATCGTGATTTATAATAATATTATCTACTTACATTTGTGTTTGTTGCAGTGGTTCCAAAAAGTTCTCCAACAAACCTTGAATTTCCGCAACATGTGCTCTTTCCGAATCTAAAAGATCTTTCAGTACAACCGATCTATACTCTTGTATTTCTTCGGGTGGTCTAATCGAATCTGTAATTGGCAAGGGTGCTTTGTATTCCATAACATAATTGCTGGGAAACCAGCCAGTCTTATCATTGAGTGTACCCTCCCACCAACCACCTTCTTCGCGTTGTGTTACTGTGATTAAATCACCTTTCTTAAAACACAATTCATCATTATTGCCACCCTTAAAGGAATATTCGGCCTGCACTATAAGTGGTTGATCCATATTTGTTTAATTTGTTTTTGAATTGCAAAATATAGTGACGTCGTCGTTTCTCTTTTTTTTTATTGCTCGGCTAGTTGTTTCATATACAAAAAATATAATTTCGCAATTAATCTGTAAAGCAAAAAAATAAATATAAAAAAATTCATTTTAGTCCAAAGTCTTTAAAATATTTCTTTCATCAATTTATCTTAAATAAGTGAAAAAATATCTATACAAATGTAAATCTTTATTATAAATATTCATGTTTTTTGTTATTACTTGCCGTAAATAAAATTCTAATGCTAAAAAAAAAATCTTTTTAAATATTTATATGGACAAGAATATTTTAATAGATTGTACACTGTTTATGATCTACACAGATTTCATTCATTCAATAAATATGAATTTTTTTAATGAAAGTGGCCAACATTGCTGCTAGCCAAGGCCGGTGAAGTGAAAAGAAATATTTATAGCACATAAGTACATACATATGTGTATTAACACTAGATTTACGGATTATAATTATTTAAAAAATTCTATGTATGTATGTATGTAGTCATACGTTTATTTCTGAATTTGTTTAAATTAAAATATTTTTTTAATAAATTATAACACACTTTTGCCATAAACATTTGGAATGGCATGAAATATGTTTCATTCATTAAATATTTTTTTTCTTCCTTCAAATACTAGTGGTTCAGCCATCTAATTAATTGAAATTCTTTACTATTTTTCGAATTATACTAGAAAATGTTATTTCATTATTTCCTTCTAACACTGCATATTAAATAATAAAATATTTTGAAAATACTTAAATTATACTAAAGTTTCTAAATTTGGAATAATTCACACTTTATTTTAAATCTTAAGAGTACTCTAGGCTGTCTAACGTATTCTTATCATATAGTCTAACAGACTTATACACAGATTACCGTCTATTACTCGGATTTCATTCTTATTCTCATTTTATCATACGATATATTGAAAAAATCTTCTTTTTTTCATACACAGAAAGAAAAACTTCTTTCTAAAATCAAGGTGTATTACGTGGAGGCGATGCTCAATTAAAAATCGATCATCATTAAATTTGTAACTAGGCTTTCGACAAAACAAAAAAACTTACTTTTGCCGAATTTTATTAAAATCATTAAAAATGATCTTGAAATCACATTTCGGAAGAACACATGATAGGGGAAGTAATGGACCGATTATAACAATTTTCTATCGAATTCGTCCTTATACAAAAATAAACCCTCGCGCCAAATTATACTACTTCTTAAAAAATTATACCTATACATGATTTACATGACAGCTAGACGAAATGACGGGCATCGTAAAGCCCAACGGTATGCTTTAAGATGAGTGTTGAACAAATATATTTATGCATTATAAATATCAGCAAAAACCCATATTACCCCAACCACTTGTAGAGTAGTAACCAAGGAAGATATACATTTCGTAAAAAAAAAAAAATATATAGCGCTTGTTAATGGTGGTTTCATGACGGTTTGATAGAAACGCTTTTACAATGCTATCAGAGTACTGTCTAAATGTTATTATTATGTGTTACTATAATATTAATTTCATTTATTTTACTATAATTTACTAAAAACTAAAATTAATTTAATTTTTGATAAATTAAATTAACATAATTTTATTTTAATTTAATTTTATTTCTCACATAATTGTAAATTTGACTGTAAATGTTTGTGTAAAAGTGTGTAATTAATTAATTTTTGAATTTGGTGAGTATAAATTTTGAATCCACTATATATATGAATGCTTTTTTCGATGGAATTATTTTAAATAAAATTGATTTTTATTATTTTTATAATTTAGATATCAACGGAATCTTGCATTCAATACAAATGGAATATCCGTCAACGTCTTCGGAAGATGAAAGACAAAGAAATGTAAAAAAGTCGTAAACATAAGTAACGACTTTGTAACTTTTATATATGTAATATATATTTTATATATTATATACCTTTTATATTTTTATAATTTAATAACTTTATGTTTAGATGTGCATAAGAGAGGAAATAAAAGGCCTCAGGGGAAGCCTTCTTTATAGTATTAAGAGAGTTGAAGAAAAATTCTTTTCGGAAAAAACTTTGCATTGAAAATCTCATTGAAGACTTGAACTCTTTTGATGAATTTGATTCAAGTATAGTTGTCGAGAATTATTTAAGATTGCTGTGGCATACCCATAAAGTAGTGTTCAAGAAAAGGTTAATATTTCGGTTGCTCCTAAATATATATATATATATATCACACATGATTTTAATAATGACTTTTGAACATTTTATGTTTCTACATTTTAATTGTTTTTTACAAATTTATTCTGATATGAGGAAAATAAATTTCCAAAATGTCCACATAAGTGAAATAATTAATATTTTCTGAAAATTTTTTATAGTTAATAATTATTAAAGACTTTTTTAAAATAACTAATAGCAATCACATATAGCAGTGTTGCCATATAAGTGAATATAATAATTTTCTTCTTTATTATTTGATGAAATATTCTAACTATTGACGTCCAAGAATTTTCTAAATAATTATAAATTCAGTTATGGCAGAATTTTCAATTCTGTGTTTTTATACATAACTTTTTTTATTAATTCTGAACCAAGGATTTAAGAAAATGTTTGCAATTCTAGAGATTGACTACAGTAAATTATATATAGATTGGAAATAAGGGAAAATTTGGAAAAAAAAAATAACATAAACTAAAGAAAAAAAATTTAGGAGATTATGGTATTTCTTTAAACAAAAATGTGTAAATTTATTTAGAAATATAAAAATTTACATTACAATGAAAATTAAAATGTTAAAAACTTATTCAGAATATTTTTTCGTTGCTTTCCGATCTTTTCAAATAAAATTTTATTGTTTTTTTTTTACAAAAAAAATCAAAATATATGCTTGTAAATTGTGGATTTTTACGTAGTAAAAGCTACGTTTTACGATTATTTTTTATGGGGATAAACCCAGCAAAAGCTTTGCTTTCCTGGTAAGCTAACAGGTATAATTGGCAACAAAAATAAACTACTTATTTTTTGCCTGAATAACTAGTTATTTTGTTCGAGTTGTCCACAAAAAAATTTTGCCATCAGTGAGATTTGAACTTGGACACAAATTAACCATTCGTTTTTAATGACTAACGTCTTACTCAGTACACCATCTCGTACTTAATTTTCTAAGTGAGAAAGACTCTTTTTTAGTATAAAATATCTTTTTAACAGCATCAGAACAACAACCTTCTGGTTGCTAATCTAGCTCTCTAGCCAATTCATCCACGTGATTGCAATATTACTGTTCTATTATACTATTGAGTACTTATTTATGTAATATAGAGTAGGCAAATAATAATGACGCCTCATTACCGAAAAACTACTTTAATAAGTAGTTACCATTACCGAAAACCAAAAAGTTTTTGCTGGGAAGATTAAGACTAACACATGTCATATAAAAAATTACGGAAATCGTATTATCAATTTTTTTTCTAAAGCCTACTAAATTTGTGTAAAATTTAAAAAAAAAATGGTAATTTTTTCATATAAATTAAAAAATACTTTCAATACTTTTTAAAAATGTAAAATTTGTCATAAAAAATTAAGTTTTCGGTACAAATTGATATGGATACCTTAATGATGACATTCAAGGATAACATATTCAAAAATAATTAAAATGAAATAATACAATTTTTTTTTTTTTTTTTTCAAAACTGCAAAACCTCTACAAAATTTAAAGAAAATTCTATTTTTATATCCAAATGTTTAGTTGTTATTCTTAATTCATTCGTGTTAATATTTTAAAATGTTTTAAATTAGGATATACATCATACTATGCTAAATAATGTTTCATCAATAAACTGGACCTACGGGCAAAGACATAATTTTAGGGAATTTTTTTCTTGAGTCCTATTTGTACAATATGTAAAATAATAAAAATTTTGTTTTACAAATTTCAAGTTCGCAAGGTTACAACTACTGCAATGGTAAAAATGTTGAAAAAAAATATATATTCGAAATACACAAACTCTTGGCTGTCTGTTGATGTATATATGACAAAAATATCTTAAGGTAAAAGTGACAATATTTTTTACTCTAAACGATTCACTGTGCGTCATTTTGTAAAACGAAACGTTTTCAAACGGATGAAATTTGTATGGAAAAAATTCAAATTTAAAAAAATTTCCCAGTATTCTTCATAAAAATTTAAAACTTTTGAAAACGTTTCGTTTTACAAAATTATACCTTTAAAAAAATTTAATTAATTTATGTATTAATAACACTGTGCTCGAAAATGAGATTTATTTTTTAACAAGATGGACACCTATTGGGTAAAACTAAATCGACAAAGCTGTATTCAATGGTGTTAACCATTTTTAGCGCTTGCGAAAATTAAGTTTTTTGCTTAAATGTTACAATTTAGTTGTTAAATTTAAACAAAATAAACAATTAAGATTCTATCAAAGTACAGGATAATGAATGCTTTTATTTATATAATTTAAACGCTAACTTACAAAACTTTAATGCCAATGAGCAACTTTTCAAACAAAAATATAAATATATTAAAAATCGCGCTATTTTTGATTTAATTTTTGATTGGAGTATATGTATATTGAATCGATTTATTGTTTAATTTACATAAATAATATCCCTTTTACTTCTAATTTTGTATTATTTGTGCAACTTCCATTATAAAATTTTGAACCCATATATCGCGAACACGAGCGCTAACTTCGAAAAACGGCTGACGCTATTGAATTCAGAGTACATGAATTAGCTTTACCAGTGGGCTGCCCAGCTTGTTAAAATTTGAGCCTGGCGCAGTGTTATGTTTTAATGTACATCGTATTCATATTTTTTAATTTAAAATTAATTTTTAACAAAAAAGCATTTTTATTTTTCAAAATAAACTTTTAAAGTACTACTCAAATCTTCATGATAACGCTGTTAAAAACCATCATAATACTGTCAAACAGGAACATCGTTTTGATAGCGCTATATAAGAACGCTCGCATGACGCTATTATCATTATGAAGGGCGCTATGAGAACCTATTCGTGATGGTATTTTTCTGCCCGGGAAGTTATAAAAATTGTCATTGATACAATATAAAATATTTTTTCTTTTTTTTTAAATTTGCAAGAAAAATTTGCCTTAAGCGCAAACTTTTTTCTTAAATTAATACCTAAAAGACTTCCTCTTTCCAATGATCCCAAACACTCATACTGAAACTTGCTAGTGTAGTTAATGCCAAATTTTGGTCAGGGCTACCCAAGTGTGCACTTTTACTCTTTATTAAGAACATAACCAAGATATTTTCAAATTTTTTTAAGTTTTTGAATGAAAAATGGAAAAATTAGGTATAATAGGTATTTGATTTTTAATAAAAAATAATTTGCTTATTTGTTTAAGAAATTTTTACACTGTGG
This sequence comes from Protocalliphora azurea, assembly GCA_932274085.1. Classification (NCBI taxonomy): domain Eukaryota; kingdom Metazoa; phylum Arthropoda; class Insecta; order Diptera; family Calliphoridae; genus Protocalliphora; species Protocalliphora azurea. Next base: position 92,785,162 of record OW026520.1, read on the forward strand.
TACTGCTCATTTACAGAGAGTCAAAAAAATCGGAAAAAACTAAAAATTGTGCGCAGATTAGACCTAACCTAAATGAAAGCCATGGCTTCAAGGAATTCAGAACTATATAGCTTATATTCAGACTTTATTTCAGATCTGAGGAATCTGACTTTCAAAATTGGAAAATTGGAAAAATCTGGTAAAACTTGAAATTGTACTTTTTGACCTAATGAGCATGAAAGCAAGGTTTGTGTATAACAAAATATACTGGTGCATATTCCTATAAACGTATTTAAAATGTTTGTCTTTCTTTGAGGTATATTAGTTTCTCTTAACCAAAACGATGTTGTTTTGTTACAATAACTCGCTATATAACGGTACTTTTTTATGTAAGAAATATTTGTTTCTTGCTTTTGTTGTTTTCTTTAATGTAGTAAATAGAACATATTGATCATTTCAGTGGAATATTCCTATAAACGCAGTCGAGAAAAATTTGTCTAAAAAGTTAAAAAATTTTAACAGTTTTAGTTGTTTGTTTCACTTAAGGTAAGTTTCTGATGACAACATTTCTGTTTACTGGAAATATTTTTATTTAAATTGGGAAATTTCGTCAGCTTAAAGGATACCCAAAGAAACTTTTCTTACAGACAAGGAAAAAAATCAATTAAATTTTTTCGTGATCTTCGAGGCTTTCTTAAGAAAGGGCAGAAATACGGAGTGCGGATACCAACAAAAGGTAATCAAAAACTAACAAAAAGGCAAATTAATAAAATAAAATAAGAAGCCACTCGCAATAAATTAAATGCTACACAAATAAAAAATAAAATTGGCCTTCCTGTCACTTCCAAAGAAGTTGCACACATTTTGCGAACATATGGTAATATAAAATGGAATAAACCAAATGGTAGGCCAATGTTAAAACAGCATCATAAGGAAAATCGTTTAAAATTTGCGCGCATTTTTTCTAATGATATTTTTGCTATTGGCACGATTTGAGTTGTAACGAAATTCGTATGCCGAAACGCAATTTCGTTGAAGGCAATGTTACGTAGACTTTTCTGCTGCGGGAAAATCAAGAATATGTTTTGTTCCAACTAAAACGAACAGTGTAATTTATAATGAACTGTTGGAAGATGCTCTTCCCTCATTTATGGATGAAGATTGCATATACCAACAGGATAACCCGTAAAGTTTACGTAAGAATAAAACCATTATGACAATAGCGGAGTTACAACTAAAAATTAAGCAAGCGTGAGAAGAAATTTACAGTGATTTTCTTCAAAAATTCGTCGAGCCAGACCGAAATTTTTAAAGTTATCCACAACAAAGGTTCATCAACACATTATTAATAATTTAAATTGGTTCATTAGTTTAAATGCGTGTATAGGAAAATGCCATAAAAATGACATTAAACTACTAAAATTACAATGAAAAAATTTAATGTACATTTTAAGTTTTTTGTAATTAATTTTTTAAGTGGTCAATAAATAATTTAAAAAATTAATTTGTAGCACCTTAATTATTTTTTTGCCCCATTTTTTGTAAGTTGATTAAAAAAAGGCTTAAGTCTTAAGCTTATCTCAGCGGAGTAAATCCGAATGAGATCATAGGCAAAGGTTTGGTTGCTAAAGATAAGCTGAGACAACCATGTTTGAAGCGGCAGAACCCCAGTATTCCCATGGATGACTGAACAATCATTTGTACCGAAGGCCATGGGGACAACAGCATGGGCATTATCTTAGCCATCTCAAAAAATAGTTCAGCTGAGTTAGAGAAGTCGGGGTTAAAACTCTACTTTGGGGTTAGGGACACTAAGTTTAAGGTGTTTCGTCCCACAGGTCCAGGAACTGGTGAGCCAGATTTGATGGAAGTGGCCAACAATCTGCTGATAGGCATGAAGCATAAAACCCTGCTGACTATGAAAATCGTGCAAATTAACCTGCAACACTCAAAAGGTGCTACAGATAATCTGAGAATTCTTCTAGCTGAGAAGGACTTCGACAGAGGTGAGTGTCTACTTGATTTCATTAATACAAATCACCTGACCATGTGCAACTCTGGTAACGCTCCTACATTTGTTTTTCCGAGCTCGTTGAACTTTACTAGATGAAAGGAGGTGCAGGATATTACACTTACAAAAGAGAGGTCTAATTTATCAGTTGATAGGTGGAAAGTATCCAAAGAAAAATTCTTCTCGGTTCATTATTGGATACATTTCGATATTAGACTCGTCAGCAATGAAACAGCGTCAATCTTTAGAAACCCAAGACGAACAGACTGGGCTAAGTTCAATGAAATTCTCGGACACAAATTGAATTTATTGGAACATGCACCAGTGTAGTAACATATAAAACGAACTTCCAAATATATTGAATATTAAACCAAGTATAACACTTTTGTCTGAATATTAAATGGTAGTCTGATTAAAATAAGGTAATCCATGTTTATAATAGTAAAATGTGTTGAAAACGGTAGTCTAAAATTTAAACATTATACAGAGTATAAGAGTAATCTAATTAAATTACCATCTTGTAATTGTAATAGTAATCTAGTTTATTAAATTTTTTTTTTTTTTTTTTTTAAGACGGTAAACAGAAAAAATCGTTTGAACATAACGCTCTCTGATTATTAAAAAAAATCCGACGGCAATATAAAGACATCCAAATAACTGGATTTTGAAATTTACAGTTGTAAAATTCCATCTATTGAAAATTTTTGTGTTTTTGAAAAATTTAGCAAATGTATTTATAACTGTTATTGGTTGGAATCATATGTATATATATTGAATCAACAATGCTCGATAAAATAAAATTACATCCGTATTAAAATTGTTGACATTTTTACATGAAAATTGTTATTTTAAATTTGTTCTATTATAGCTTTGTGATTAGTCATAAAGTTCAAAATATTAAACCACTTTTTTGATTATTTTTTTTTTTTTGTCAAATGAATTTCTATGATAAAAATAAAATAATACAATGAAAAAATGTCTATTTTATTCAAGTTCAAGAAAACCTACCTTGGAATAGCGAAATATTGTGAAGAAAATATATTAAATATATAAGTATTAAACCAGCCGTCATATACAAATGTTTAAACATTTTATTTTTTTTAATTATACATATTTTTTTTTAAATCATATATATGGTAGACTCATAAAAGTGACACTTTCCAAAAAAGAATTTTTGTGCGATGAATAAATAGAAAAAACCAAACATTTTTTTGACGACAATATTTTATTGACCAAACTGCAATAAAAAGAAAATTATAAAATTTTATAAAAATAAAACAAATGGAAAGAACAAAAAACTTTTAGAGACAACAACAACGGGCATTTATAATATAATTTTAAGAAGAAAATAAAAATTAAACTGAATGCGACAATTTTTCTATGGTTTTTTGGTTTGAAGGCATTTCCGTCCGATCTTCGACATCACACTATATAATAATTTCTATAATATTTTGTTTGTTTTTTTTTAATTTTTCTAAAATTATGTTTTAGCTCAAGGTCATTTATATTTTTCTTTTTATCAGTTGATCAACTACGATTTTAGATTTTTTCATTTAAGCTATTAATTTTTTTATTTTTTTAAACTATAAGTATGACACTATTTTTATCGGAAATTCACAAGTGTCCAATAACTACAATTTGTATATTCACAGTATTGCACGAGTAAAATTGTATTTTATCCGTAAATACACAAAAACTAATAAACAATTTTATTATGTAGGTATTTAGATAAAAATACACACGCAATAAATGCTTAAAAAATGATACTGACGAAAAATGTTCACGTTTTCCGAATTTTCTATTTCATCAGATCACGCCCGTGTGCTCGGACAAACTAAAGTATTGAGAGCAAATTCATTTTTTTAACCCTGCTTTTTGCAAATCATTTTTGTTTTTATTTTTTTTAACAAAAAGCACAACAAAAAACATTATTTAAGGACTGCGACGACTTATTTTTTATTTTTTTAATTTTTAAACAACCACTAATCTCATATAGAAATAATTTTAGTAAGAGAATTGATAAATTTGTGATTTTAATAAAAATTCCAGAATAATTATAATTTTTATACAATGCTTTAATTAAATTTATATGTATTTAGAATTCAATTCTGCTTTTATTTTTTCACAATAACTCATTTCATTCCTTGTTATACACTTAAGAAAAAAAGTTTATATTTGAAATGTACGAAATTAAAACAAGAAAGTAACAACATCAAAAACTTGTTGACATGTAAAGCGTTTTACTCTTTATTTTTTTCTGACCTTGAACTTGTAAATATTTAAATTATTTATGTAAATTTTATCAACAATTAATTAAAGAATTTGTTAAACTATTTTAGTCCATATATTTGTTATTATACAATTTATTTAAAATATTCTAATTTGTTTTTTTTTTTTTTTTTTTCATTTAAAAAATAATTTTTGTTTAAGAAAAGCATACTTTTAACGCTCAACAAAAAAGAGAGAAAGAGCAAGTAACACCTTAAGAAAATGCAAATAAACAAAAAAAGTTTGTTTTTTTTTTTCCGTTTGGCGGAAAATAAATGAGAAGGTTTATAAAGCAATGACTTGTATCGATGAGAAACAGATAAACGAAAATATTGTTACGAAACCTTAAACAAAATGACAGCAAAAAAATATTAATGGGAAAGATCAGACATGATACGTTTTAACACAAAGAAAAGCACTTTAATATTATTAAATATAATTAATGTTTTTCTATTTTAATTTGCAAATGGATTAAATTACTAGGAAAATAATGAATTCAAAAAATTTCCTTGATGGTATAGTTCTCTTCAATATTTTACATTTTATTTGAAATTTTTTTAGGCTTTTTTGTAACTATCTCGATTATAAAAGTTGCAATCGGTAATTCTACTTTTTATCACCTTTTGGTGATATGAAAGCACAGTTTGTAAACTATAAGACAAGGGTTCTCAAGTGGGGTCCAACAAGGAGTCCGTAAGGACATTCGTTGCGAATAGATCCTGAAATATATTTCTGTACACATAATAGTTTAATGTAAATGTTATTTAGAATTATATATATATATATATATATATATATATATATATATATATATATATATATATATATAAGAATCAACTAGCGTGCTTTGATAAAGTCTACAATGATCAAATTAAGAAAGTGATACTGACCAATGACACAATTTGAATAAAACTTTACGATAAGACAGGGAAAACAATCAATTAAAAAGATAAATAGTTCATTTTAAATTGATGAAACTATCGACTTTTTACATGAAAGCCTACTCTTATTTTTGTGAATATATTATGCCAAAAATTTTTTTATAAAGTCATTTCAATGCCCTTTTCGAAATTTTAACCATAGAATAACATCCTTTGAAATAAAATTGTTAAAATTTTCTCGAATGGTGCGATATATTAAAATTTACACAATTAGTTTAAAAAAAATATTAAAGATTTTTTTTTTTTTCACAATAACAGCAGTTAATGAGAAATCAATAAAACTATACAACTGGTTAAATGTGTTACACATTCTCCTGAGAGGATCAGAATCAGTTTAATTCTAACAAATTTCACAGATATTGTTCAAATATTACGGGATGGGCGTTGAGGTATATTGCATAAGATTTCATTAATTAAAAATCTAGAGAAGATGTCACCATTGATAACGTTTAGAATAAACGACACATTGAACATAGTCTTTCGGCTTTTTAAAGTGGGAAGCTTGACAAGAGCAAGAAGAGCGGAGTACGAAAACAAATTAAGGGGGCTAAAATGCAATCATCAAAGACAAAACAACATTATTTTTTTTTTTTTTTTTTGCACCGATTCAATTGCATTGGAATGAAACATATTACTGACTCACATTCAAGAATTGGGCATACAAGAGATATTTATATAGTCTTCGCAATATATGAATCATTAAATTTCTTTGCCCAACATTATATATATCCAAGTTATCTCTGGCTTTATTTGTTATAGTGAAATGTGAAGAAAAATTTAATTTAGGGTCAAATAATATTCCTAAATCCAAGAAATTTGTAACCATTTCAATTTGGTAATCGCCAAGGAAATAATTTTCGACTAAAGCGCTATTTCTGACATTAATATACAAATACAAGTCTTTTTGAAGATCTAAAATTTGATTAAAGCTTAAGAAAACTTTAACATCGTCTGCATACATTAAGATGTTTAAGAACTTTATTACGATATGCAAGTCGTTAATCAATAGTGAGAACAGCAGCGGCCCAAGATGACTTATCTGAGGTACACCGGAAAATACTTTTATTCTTTTCAAGATCATGTTTCTAAAACGCACAGTTTGCGTTCTACCAGATAAATATGAGTATAACCAATTAATACTTAAATTAGTAAATCCCATCAGTTTTATAAAAAGTAAATGGTTTTTTTATCAAGCGGTTTACTGATGAAGTCAATGATGAGATTAACTAAAATCCAGTTCGAAGGACCATAAAGAGATTACATTCGGTGATTGTTCTTATTGTATCTGTTTGAAGGTACCTATGATAAAATTTGTGAACCATAATTAGTTTAGAAAACAACAACCACTCAAATAAATTTGATCTTCTGTTTCACTAAATTGAAATTTTGCAAAAAAAAAAACACAGTAAGGCTTATTTCGGAGCGCATAAGTGTGCTCCGAAATAGGCCTTACTGCAATGTACTAGCATAAGCGAATAAATTCGCAGTGTGTAGTGAAAAAAAACAAAATACAATAAAATTTCATCAACTTTAGGTGAGCAAAATTTTAAAATGGAACCATCAACTTCAGGTGTTTTTCCTCAAGTATTTGAAAATTTTGTTTTTCCAAATATTTTTATTTTTTGAAAGTTGTCCTGAAATACACTAATTTTTAAATTTAATGGAATGGAACCTAAAATGTTACAAGTTGTTTGCTCTGATATTTTTCTGAAAAATATTCAAACATTGCAAAGTATAAATGTAAAATGCTTTATTCACAAGCCAATTCTTTTAAGGATACCGAAAGGGGATGGCCGGTTAGATATGGACAAAAAAGATTTATGTTAAATTCATGCTTGATAAATATCAAAATAATTTGAATAATTTAAAAGTAGGGTATAGTTATAAGCTTTCCAATGATATAAGTTTCGTAGTTATTTTTCGCGAAATAGATCTCTCTTCATAAAGAAAATTTCTATGACAAATACTTTATTTATATTTTATTCATAGCATGCGTAAAATTACAAAAATGCTTCGAAAAAACTCTAAACTTTTTTTTTTGCCAGTTTTTGCAGTTTTTCGGAACACATTATTCAACGGAGAACCCATGTGTCCATGTGCCTGGGCCCTGTGAACACACATACTCTAAGCATAATCGAAAGATAGTATGATTTCTGTTTTTTCCGCGGCCGAAAGGGCCAGAACGTTTTGGATATAAGTATTATATACGTTACTTAAGAAAATTTTTATATAACAGAAAAAGAATGTGATCACTTTTTTGACAAAAAAAAAGCGCGAAAAAATCGACTTTTTTCAAAGATCAAATTTAAATGCCTATAACTATTGACTCCGTAAATATTTTTCAAAATTCTTTCTTTACACAATTTTGCTATTTGTTTGTTGTTAATGGAATTCAAATAATCGGTTGAAATTTCGACCCATTGTAACGAAAAAACTTCACCAAGGCAGGCTAAAAAGTTAAAATTTTAATCTTTGAAGTCTAATATCTCTTAAACTAAAAGAGATAAGATATGTATACGACGATGTTTTTTGAAATTGGTTCAGAAATAAGGAATCAGAATCATTTTTAAAAAATTTTATACCCGAGGTGTATAACTTTGGAACCCTGTGAACTGTAGTTCTACATTTTCCAAGCCCAAACTTAAACTCGTCTACACCTCTACTATAGCTATGTGAAATTTCATTGAAATCGGAACATTTTTTGAATCGCACAGTGAGTCGTTCAAACATTTTGACTTAATCATAATAAAACTTATGGTCTTGATGGGATGGCGGCAAGATTATTAACTAGATTTCTCCAAAAAAATCGCCTTTCTAATTTCGACCGTAATTAATCCTAGGATTGTTCTTTTTGATGTAACAAAATAGTTAGAGTGATCGGATGTCGCTAACACGTGCCACATGGACCCTGAAGTTTGTAGGGTGCTGTTATATGGGGAATTATGATTTTTCAAAGTTTTTTAACAAAATTTTCTATAATCAACTCTTTTTTGCAATTTAATGTAAAGAAATTGTAATCTAGACATAATTATCTATTAAATAAAATAAGAAAGTTAAAATCGGTTAGAAAATATTAAAGTTATTAAAAATTTCCCCGACCAATAACGTGTTTTCGAATACTTGTATAAAGTAACGACAGACAATTTTTTCATTCTTTTAGAAATGTTGAAATAAAATGTTATTTTTAGTCAAATTTGAACCATAATTACTGAAAAATGAGCTTTATTAAAAAACTTTGATTTTTATTTAAAATCCAATTTAAATGTTTTTTAAAAATTTGTTAAATAAATTTCAAAAAAGTTCGAATAAAACTAAGCTGTTTTATGGACAACACCACAGAAGGTAAACGTAAGAAAGAACTAGGTCGATAGGTCGAACGAACTATACCTACACGAACTATACCTGCTTTTTTGGAGCAGTCTATTGTCCACAAATATGTCAATAGACGGAATGCTAATATGAAATTACTGCATTATTTTCTATTAATAGCATCCATTTCAGCTTGGAAAACTGTGAACGAATTTGGTAACTTGAAAGATACAGAAAGACCAAGTCATCAGTGATAATTTCCAAACCAGTGCCAATTTTCGTCTTAGAGCCGGCAGTGAAAACTGAGATCGCTTTTTCATAAAAAACTGAATTTGCTACTCAGTGTTCTCCAGATGGAATCTTTATACTAAAAGCTTTGCCAAGATTTGTTCTTGGTATTAAATAAACTATCCCCTACACCAAAGTCGCCCAGCCTTACGGAGGATAGTCCCATGACCAAGGCGACCGTGCTTCAGTTCGTCTAACACTTTGAGCCGTAAAGCGGGCTTAGTGGAGATACTTCCAAAGAAAATGGAAGATAGATAGCATAGATAGCATAGCAATACTCCAATCGACAATATACTACTTCTTAAAAGTTTTGTTGCATGTGTAAAAGGCTTTCGCTTACTACATTCGACTTCCAGCATTGCGTTCCCTGGTAATTCACTATTCGTAAAATTAACTTCTTCTTATTTAATAATAATTTGAATAACATTAACACTTCCAGGTGTCACAAATTTAAAACAATCATCAATCAGAGATATGAAGCTCTCGTTTTGGTACGTTTTAGTAATTTACTTAAGAAAGATATTTTTATTTTCACAATTATTTTCTTAAATTTTAACAAACTCACTAACTCACAATGTCTTTTCAAAGAAAATGTGGTTTTCTTTATAAATTCATAATGTTCAATTGAAAATAAAATTATTTTAATTAAAACAATAATTGAAATAAATCATTTAATTGGCAAACACACATTCTATAAATTTACAACAACTTTGTTGAACGATAATTTGAAAATTCCCAAATTCGAAAACAATTATTTTTTAAATATTTATTTTATTTGATTCCAGCTGTTACCAACATCCAATTTGCCTTAAATTCTACATAATAGTTTAAATACAAAGTACGAACGAGTATGAAAAAAAAAATAATTTATTTTCATTGTTAGAAGTTACTTATAGTACATACATATCTATATTAAAAATAACAAAAAATTAGAATAAAAGTGTGTTGTTTATTTTATTTATTTTTTTCTCTGCATTCCTTTCGTTTCTTCTTTTACTTTAGTATCAATTATTTTCCGATTTGTGATTTGTTTATTGTTGTTGTTTTTTGGTCTTTTATAGTATATTTTTGACGAACTTTCTTCTTATATTTTCGGTTTCACATGCAGAACAAAATTTGTGTTTTTTTAATAGAAATAACTAAGTTGATTGGAAAACAGCCAAAATTAATACTTATTTTTTTTTTTTTTAATTTTCATTTTAATTTTTTGTTCAACAAACAAAAAACAAAATAGACCGAAAGAGATCTTGCGAGATAGAAGGAAATAGAAAAAGTTGTATGGAGAGTGAAAAATATTTTATTTTATTTGTTGTTATTTCTGTTGTTCGTGCCAACAACAACTACAAAAAAACACTTAATATATATATATATATATATATATATATATATATATATATATATATATATATATAATGTATGATATTTTATTGACAGAATTAAAATTTATACATCTTTTCACGCATTTTCTTCTCGAATATTTTTACCGGATGTCTTTAGATTATAAATGACATTTTTCTGTTTTTTTTTTTTTTTTTTTTTTTTTTTGAAAAATAAAACTTTAGTCTTAAATTCTTAAATTGTTTTTATAGGTGGACGTACGTCTTTTATTTTGATAATTTTTTTTATATTTAATCCACCTGGCTGTATGTCTTGTATATCACTTATTGTTATTGTTGCTTTCAGTTGCTGTTGTTATATGATGATGTTTTGGGACAAAAAGACATATAGTTGCTATTATTTGTTTTCACAACTATTTCTACAAAGTATTTCAGAAATGAAGGGTGAATTTAAATATATTTTCAATACAAATTAAATGAGTATGAAATATTTGGTTGCAATCCTATACTAATATCGAGAAAGAAAAATAAAACCATAATGTTTAAAATGTCCAAGATTTTGTTGACATTTTGGATTTTAAAATTCTTTCTAACAAAGAAAAAAAAACAATTTTATGGACTTTTAGGAATGAAGTCTCATGTTTTGATAACGCTGTATAACGCTGTTATTCCTAATAAAGAGGTCCATGACCCCGATAAGGTAAAAGAGAAAGGTTGATGGGTTACAAACGTTCTCTTTAATATATCAGGCTGTAATCTTGTCATCTTGAAACCATTTCAGACAGGCTAAAAGCAGTCACACCCTTTAGCCGCCATTAATATTGTGATCAGATGCTAGAGACAGCTGAGAAAAACGTTACAAAAGTACGGACAGAGATTAAGTGATGACATGGGAACAGTGGTATTCGTTAATCTAGGAAACTGACGCAGTTGATATGGGGACATTAAGCTGTGAGGAGTGGAATGGTGAATCGAATATTATTGCGGTTTTGGTAGTCTTTATGGCTAATTGCGTTCCTTATAACATATTTCAATCACAGCGACGTTGATGAAGAGTCAGTGGACAAAATATACGTCAATATTGCATTATTTTATTATTGTCAATGCATTTTTTAATACCTTTATTGTGTTAAAGCGGTTCCTTTAAACAAAAATTGTTTGGCATATCATGACTCTCCGTATACTATCAGAATAATTCAGGTCTATGATAAAACTAGACCATATCCTACCAGAACAGTTTTTTTCCGAAAAAAAATTTTGTTCACTATTAATTTTTAATGGGGTAATATCTCGCTGAAATATATGAACCTAGTTTCAACAATCTTTTTTATAAGAAAAGGAACATTTTTCATTATTTTTTGTACTTATAAAATACTTTAGTAATATTTTATTTTAAACAATCGCACACTATTCTATAAGAAATCTTTCCAGAAATTTGATAAATATCTGATTTTTTCACTCCGCCGTATGTTCTTTATTAACAACCATCTAATCATACAAATTAAATATTTTCCTGTCACTAAAAATGTCGTCCTCCAATTTTTGACCCAATATCTTCGATTTTCTGCTAACAACAATCTTGAGGCTTTGTGATGAGGCAAAGGTTTCAATTTTAGCATCCCCTTTTGCATACCTTATGTTTAAATATGATTTTAAAATTTATGCATGTGACTCAAAGATACTAGCAGTTTAAAAATAGTTCATATCTAGCGAGATGATACATCTTTTTTACTGTTAAATCTGGCTATTTCAATAAAATCCTTATTAAAAATTTTTGATTTATTTTTTCAAGATTGTTCTTTCGGTAGCCTTTTAGCACATAAATATGATATTTTTCTTCAGCTTAGTCTTCAGATAATTGACATAGGAATTCAATCACATTCTCTGTATGCTGTGAATTGGGCGGGATTTTTTTAATTCAATAGGTTCAACGAGATATTTCGTCAATTACTGTTGCATTAATGCAATGAAACATCATAGTTATCATCAAATTTTCATTTGTATGCTTTGGCTATTTCGTTTGAAGTTTTTTTTTTAAAGATCTGTGTAGTTTTCAAATAAACTAAATAAATGTAATATTTTCCATAAATTCCTTAATACATTTAAATTGCAGTGTTTGAAAATATAATTCTCTCTCTCGCTCACATTTGTATTCAATTTGAGTCGCAAATATGTAAACTTGTACTCGTGCACCGTATATTAGTTAAAAAATTAATTTTTTTTTATTAGAAATAGCGATTTTTTCTGGAAATAGAGAAAAAAGGGAATTTATTTATAAAGCATAGGGATTTTTCTTAAATTTTACATTCATTTGACATTCATCACTATCTACACGAGAAAACGAAGGTTTTTTGCGGGTAAGGGTCTTACTATAATGATTACTCGTTAGTTCCATTTGTTCCCCAGAGGCAAATCGGAAAATATTTTCGCATGTAAAATGATAACATACGATCATGTAATGTTGTTTTAAACGATATGCTAAAAAAAACTTCCGCAGAAAATTCTTGAAACAAAAGCTTTCATGCACGTTAGATTTAATCCGCGGACAACTCCCAGTTTTTCCCGATTATTCCAATTTTCTATATATTACTTAGGTTTAATCCGCGCACAGTTCTTAGTTTTACCCGATTTTTTAAATTTTCTTTATATTACCCCTGGCAAAAAGCAAACTCTCCCACTTTTCAAAGATAAATTTCTCAAATCTGAAATAAACTCTGAATATAAACTATATAGTTCTGAAATCTTTAAAACAATATCTTTCGTGCGAATTAGGTCTAATCCGCGCGCAATTTTTAGTTTTAGGCGATTTTTCCAATTTTCTATATATTACCCCTGGCAAAATGCAAAAATTCCCATTTTTCAAAGTTAAATTTCACAGATCTGTAATATATTATGAATATAAACTATATAATTTGGGAATCCGTGAAACCATGGCTTTCAAACACATAAGGTTTGATTCGCGCATAATTTTTAGTTTTATCAGAATTTTCCAATTTTGTTTACGTTACTATTGACAAAATATGGTAAATATATTTCTTAAATCGGTTTCTTTTATCTGAATAATCAGTTGAATATATTTTTTTTTTCAATTTTAATGTCAATTTTTAAAAAGTAACTTGATACTGTTAATTTTACATTCTCTGTTAAGTTAACAGAAAATGTTAAAAACGAAGCTATCTCACGGGGCTAACTTCACATACATTCGCAGAAAACAGGGGTGGTGTTAATGGATTATTTTTTACTTTATTGATCATGTTTTCAGCCTTAAAATTATTTAAATTTAAAAAAGTTCCAATATCCGTAATCCTATTAACACCAATTTAAACAACACCCTTTATTTAAATAAAAACAAATACTTCTAAAAAAGCAGAGAACTATCATAATTTTCAGCCATGACGTCTGCCTTTAATTATAAACACTTAATTATAATTATAAATGTTTGTTATATTTATTATGATTACGTTATAAATTGTTTTCACCTTGTTCAAATGGTTTAATTAAAAGTTTGCAATAGTTTGCGTTTCGCAATTGTTTAGATATTGTTTTAAATTTTTGTGATAACTGATCGACATTTTTTTTTTTTTTTTTTTTTTTTGTATAATTTAGCACATTCTAAATGTATTTAGTAAATGAAAAAGCAATATTTAAATTAGGAAGCACATTGCTTTCACACGCTTGCTAAATATTTACTTTAGAAATTGTTAGCATTTGGGAAAATTTTTATTACTACTTGAAATTGAATGAATTTGATAGAATTTCATTTTAATTGAAAAAGGCACATCTGTAAATGTTTGAAAAAATATGATATCTAAGAATTTACAAACAACAATAAAAATAGGTTTACGGCATACAATGTAATTTTTTGGAGACATATGTAATCAAAAATCAATAACTTTTGAACGGGTTCTCGTTTTTGTCCCCGACTTTTTTATGTTATTGTGCACAAAATTAGCTATCGCACACAATACAATAATCATTACTAGTTTACAAATTTGTCTTGTAAAATTACAACTAAAATTATGTAATATGCGCATTTAGGTAAAAGTCATTCAAGGCGTTTGAAATTTGAAATGTGTCTTGTACTATTTTTTTTTTTTTTTTTTTATTAATATTTATTTCTAATATTGTTTCTGTTTTAGTTTTTATTAAAACACGAAGACAATACGGAATGCTTGATTTTTTAATAAACTCAAACAAAAAACGAGCAAAATGTTAAAGTATAATTTTTTTAAAAACTCGAGTAATTTAAGAACTTTACTCGATTAATCAAATAATGAAAAAGTCGAGTAAAATGAATGTATGAAAATTAAAGCACTACACTTAAAACTTCAGCCAATATGAACAAAGCTAACGGAAAGCGTATTGAGGTCAAATATTTCAACTTCGGATAGACGTTCGAACGGACATATTTGAGACATTATATACTTATCAAATGACGAAAGAAAGAACGAAATACAGTTTGCTATAATGTCCCCCATACGTCCATTAATTTTCATATTTTCTTAATTCGTTCCTGAATTATAAGCAAAAGTTGTCATATTTTTAATCAAATAAAATTAAATATTTTATTTTATTAATTTTCCGATTTTATGTACTTTTTTTTGGAATGTTAAAAGGTTCCTTTTCTTTTCCTTAAGCAAAGTTGAATTCTTATATTTATTTTATAAAATAGAAAATAATACAAATTTTTTTTAAAGCTGCACTTTCTTGCAGCTAAATTATATGTAGAATAATGCAGAGTGACTTACACTGTAAGCCCGTTTAAGTAGAATATTTTTCTGTTTTTAGGAAAATTGTTAAAGGGCTTTGATAAGACAAATAATTTAGCGAAAAAGTGTTTTTTTTTAACACAAAAAATTATATGTTGATATTTTTAGAAATTAATAATATTAAAGATGCACTTGATAAAGAATTAACATATCATTCGAATAAAAGGATAAAATAATAAATTTGTATAATCGTTTGATTTATGCTGTACTAATGCATAAATCAATGTGCTAAATTTCACAAAGTTCGTTATAAAACCGATTATGGTTTCCATATGCCCATCTTCCGAAAGTTACTTTAAAGTCCCATATAAATAATATTTGACGCGAATAAGTTTTTATATAGGAAGAAAACCTAGTGCAAAGTTTTAGCGCAGTCGGTTCATAATACCCCCCATATAAGGTTTACTTTAGGGAAGCAAGCGCATAATAAATGTCATATAAATAATAACATCATTACATATACAATATCGTGCATTGAAGACAAAAAATTTTACAAATTTATAAAATTAAAGATTGACATATTATAAACTGATCCATAAAAAAATTTCGGTTCAATTATTGCGTTCACATGAGCTGGGCCATTTTTAAGATACCTCCCCCAAAAATGTAATTTTCAATAAACAGTGTACACAATTTTTACCTTTTTGCCAAAAAAATTACAATATATAATAGACACATGTCGACTTATATGTATTCAGCAAAATTTTTTTAAATTACTTTTCATTCTCGTGAAAGGAAACTGTTAGTAAAATTTTCTACGGATTTTTTGAAATACATACAATTTTATTTAAGTTTGAATATTTCGCATATTTTCCAACGTAACTTAGATTTTAGAGCATCATTGGAATAGCGCTATTTAGTAATATTGATATAAGTTTTCATTGAACCATTTAGTAGCAAAAATAATATTTTTTGATATCACCGGTCTATAATAGGTTAAGTTAATATTTATGGCAAATAAATGGTTATATAAGAAAATAAATATCATAAGAAGCATAAATCTGACAAAAAAAAATATAAACTTGTGTAAAATAGCGACTAAACTTGAAAGACTTTATTTTATTCGATTATTAATCAACATGTTTTTAAAAGAATTTATATTTTTCATAAATTCATTGATATTTAAGTATAATAAATACATTAATGATTTAACCTTTTGGGAATCCAATGTATAAAATTTACCTTTTTGCTTTTAAAGGGTTAATTATGAGTAGTTTTCAATAGTATCAGAATAAACCTTTTCAATGTTATCTTCAAATACAATTTATGTTGAAAATTATCCGAAATATGTACAATTACATGTTTAAATAATGAAGATATGACATGATATAAAATATGACAAAAAATGTTAATAAAATCTTGATAATTTACGAAATGATTAATTTGGAAATTTTGTAAAGCTTGTGATTTTTAAAATATCACACTATGGACATTATATATATATATTTCAAAATTTCCAAATTATTCATATCGGATGAGAAACCAATAAATTCGTTATAATATTCATTAGTAGAATAAATAATATAAAGTTAATTGAAATGCAATTTGTTTGCGGTTTTCTAAATAATTTCGAAATACTTTTAAAAGGATTTATTTCCCATTGAAAAAGTAAACAATTTGACTAAAAAACCACATTACTTCAAATTCGCATACAAAATTCGCATAAAAGGAAGTTTGAGTGCTAATAAGCATTTAACATATTTTTATAAAATTGCAATGCAGTTTAACCTTTATAAATGCTAAATCCAACACTGAAAATACTAAAATGGCAACACTGATAATATTACTCAATTTCATTATTTTTCTTGTTAATTTACGATTTATTTCAAAGAATTCTAGAGTGGTGGTGCCCAACTTCATAGCATTCCAAATATTTTATTATATATTTCCAAAATTAATGTGAAATTTTCAATTTTTATTTTAGTTATTGTTAAATGAGTGCATAAGTTATATTTTCGTAAAAAAATTGGAAATAAATGTAACATTTTTTGTAAAATATTATTTAAAAATAAATAAAAAATAAAAATATTGTGTTATTTTATTGACAGTATCTATATAAGGCGATCATACAGATGAATGTGCGGTTCCATTTGTTCGTAGGTCGTATATGGCGTTCATAAAGATGGCACTAATTCAGCGGCTACAAGTTACCGCATGAATATCATTAACTTGTAACAGCATCTCACCGCTTATCGCAGACAACAGGAATGGAAAAGTTGATACGATCGTACTTTTTTTGAAACTAAATAACATTCAAAATTACAGAAGTACTTCCGCTCAAACGATTAGTTAGTTATTCTACAATTCTGAATTACATATGTAATTTTCTATTAGAAACCTATAATAATACTTTATGTACTTTTTATAAAAACCTTCGTTTCAGACTTACTTTTGGTTTTCAGAAGTAATTATGAAATTATGACGATCATTATCCATTGAGTAAATTCTGGGGTTTAAGTTCCAAAAAAATTACACAACCTGAATAAAACCATTTAATGATTTAGCATCGTATTTAATCATTTATTTTAGATATATAAATTACATTCGTTAATGTATGTACTTAGATGAAGGACAACTAAAAAAGTCGGTGTATGAGTATCGTAATCTGTTGACATCTGTTGATAGAACATGTTAAAATGAAATGAACAGAAAAACAAACAAAAGACAGTGAAATAAGCGTTCGTTAATTAATAATTATCAAATATTTTAACTTTAGTACTCTGAGAGTGGAAAAAGTACCATTTGAATTTTATTTTGATACCGAAAATAATGTGTGTGAAGATAAATATGTCGAGTTAAATATGTTTTGACGTAACGACTTACGTCGAAACATATTTAACTTTTAAGTTAAATATGTTTATTTTTAACTACGCCCAAGCGTCAAAAACATATTTAACTTATATTTACATATGTCAGTAAATAAAACATATTTAACTAATCTTGACTCTGAAGGATCATTTTTTTATTTTTAAAAAATTTTTGAAAATTACACTTAATGAATTCTGGTGGTCTCTGAGGGATTTTGGTCATATTTGGCCATCTCCTTCTTTGTCACTCATATCGACCAGATGGAAAATGAAAACAATAATCCCCTCTATTAAACCATATAACTCCCATTCCTCAATTGCATTTGGGAGATTTTTAAAATTTTTTTGAAAATTACAGTTAATGGATTCTGGTGGTCTCTGAGGGATTTTGGTCATATTTGGCCATTAAGTGTAATTTTCAAAAATTTTTTAAAAATCTCCCAAATACAATTGAGGAATGGGAGTTATATGGTTTAATAGAGGGGATTATTGTCTTCATTTTCCATATGGTCCATATGAGTGACAAAGAAGGAGTTGGCCAAATATGACCAAAATCCCTCAGAGACCACCAGAATCCATTAAGTGTAATTTCAAAAAAATTTTAAAAATCTCCCAAATACAATTAATAGAGGGGATTATTGTCTTCATTTTCCATATGGTCCATATGAGTGACAAAGAAGGAGATGGCCAAATATGATCAAAATCCCTCAGAGACCACCAGAATCCATTAAGTGTAATTTTCAAAAATTTTTTAAAAATATCCCAAATACAATTGAGGAATGGAAGTTATATGATTTAATAGAGGGGATTATTGTTTTCATTTTCCATATGGTCCATATGAGTGACAAAGAAGGAGATGGCCAAATATGACCAAAATCCCTCAAAGACCACCAGAATCCATGAAGTGTAATTTTCAAAAATTTTTTTAAAAACAAAAAATATGATCAAAATCCTTCAGAGTCAAGATTAGTTAAATATGTTTTATTTACTGACATATGTAAATATAAGTTAAATATGTTTTTGACGCTTGGGCGTAGTTAAAAATAAACATATTTAACTTAAAAGTTAAATATGTTTCGACGTAAGTCGTTACGTCAAAACATATTTAACTCGACATATTTATCTTCACACACATCCGAAAATACCATTTTCCATTCCGTGAAAAGCCGCGGAAAGTAAGTATATTAAAGATATCAAGATCTCATATGCATATAGAAAAAAAATCATTAATTTTGATGAGAACTAAAATAACTGGACTCTGACTAAGTAAGGAGACCTTAATGATTCTGTAAGAGCAGTCTGAACTTTAAGGTGATAGTGGGCAATAGTGCTAACCATATGATGAATATATTAATGTAATTGTAAACATCTTTAAAAGATGCTCTGAGGAATAATATACTTTATGAAACAAACATAGAAATGACAACTTTAAAAGCAACTCTTTACAAGACAAATTCTCCTTTTAAAAAATTAACTATAGTTATATTTTAATTTACGTATTTATTACATATCGAATCAACTTATACTATATACATATATATGTATGTTATATAAAAGTTTTTTCAACAGTGTTTATTACTAACTGTCCATCATATGTTTACAAGAAATCCTTAGTTGGCGATAAGAAACAATAAAATAAAAAACAACCAATTTAGTTTCTATTTTTGTCTGGTATATAATGATATGGACGTACATGTTCCAACATAATTTATTCATTATTTCTTCTCTGTATACTGCAGCTATAAACATTTCTATTTTTTTTTTTTTTTTTTTTTATTGAATTTGAATTTTGTTTCTTGTTGATATTCTGTACGTCAGTTACACTGGACAACATAAACATAATTTTTAAGCAAAACAATAACTTTGATGGAGGCGTAATTTTATAAAGTTTAACGTAGGATCTGCACAGGAGATTTTTCTAACATACCAAGTAACAAAACGTCGGCAGAGCTACTGCAATTTTTTTGTTCATATCAGCACATGTGGGAACACGTACTATATGAAATTTTATTATAATAAATCACCTTTTTTATTTTTGCTCCAAATAATTAATTTATTAAAGTTTCTATAAAGAATTGAACTTCAAAAAAAGCAAAAAAATGATAATTAAAAGAACGTTTGATAGCAAAACAAATTTATCTTCACTTGAGCTCTAATAATTACATCATAAAGCTGCAATAATATAAATACATTTGGTATACACGTGATAATTTCTTATCATGATAAGAATTTGACGTTTGTTATGATAGAAAAATCTCTCGTGTAGGCCCTACCTAAGCTTCATGATTTACAAGCTTAAACTTTACAAGACTGATTCAAAATAAATAAAATAAAAAATTTATTTTTATGTGTCACTAAAATTATTCAGAGAATATACAAAATACTTTCCACCGACCTAAGAATCAAGGAATTTAATTTTTACAAATGAATTTCCCTTTAATTTTGCTGGCTGGTGTTAAAGCTACTGAATAAATAAAACGTCAGCAAATAAGAAAGAAAAAAATAGCAATTTACATTGCTATTGAAATATTGGGAATTGCAAATAACAAATACTCATACAATATTTGTGACAAATAAATGAAACATGCACTTACTATACATATTCATGAAACTTATGTATGCACTTAGATGAACGACAACTACAAGAGTCAGTGTATGAGTATCGTAATCTGTTGACATCTGTTGATAGAACATGTTAAAATGAAATGAACAGACATAAAACAAACAAAAGACAGTGAAATAAGCGTCACAGTCATTTGATACAGATGCAGACACAGTTACGCCATTTATTTAATGGGGTGTCATGTCAATTGAAACTTTTCATTAAACCACTTTCTTGCATCACAAATTACTTGTAGTTTGTAGTTTTTCTGTTGTATTTAAGGATTATTTTTTTTTTTTTAGTTTTGCAAAATGATTAAAAAGAATTTATTACTCATACGTTGATGTTCATACGGCAAGTTAAAAACTATGTATTTGAAAACATAATAAAACTTTTTATTCCAATAAATTATTTAATGATTCATGTTAAATTTTTAAATCTTCAGTCTAAAAATATTTATAATGATTCTTATAAATATTAAATATTATTATAAAAATTAAAGGAAAATATAAAATCAATTTTTCTGATTTGGAACAATCGGTCACTTATTTGGTTGAATAATGTCCTAGTGGAAAGAAGGTTATATTCTATATTTTGTATATCAATATACGGTTAGATAGTATGGAATATACAGATGAAATACTAATTTGAATGCAACAGATAAAGTACTAACTTTAGAAGAAAATAAAGAAGTATGTATAAGAAATACGCGAATAAAGAGTCTAATGAATTTCAATTTAGCAAAATAAATATAGCTAATACATGAGGTTAGATAAGGTCGAAAGGATACGAACATTGCTTTTAGTCTGAAAACCAATATACTATAATAATACATCATCAGAATGTGACAAAATTTTATCTTAAACGGTTATTTTAAATTGTTAAAAATAATACAACAATTAAACATTTTGCAGTCCAGGTTTCTGCGATTTATTGATAATAGATCAATAACTAAACCTCAAACACAAAAGTAAACATTTTAAAACCAATTTTCGCGAAGTTATGGTCATTCTTTTATCGAAAAATAAACGTAAAAAAGATACATTTTTTGGTACAAATTAAATAATATATATCATTCATTCCATGAAAGAACGCCCAAAAGTATCCTTAGGTCTTCGGATCTTGTTAATATTCGGCATACGCATACCCTATGAAACCGTTTGAATATCTCCATTTGTATTTATTTTATTTTATTTTATTTTATTTTTTAAAAGTCAAAAAAATTAAACAAATTTAAACACCAATATCTTTCAAAGGCCTTATTCATAATAAAAATTGAAAAATTTTTAACTTTTTATTATCAAATGTGTATGGAAAATTTTTATATTAAGCTTTGATAGATTTAAAATTTTTATTATGAATAAGGCAGATAAACTACTTATAGAAGATAAATATGTCCTCTTTAAACGCAGTAATTTGAAAATGATATTCTTACTTAAAATTGCATTCATAATGCAAATGCAATTTAAAATGTATTTTTGAACATTTTCTACCCTTTCAATTGGTACAATAACTTATAGTCCCATAACCATTTCTCTTTTTTGTTACTCCCTGAAAATAAACCTTGACATGTTTTATAATGTTTCCTAAAATAATACGGTTCTACTAATGACCGTTCGTGAGCTGGACCATTTTTAAAAAAGGTCTCTTTGAGTTTTTTGAAAATTCTTGTATTTTATTCCAAAGCAACGCATAGAGAATGTGCTATCATTTGAAAGGTATTTGGAAGTCGAGTCCAAAATATATCCAAGAGTGACCTCAACATTTTTATATTCCACAATATTCTACTTTTCAAGGTTTTTTTCAAAATATTGTTTGTTATTTTTAACGAAAATTCAAATTTAAAAATTCCTACTTGGTGTTTAATTTTTATATTAATATTCTTGCAATTTCTCAGTTTATTATTCGATAAACAACACAATTTAAATATTTTAGGGGGTTTTTTAATTCAATATATGTAAATAACTTACTTCATTTTTTTAAAGAAGTTGTATTTGAAAGAGGTCTATGCAAAATTCATTTCGAATAAATTGAGACACGCTCTTCAAAATTTGAAGGGTACGAATTTAGCTTCATTTTTAATTTTATGTTAACTAAATTTTATTTTCAATAAAATTTTTTAAAAATGTTAATGAATTTTATTTAACAGAATTTTCGTAATATTTCTTCATTAAAATTATTATAATTTAAATGTTTGAATAAAACAAAAAATTATAATAAAAAAATTATTATTTTAAAATTGTTTCTATCTTGTTCTTCAGAAATATGTACTTAAAATAAATACTTTTAAAAATGTTTATTTCTCAAAAAATCTTTATATGAGGATCCCATTGATGATCGAAAACTGAGTCAAAATTAAAAAGATGCTCTTCAGATCGATCGTAGGTTTTGAGTAATAGAAATTTGAAAATTTTGAAAAAATTATTTTTCAATTATATGGGCCCTATTGATGATAGAAAAATAGGCCAAAATTAAAAAGGTGCGCATTTGGACCTAGTATGGTCGAAAGCTATTATCTTAAGGATTTCAGAACATAGAAGATAATATTCAGATTGATCATAGGTTTTGAGTAGTAGAATTTGGAAAATTTTGAAAAAATGACTTTTCTCGCATAAGTGCCCTTGATGATCGAAAAATGGGTAATCAATATAGAATATATAGAAAAGTCATTTTTTTTTTTTTTTTTTTGCAAAATTTTCAAAACTCTATTACTCAAAACCTATAATCAATCTGAATATTATCTTTTTTGTTCTGAAATCCTTAGGAGAATAGCTTTCGAGCCTACTAAGTCTAAATAAAGCACATTTTTGATTTTGACTCATATTTCGATCATCAATAGGGCCCTTACAGAAGAAAAATAATTTTTTTCAAAATTTTTTTAAATAAAACCTATGACCAATCTGAATATTATCTATTCTGTTCTGAAATCCTTAGGAGAAAAGCTTCTGAGGCTATTAGATCTAAATAGAGCACCTTTTCAATTTTGACCCATATTTCAATCATCAAAGGGGCCCTTATATGAGAGAAAAATAATTTTTTCAAAATTCTATTACTCAAAACCTATGATCTTATCTTTTCTGTTCTGAAATCCTTAAGAGAATAGCTTTTGAGCCTACTAGGTCTAAATAGAGCACTTTTTTATTTTGACCCATATTTCGATCATCAATAGGGCCCTTATATGAGAAAAGCAATTTTTTCAAAATTCTATTAATCAAACCGTTAACATTTTTAAAAATGTTAACAAAAGTGCAGATAAATCTATTCTATTAAATAAGTCATTAACATTTTAAAAAATGTTATTAAAATTGAAAACAATTAAATTCCACTAACTTAAAAGTCTTTAACTGTTAGTTAACATAAAATTAAAAACCGTAGCCAACTTTGGTAGCTATTTTCACACCCTTCAAAAATTCAACATTGTTCTGAAAAACGGTTGGAAATAATTCTGATTTAAAATCAATTCAATCAAACAATATTGATTTTAAAGCAAAATTTATGTAATAGCAGGATTCTACAAAATTGTTATCACATATTAATTTTCCAAATCAACAATTTGTCCAATAGCAGGAAACCCCGTATAACAACTATTCGAAAAGAACGAGAAATATTTTTTGAACAAAATATCCGAAAACTATTTCACAGAGAACCTAAGACTAAAATCCCATTAGACGTAGGCCTTTCAACTATAAAAAGAAATAAATAGAAATGGCATCCAAATTCCACCTCCGGGTATAAAAGGAAAGAGTCAGAGTTAGACACCCTATAAGCGAAAAATGCAACAATGAAACGAGAAGTGGAAATATAATGGTGTCGTAGTTTATTTGGGGACATGGAATTAGTTAAATTTATAGGGGATTCGACCCAAATTTACAGAGATTTTCATAGTTTGATATACTAAATGGACAATGTAATTGTAAATTTCAGCACAATAATAATCCTAAGTATGCGAAAACACAAAAAATAAAAGTTATATATATAAATAGATGAGTATAAAAAATAATATTCGACATAAAGCATGTATTCCGAAATGGAGGTGGAGCAGGGGATTCTATTACAAATCTTATTGCCTCAATTTATAGGATATGCTCCAAAAGTATTATAAACCATTGTTGTGCAAACTAATTCTAAAAGTTTAATGTATCTTTTTATTTTCCCTTAAAGCTTTTAGAAGTTTATTAATATTATTAAAACAAACGAATGTATTTACTAGCATTTTTAACATTTTTAGCATTTTGCTACCAGTTGCGAATGTGAAAACACTATTGTCCATGAAAAAAAGAAATATTTTTATTTTACATTATATACAAAAATGTCACTCAGTTAATACACAAAATAATTACATTAAATAAATAGATTTTGAGTAAATAAATCTGAAATAAACTTACTTTTATGGAGTTGAATTGCTTCTCCAATAAGGCGCTTTATTTTGATTTGATTCAATAAAGATTTATATAACGTTTGAGTTCTCAAGTATTCGATATCTAAAATATTGCATTGAAATACACCATATTTTTATTTGTATTTTTATTTTTTATATTATAATTTATGTTTCTTTTTTAATTAAAATATCTCACACACAACAACTACAGCAAAATAAAACACTGGCAGTAAAATATAGAAATCAATCAACAAGAACTATTAGTTTTTTATTATTAAATTATGCTTTTTGATTGTTATTCGTTTTTGTTGTTGGTCTTCTTTTCAATACAATACACCATTCACTAAAAATTTGTAGTGGGATGTTAAATGTACTTCTTTTTCATAGAAATTTATAATTTTTAGTTTTAATTTTCAATTTCTTATTGTTAAGAAGTTCAGTCGACTGCGGCAGAGCAATCCGTAATCGCTATGTTGCAGCACCAACAAATAATAATATAAATGAAATAAAACAAAACAAGCAACACTTATTATTATTATTATGCACACATCAACTAGGCAAACTTGAGAAATAAGCGGAAGCAGCAGCAAAAATTGCAATATTAAAGAAAATCTTCAAGATACTCTGCTTTTTTTTGCTGTGATGAGTAATTTTTTCACACTTTTTTTCACTCTGCATACAATTTTGATTATGCTGGTAAAATTTAATGCGTATATATTACTTTATATATGCTACAACTTCTGTGTACACTTTTTCACTTATTTTTCAATAAATTGTTCAACTATTTTTAGAAAATATTTAACAAAAATAAATTTTACAAAAACTATACAGAAGAACGATCCGAGGAAGTCGACTGCAAAACCGTATTTGACAGAATGTTAACAGTGATGTTAACATTTTGTATTGATACGTTTGTTGGGAATGAAAATCGCTAGAAAATAAGTCATTTATTATACACATTAATGTTTAGCGTTTTTTATGTGGAATTATTGCTATCTAGAAGATATTCATATAAATATTAAAACCATAGATTAATTTTTGTTAATTTGACTTACGATACCCCAAAATTACTTCTGATATGTCTGATGTACATATATACCAAATACAAATTACAATTATTACAATTGTTGGAGATTCGTTTTCATTGGTCTACTTCCACGTAACTATAATGCTTACTTAATTTTACATAATAAAAAAGAAAAAATACGATTTTGGAAATTTATGTTCAGTTTCTACATAAATTAAACGTGAATGTAAAATTTATTTTTATACACAGAAAACAGATTTGCTGTGGCAATCGAATTTGTTGTCAATCGAATTTTGTTGGTTGCATGAACTACTGTATAATTCGATTGTAATAAATGAATATATTTGGTTCTCGTAACCGTTTATTTATAAAGAAATAATAACTATTGTGAATCAGAATTTTTATAATCTGATTTTTTAAAATTTTCTTTTATTAAAAACACGTACACTTATATAAATAGATACACAAAATACAATACAGTACTTAAGATTTTAAAGAACAACTTAAAAACCGCTCAGCGAATTCACAATAATAAATAGTGTTTGATTTTATTTTTGCACATTTTTTTGCCCTCATCTTAATTATTTTTTTTTCTGCTTCGATTTCTGGATTTCTATGCGTCTTGAGTGGTTCTGACGTTTATACAAAGGAAATTAAGAAACTGGTTTTAGAGTCAATTTGTTCCCACTCTTACAGATTTTACCATTTTAAGAAAAACAATGTTTCACCCCGAATCATTTTGATTTTAAGTCCTGAAAATTAAAAAAAAGATATTGTAATAAAATAAATTTACACAGATATGAAGAATACGAACCTTTTTATGGCTATTTGCGAATGCTTAATATTCAAAATTAATAACCATAATTTTGCCTTCTTATCTGACAATCGAATTTTACGATTTTAATCACCAACATATGGGAAAGAAACTTATGTAAATAAACTTGATTCTCTAGTATTTGCCAAATTGTCTAAATAAATTTGAATAAAGTACAAATCGATTTATTCAACTAATTTAACTATAGTTTATACTTCAATTATAATGATGATTTAAGAATTCTGAACATAAAGTTTTAATAACAAGAAATAAATTTTGATTAAGCTTATTCTTAAGCCATTTTTGGCAATGGTAGGTAACCAATCTTTTCTGTGTGTATTTACTGTTAAATATTATTTTATTTATTTGTACCATAAATTATAGTTATTATAATTTTTATAAGCTTAAAAGCTGATTTAAATTGTCTTTGTTTTAATTTATCTTTAATCCTAATAAAATTTATATCAAGACAAAAGTCAAAATCAGTGCGAATCTAAACAAGGTAACCTCAGTGAAATAGATGATTATTATTTTTGGTTATTGCAGCTGTCAAACTGAATATATAAAAACATAAATAAATTCGTTTTATTGTTGTTTCGAGTTAATTTTGACGTTTGTCTTGATGAAAGTTGTCTAACATAGATACTACGTTCTAATTAGTTACTTAAATAAATGTATAATTTCACTTCACTCTATTTACGGAACAATCATTTGATAGAGTCAAACTATTAGTCTGATATTCCATAATTCGAATTAAAAATTTTTAAATGAAAACATGTTTTGGAGATGTATAATTTTTTAATATATTTACGTTTTCTTCACACTTTTGATTTAGATTTTCAATTGTAGTCTGATTAAATGCTGGTTCTTCGAGTTCGAGACACGCAATTAGGACAATTCAAATATGTTTGTAGAAACATTTGTAGAAACATTTGTGTTGTAGGTTTAATTTATAAAATTGTAAACTCTATAATATATGTATGTACAATCATTACTAAAAACTACAAGTTGCTATGGTCTGTAAATCAAATTGAAGTGAAGATGTTCCGAATTTCAAAAACATAAACTAAAGTTAAAGTGCTCGATTTAAGTGATTGATCTTGGACGACTTTTTCCTCCATAAGTTAATTTCAATAACATAGCCATTTTTTAAGCCATTTTATTAAGATCTTCATATTTTGTTGTACTATAATATTTTACCTGAATAAAATCACTTAATGAATTGGTACTGTATTTCATCCTTTGTTTTAGATATACAAATTACATCATTTAATTTCTCACTAAAAATAATAAAATAAATAACTATCAAAAATTTGAATCTTAGTACTCTGAAGGTGAAAAAAGTATTATTTGAAGTTTATTTTGATGCCGAAAAATATTTACATTTTCCATCCCTGTTTCGGGATAAAAAAATTATAAAATTTGCGAAATAAATACCATTTTTCCGGCTATAAGACATTACTTTACGTTTTATTCCATTTCATTCCTCAATTCCCTTATTTGACGTTTCAAACCTATTGGCACCTCTTAGCTTTTTCAATGACATTTTTGAATGTAAACAAAAAATTGTGCCGAGACTTTTTTATTACAATTCGTATAATGAATCCTTTAGAAAAAATACATGTTTTAGATGAAATTGAAAAAGAAATAATACTATGTCTACAAAGTGCTGGTAAGTAAGAACTTAAAGGATTCAAATTCTTTTTAAGAAACATAACATCGTTTTTTTAGGCCTAGCACTCCAAGAGCTAAGCAAAGAAAAATCATCCCAAAAAAATGCGGAAACACAGACTCAGCAATTCACCAAATCCCTTTCAAACGTTGAAATGAAACTCAGCGAACAGATTAATTATTTAACACAAGTGTCGACGGGACAGCCCCATGAGGGATCTGGCTATGCATCAGCAAAAGTTTTACAAATGGCTTGGCATCGTATCTCTCATGTCCGCTCAAGGGTTAGGGAATTGGAGGAAACTAAAGCTAAGTACACACATGCAGCTAGACAACAACAGCAACAAAGACAGCAACAACATGCCGCTCAACAGGCGGCAGCTGCTGCACAACAACAACAGCAAATGGCCCAACAGCAACAACAGCAGCAGCAACAGTCACATCAACAGGACTCTGGATCTGCGGGTGGTTCTAATGCAAATACGAATGGTGGCATTATGCCGCAAGATGTAACAATGCAGCAAGGTGGTGGAAATTGACATTTTTAATAGAAACTTATTCTTCTTTCTTAAGTTTATTATAAAATTATGATAAGTAAATTATAATAGATTTATTAAAACTAACACTTGAAATTTTAGAAATTACACTCCAAATTCGTAATAATGCCATCTATTTTTTTTCTTTTGTAAAAATTAATTCTATTTAATACTTTAAAGTTCTATGGTAAAGCAAAGCATCTGCAAGAAAATTGAAAAATTATTTCCTAATATTTGTTTAAAGATAATCTACAATTGTTCCTCAAGCAACGCTTGCAAAACACAGCAACGACTTATAAGCATATGTACATTTATATATTTTTGTATGTATATACAAACTGACTGCATATACAAAAAATAACACCAATAATCACTGTAATACTGCTGTTGTCAGTCAAACTGCTTGCTTATACAAAAACCTACAACACTAAGTCATTGCAATGCTTAATATAAACGTTTGTGTGTGTATATTATTAACAGATTTTTTTCAGTTTTTGACCCATAACTCGGTTGTTTATGAATCAATTTGGTTGATTCAAAAAACCGAAATTTTAAAAAAATATGACCAATCTATATAAAAACGAAATCCGTTGCTTAATGAAATGCTTCATAAAATTAAAAACCGCGTTTTGCCCGATATCTCGTTTATTATTGAATCGATTTAGTTTATTTCTTCAGCATAAAAATGTCAAATCTTTCTCGTAATAACAAAATTCCTAGCTCATATAGAGGGTCATTGTGTATTTTGATTCGAAAATCTTTCCAAAGTCTACTTAAAAAACATTCGACTTTCAAAAAAATTTATTGCAATTTTATAGCATTATAAGTCGTACAGACCCACCCACCAAAGCGTTTTCCATCAACTCAACGGGTTTTGAAGTAGATTATCTTAAAAAAAAACAGTTATTTTTTCTACACAGGACTTTTGTTAAAAAAAAAAAAAAAATAAAACAATTTCTTATACAAAAGAGCTTATGTGTAGATTTTTTTTAATTATTTTGCCATTCGCCAAAAGATATCAAGTTTGAATCCATTTTGCCTTTCCTGTGCCAATATTTTTTTCTTAAAATATTAGGAAATAATTTGTTTAAAGTATAAATATGAAAATTTTAAAGCATACTATGTATTTGTTGGTAGAGCGGTGAAGGGTATAAAAGATTCGGCACAGCCGAATATAGCGCACTAACCTGTTATTTCTAGTTTACTACAAGTTAAAAAACTATTCTTTTTGGCCCTATAAATTAAAAAAAAATTTATTATATATTTTTAACCAGGTTTTTCTTGATTATTTTGACCAATTCCAAAGAAATTATTTTCGCATACATAACGTACACACTGTAATAAAACGTTTCTCTCATGCCTTATATCGTTTTCAAGTAGTTTTTCCAACAAGGTGTTTTGCTTACGCAAACGAGCCTTACGATAATCCAAACCAGATTTTCGTTTAATTAATTTCCTTTGCTTAGATGCTGAAGGTTGTTCCGTCATTTGGCTGAGTTTCGTTTGTGATTCCTCATTTGAAGTATTATTTAGATTTCTTTCTGGTTTTACAGGATAATCAGGTACACTTCTTCGTATGGGTGCTTCTTCGGGAGCTTCATCGGATGAATTGTCGTTATTATTTGAAATAGCATTTTCATTTGATTCATTAGTATCTTTTCTTGATGTATTCAACATGGTTACGTCTTTATCTGAGACAGTTGCCTCTGTAATATCTTTAGAGTTGTTAGCTGGTGGTAAAGTGTTTTCCTTCTCCTGCCCTTCATTCTTACCAACTTCAATCCCTTCATTTATTAAATTTCTAACTTCAATATATTTGTTTTCGTTATCAGTCTCTCCAATTTCATTAGATTCTTTACAAGTTTTTTCTGCAGTTATACTACTATCGCTTTCATTGGCTTCCATTATTTGTATTTCATTGTCACTATAATTATCTTCTGATTGTTCATCATCGTCATCCGACCCGTACATACCCACTAATCCAAACAAAGTGTTATTTGTAACTACTTTTTTCTTATCACTAAGGTGTTTATAATCTATTAATCGGCTAGTTCCTCTAAACATTTTAATACCACTACATATAAGTTCGGCCTCTTTCTCCATTCTGTCATTGTTTTGTTTTAATTCGTTTTGTACTTTTGGCTTTTGCTCCTGCTGCTTAGATTTGAGTTTATTTCTACGATTACTTTTACTGTTTTTGGCGTTTGGTTTAATATCTTCCCTAGGCTTCTTTTCTTCTAAAGGATTTTTACCGTCCTGTATATTATGTTGTGCTCTTTTTCTGTCATTTACCTTACCGAAACGATTTTTATTAGCCTCTAGACGTTCTCCACGTTTTAGTCTTTGCTCACGAGCCTTTTGCTTTAACAATACGTTGGCCAAGGTAGGATATCTTTTGCGTCTTTCCTCACGCCAAGCGGCAATTTCCTCAGGAGTACTAAGTTTTTTAAATTTATCAAATAAACCTGAGGCATGAAGGGCATTTATATGTTTATCCATTACTGATGGATGACCTTTGTAGAGACAACCCGCCACTGGACACTTTTCATGTTGAGATCGATGTCTTTTTAAATCTTCTAATGAATGCAATTCCAATTCGCACGGTTCGCAATATTGTTTCTCTGGCGGTGGTGGTGTTGCTGTTGTAGTTGCTATTAATTGTTGCTCTTTTACAATATGCTTTAGGTATCTAGGAGGCACTGTTGTTCCATGTTTTCCATACATTGGTGGAGGTTGTTTCTCACGTGGTAGTAGTGACATACCCGATGGAGTAAGAAAGTGAGGCTTTGATTTGCAGGCATCTTTAGCATTCTTATTAAAATTTGGTGAGGGTAAGGAAAATTTAAATGGTTTATCCATTTTATAGTTTTACAAATTTATTTGCAATTGTTCAAAAAATCTCCTTTAGTGATCAGCATGCTAGTAATAATAATTGAGATGTTTCTGGTTTAAACTAGCGATTTTGAAAAAAGATTAAGAAAAAGTGTTGCTGCTATTGTGCAATTTTTGGAAATAATACAATTCCGTAACATAGTGTCTACATTAGAGATTTTTTTATCATGACAAAAGTCAAACTTAACGCGAATTTATGTGAGGTGGCAACAGTTGCAAAAAACAACAATATGGCGAATTCATAATTGTTTTTTATTTATGCAGTTTGACAACTGTAACAACCAAAATAATAATCAGCTCTTTAACTAAGGTTACCTTCTATATATCCGCACTGATTTTGACGTTTGTTTTGATAAAAATTTGCCTAATGTAGACACTAGGTAACTTTTTAAAGACAAAAATTTGTCGTTAAGTATCGAAAATTCGTTAGTTAACAAATTTTGTCGTTAAGTGTTATTCTGTAGTAAAATTTTACCGTTTTTTGTTGTCGAAGACATCGGAAATTAACGATAAGTTTCGGTAAGCTAAATAAAAAAGTCGTAAAACCATAACAATAATAATGTTAATTTTTTGAAAATGTATTATAAAAAGACTTATTTTAGATCTAAAATACCATTTTTTCATTTTGTTAACACTGTTTTATAAACAATTTACGTATAAGGTTGTACAGAGTTTTCGTTTACCAAAAGTTTAATTTAATTAGAAAAATTAATTTAATTAGAAAAATTTTGATTAAATTCAATGTGTCTAAATATTCAAATAAAATTGTTGTATAATATGATTATTATTATTATTATTATTATTATTATTTATTAAAAGTATTAGATTATTTCGTAAGAAACATCGAAATTTTGCTAAAAAAAAGTTGTAAAAAATATATATATTTGTAGAAATACATATATTTCTTTTAAAATTTAAAAATTTTTTTAGTGATCAAAATTTTATATTAAAAATTTTTGATGAACTAATAATAATTACTTTTGAGTTTTATTTTTGCTTCAAAATAGTGTGTAACTATTGTCATATTATTTTCTTTGTCTTTGGTAAAAAAGTTAATGCAAATTCTTGTTTAGAACATCAAATTCTATCTAATCCACCTATTTTTATTTATTTTCACTTTATTGTGAATAAAATCAAAATTTGTGCACCGAATTTTATAATGCATGGCTGAAAATATTTGCTGTTTTCATTTCTTAAAAGAAAACATTTCCTTTATCTAAATCGCATAAATGCTTCTTAAGTTATGGTGAAATTACTAATGAAGAAATGCTATATTATGTTCACGCACATTAGTTTTTGACTTGTTTATGGAAAAACGTATCATTTTATTGTGTTTTTTCTTTTGGCCAGTTTTTCGTTTGACAAAATATTTTCACAAATTTTTGGTTTAAATAAAAATTTCACACACGAACACTTTTTAATTCAAAAAGTACAATTTTTAAAAATATAAAATTTATAAATTTCACTCATAATTTTTAATTTTTTTCTTTTAAGCTTATAGAAAAAAACTGAAAGCAGATTCGTGTTCAGCACATCAAACTCCATCTAGTTTATCTATTTTTGATTAAAATATTTTTTTTGTCGACCAGTGCTACTAAAAAAAATATATATATATTTTTTTATTATTATTGACTTTACTGAAATCTTTATAAAAAAATTAATTAAATACATTGTTATGAGGATTTAAAAGTATTACAACAATTAACATATTAATAATTAAATAAGGAAACTGCTAATATCACAGTTTTAAGGAAAAGTTGTCAAAAACTTTGTACATACTTAAAAATTATAAGAAATTTTAAAAATAACTATCAATTATTACTCTTTAAGTAAAAAAAGAGTCTTACTGATTATTTAGCAAATTTCTTATTATTTCATATGTAGACGTTCTGCATTTTTTATTAAATTAGAGAGTCGTTCCCTTGCAAACATTTTATGCTTAAAGTTTCTATGCAGTATATCAGTAGAATATCTGAGGAGTAGGTTATGAATTATTTTCAGATTTTTATTTTTTATTATCTGTAATTTTCTTTTTGTAAGTTTTAGCAGCTTTATTAAACCAGTCTTATCATCCATAAGTCAAAATTGGTCGAATACACATTTTGTAAAGAAAAATATTTTTTTTAATTAAGTTTGTCTTCTGTTGAGTAGGGGGTAAAGTGCACGGCCGCCTTTGATTGCTTTATCACAAATATACTGTATGTGTTGTTTAAATTATAGTTTTTTTATCTAAGATAATTCCTAGATATTTGATACTATCCTACAGAGGAGTAAAAACTCCCCTAGAATATTGTTACGTTTTTACCTTTTAAAAACGGTCGTTTATTTCCTTTAAATAAACTTGTACTTTGATTACAAAAATAACAGCAGTTCAGTAGTTTAAAAATTGTAACGACACTTTATTTTATTTAAAAAAAAATGTACAACAATACAGTTTATAAGTCACTTTGTGTTTTAATACACACACACTTAAATTACACTCTTTATACAGCACACTTTAATAATGTACAAGATTATACAGCCAAGGCAGTTAATATGTCTTTACTTAACGACGCTTCCAACCAGACTGACTCAATGGTGTTCTCACGGCCAATTTATATACACTGTATTGCCTACTAGATGTTTCTTGAAAGCTCTATTTCTTTCTACAATGTTAACGGACAATCTAGAGTTTTTGTAGGTAATGCCATTAGCATAAACACTTAGTGCTGCCAAACTAGCTTTTGATGATAGTGCCAGCACATAAACACTTAGTGCTGCCAAGCTAGCTTTTGATGATAGTGCCAGCAGCATAAGCACTTAGTGCTGCCACACTTAAAAACAATGGTGAAAGCTTTTTATTCAATGTTGTATGTTTAGAACTATGTTAATAATTTTACAGCTATGTTAACTGCAGTTAACATAAACGGAAATGTCTGGAAGCATTGAGAAAGATTTAAACCGGCCGTTAAAATCGTTATATTTGAATTCAATTACAATTTCGTAACAATATAAATGTTTTGTAGGAATACGTTTCTGTGATCTATTATATGAAAATATAGTAGCTTGTGTTTTTCTAACATTAACTTTTATCTTCCATTTATCAAAATAGATTTTAAACTATCTTCCATTTTTTTATTATTACGTTTGACACCTTACCGCAGCAAATAAAAGCACTGTCGTCAGCGTAAAAAGCTACTACTTGATTCTTGTGAACAGTAAAATCGGAAATATATATATTGAATAAAGAGTAAATAAATATATATATTGAATAAGAGTAGGTGATAATACCGATCCTTGCATCAGACCCGCAGGGATTTATCTATCACTAGATAGCGTGTGATCTATAGATACAGCAAATAAGCGCTGATCTAAAAAACTCTTTATTATCTTTTGCAAGTACGTTGAATAATTGAAGGAATTTAGTTTA
The DNA here is from genome assembly GCA_932274085.1 of Protocalliphora azurea. Classification (NCBI taxonomy): domain Eukaryota; kingdom Metazoa; phylum Arthropoda; class Insecta; order Diptera; family Calliphoridae; genus Protocalliphora; species Protocalliphora azurea. The sequence goes on from OW026520.1 coordinate 92,820,200, forward strand.
AAAACCAGGCCTTCATGCCATATTGAATCGAAGGCTTTTTCAATGTCAAGAAAAATAACTCCAGCGCTCTTACGATTTCTTTTGTTTGATTCAATAAAATTAACGACTCTTTTTAGGAATCCAAAATGTTGAGGGTTAATAATATTATTTTAGTTGGAAAAGTCTAAAATTCTCTTATTAATTATTTTTTCAAATACTTTATCCAATATTCTTGCTTGCCAGTATTGAACGGGATTGAGCTTGTATTGTCAAGTGAGGCCAAATACCTGGGTGTGTACTTGGACAGTAAATTGTCTTGGAGGAGAAACACTCAGGAGAGGGTCAAGAAGGGACTCAATGCCTATTACACCTGCAGGAACTCTATAGGCAAGAATTGGGGTCTTAAGCCGCAAGTTGTATACTGGATTTACCCTTCGGTTGTTAGACCTATTCTTACTTATGGCTGTACAGTCTGGTGGAAGGTATTGAGTAGGGAAACGTACAGGAAACTTCTCTCTAAAGTTCAGAGGTGTGCTTCAATTGGCATCTCAGGTGCCAGGAGAAGTACACCTCAGGCGGCGCTGGACATAATCCTCCACCTTCTTCCAATTGAGGAATTCGTGAGGGGTATGGCTGTCCGTGACCTATTTAGATTGAAGGAACTGGGTTTATTAGGTTCCTCTAGAGCGGGGCATGTCAGCATACTAGATGAAGTCAGATTCAATGGTCGGACACTATCCTTGGCTGAGCCTACGGATTATGTCGGGACCACGATTGACTTCGGGGCTACTCCCGCTTTGGTGTTACCTAGCAGGGATCTTTGGGATGGAGTAGAAAAGCTCTATGGAGGGTGCGCGGTCTTCACGGACGGTTCGAAAATGGAAGTTGGCACTGGTGCAGGTGTATACTTTATGGGAACTGATATCAGACGATCCTACAAATTGTCTGACAGTTGTAGTGTCTTTCAAGCAGAGATTCTTGGCATTTATAAGGCTCTCGGCTTGATTGAAGGGAATGTTGAACGGGGGTCTGAGATTACTATCTATGTTGATAGTCAGGCGGCGTTATTGGCTCTGACTAGTCATTTTGTTAGGTCCAGATTGGTACTTGAGTGCAGAAGGGAATTGAGAAGGTTAATGGACATTCATGGTCATTGTGACATTCTTGGCAACGAAATAGCCGATGAGCTAGCTCGCAGTGGCTCGGAGCTAGATAGGTCTTTCATAGAGTCATCTGTTAAGATTCCAATTGGATCCTTCTTTAGGGCCATAGGGGAGTGGACTCTGGACAACACGAATCGAGCCTGGAATGACAGATCGGACTGCAGAGTTTCTAGGGCATTATGGCCTAGCTTAAAACTGGCGGATTCCAAGCATCTTCTAGGTATGAGTCGTGGTAGCCTTAGAGTCATAGTAAGTATGGTTACGGGTCACTTCTCAATAGGGAATATGATGAGTAAGTGGGACATTGGCACATCAGACTTTTGTGGAACGTGCGATGATGTTGAGGAGCTAGAGACAGTGGAGCACATACTCTGTCACTGCGTAGGGCTTCAGCGTAATAGGTTGAAGTGGTTTGGAAGCCATACACTACATGAACTAGGTGAGGTTAATGGCAAAGGACTTGTCAACTTCATAGGGTTTGTAATGGGAATAAAATGGCTTAGGAACAATCATAACTGATTGATTGGGTATAGGTTCCACTTTTCTCTTTTTCTTCTTTTCATAAAGGGATCACAATGGGCCGTTTGGCCTCTGAGTGTAGGCGTGAATGCGCCGCCCTTTCCAACCCAACCCAACCCTTATCCAATATTCTTAGGATGCTGATTGGTCTATAGCTAGACGGTAATTTAGAATCCTATCCTGGCTTAGGAATTGGGATAACTTTTGCCTTTTTAAAAATAGTTGGAAAATAGCCTTCTATTAAACAAGAGTTGAAAAGTTTACATAGAGTTTCAAAAAAGCAATCGGTCATCATTTTATGGATAATGCTATTGATGTCATCTAAACCGGGGACCTTATTATTTTTCAATAAAAGTACAAACGATTTAACTTCATCTAAATTGATAAGCTTTACGTTAGATCTGTCAAGATTGTATCGTTAAGATCATGAATGAATCTTGAGACAGCTATGTCCATAGGTGAACAATGAGTTTATTTAATAGCTTCAAAATACTTTTCAATTATTTTTTGTAATTAAAATCGCTACATCTTTGAAATTTACGTTTGTATTTATTTCTCTGACTAATTAACATTTTACTAATATCAGATGTTTATCGTTGCCAAGAATTTTTATGATCCACGAGTGCATTAATTTGGGTAATAATATAGTAGCTGGATTGTCAGTCTGTGGCTGTGGAGATCATTACCAACCGAATTATTTAACATACAATTCCAATGTGTATGTTGGGCATTCAGATCACCGAAAAAAAGTAGTCGTTTGAAAATGAAGTTAATTTATCCAAATCAGCTTTAAAATTGATAGTATGAACTGGAATATACGTTGAAGTGAATATAACTTCCCTTCTATTAATCATAACTTGTACTAAGATACTTTCAGCAGTACTTGGTTTTATTTTTGGTAACAACGTATGCTTAATATTACCTTTAATTGCCATAAGTAAATCGATCCTCTGCATAAATTTTATAACCACCAAGTTGAAATTTGTGGTACGGTTTCATTTAAAAGGAGAATATCGATTTTTCTTTTGTGTAAAACGTATTTCAGCTGGGCAACTGGTGGCTCAGTTGTTATGCTTTGGGTATTCCAATGCATAACACGCATGCTGAAGCATCATACCCAAAACTCGTAGCTTATTTTGACATCTTTGCAAAGCATCGATAGCATCAAAAAATATTTCCAGAAGTCTTTCATTGGAAATGTCATCACTATTACTTTTGTCGCAGCTCTTACTTTTAGCTACCTCAGAATACAAATTACTAAAATCGCGGGAATTGCATGCATTATTATGCGGTTCTTGCCTTGACAATTGAGGAAAATCATGATCGTCTTCTTTAAAATATGATACATTAGTTCTTCTCCTGGTCGCCCTGGATTTAGATGATACTCGATGACGAATTTCTAAATATTCTTGACGACTTGGGCACTTTGAGTCATCAGATCTATGGCTAAGTTCTTTGTGCAGTTGTAGCACTTATAAATTATACTACCATCACTATTACCTTTGTTGAGTGAACACACTGCATAATCATAGTTTCCGGCGCAGACTGAACACTACGGTTACGATTTTTAGCACCATGTCCATACATACCACATTTTGAGCATTGTGTGGCACCTTTATTGCCCTTTAGATGTTTTCTTCAATACACAGAAATATTACAAAAATATCTTATTTTCATAATCTCTCTTTTTGAAACATGTTGACGATCAAACTCAATAAGATAGAGTGCGCTATCTACACTGGATCTCTTTGTTACTAGTTCCTTAATACTGACCGGGTTTGTATTGAGCGACCTAACAAATTCTTCGCAATTATCTTTGTGTCCAGTTGTGGCAGGCCAAATAAAATCAATTTAAAAGTTTTTGCATCCTTTAACTCATGCGTATAATACTTTAATTTTTTGTCTTTGAGAATACTCAAAGCTTCATTACACAGCGATAACGAGTTTGATACAATTTTAGTACCAATAGAGATTCGTTTATAAATATATTTATCCCCAATTAATCCGATCAAAGTTGAAAAACTGTGGGTAGAGTCCACAATTATTGGTAGAATCTTTTCTTTGAAAGCTACTGCTTCTTCTACGTCTTCAGACAGAAGCTGAAACCTGTCTTGACCATCTAAAGTTTTTGCCACCTTGAATTTAGGGCTATTGCCCCAATGCTTTTTGCGCAAACATTGCCAAACAAAAGAAGGTTAAAGCAAATTTAACTAGTTTTTTACACTTTTTAATTTAAAAATTCAGTTATATTTTATTTTAGCAAAAATTAAGACGATTTTTTTTCAGGCAGAGATACCAGATCATAATAAAATATAATTTTCCATGCAGGGAAGGTATTTTTTAGATTTTGTTGTACATATCCAAAATCAAAAGTAACAAATTGTTCAAAAAAAAAAAAATCAAAATAAAGATCGAATACGAAATTTTAACTAAATTGAAATTATTAAAAAAAATTAAAGCTGGGTTCTTTAAACCTAGGTAGGTAGGTAAAGAAGGGTTGCACAGTACTCAGAATAGTGCCTATGCATCCACTCGGAGACCTAGAGGTCCATTGTAAGTCCCTTCGTAGAGTATGTAGGGAGAGTTTGTAGAGAAAATTATAGAAAAGACCAGGAAAGGAAAATAACAGAAAAAGCTGAGACCAAGAAAAGTGTAGAAAAGAATAGAAAACCTGAAAAGGGAAAAGTGCTACCGCCCTATATCGTTGGCTCTAAGCCAACGACCCCCTCTTAGCCAGCCTATTCCCATGACGAATCCTATCAATCTATCGAGATCCATCCTCGATATACTGTCCAATTCGTCAACGAATCGACTGCCTAACCATTTCTGCCTACTTAGTTGTAGACATGGACAGTGACATATAATATGTTCTACCGTCTCTAGCTCCTCACTATCTTCGCACATCCTGCAAAGACCGGAGGAACCTCTATCCCAGTTCCGTGTCATTCCCCCTATGGGACAATGGCCTGTCAGAATACCTATCATAGTCTTCAGGTTTTCCCTTTTCATGCCTAAAAATAGATTTGTATCTGCTATATCAAGTTTAGGCCATGGGATCTTTGATAATCTGCAGTCCGTTCTACGACTCCTTGCATAATTGGTTCTATCCCGAATCCACTCTCTAATTAAACTGAAGTAAAAGCCTAGAGGTGGTCTCACACCACTTTCACTTACAGCCCTATCCAAAACTGAGCCGTTCCTAGCTAATTCATCAGCTACCTCATTGCCAGTTATCTCGCAATGACCCGGTACCCAGCAAAGTCTAATATGGTAATTTCTCATCAATATCCTCAGTCTTCTTACAGTCGCTAACGAACTTAGACTTGACAAAATGTCCTTTCAAGGCCTTCAGCAACGCTTGGCTATCTACATACAAAGTTACCTCTATATTCTCTTCAATGTTCCGTTTCCCTGATGTTCTCCTCAACTAGATACACACCTGAACAAGTGGCTGTATCCATTTTTGATCAATCAGTGAATACCGATATTCCACTGAATAGTTTCTCCCTACCTGACCATTTGTCGCTACTCGGGATAATCAGCGTAGGATTTTCCCCAAAATCAACCTCCGTGCACATATAATTCGTGAATTCAGATTGAGACAGGGTATGTCCACCGAGATTTACCCCGTTTAGAAGTTTGGAATGTCCTATTTTGATTGATCCTGTAAGTCCTAGTTCACTAAGTCTAAGCAGGCTCCTTGCAGCCATTCCCATCACGACCTCCTCAATAGGTAGGAGATGCAGAATGACGTCGAGTGCCGCCTGAGGTGTGCTTCTTATGGCTCCTGTGATGCCAATCGAAGCACATCTTTGGGCTTTCGACAAAAGATTCCTACGACTTCCTATTCTCATTGCCTCCCACCAGACCAGACATCCATACGTTAGAATTGGTCTAACCACCGAGGTGTAAATCCAACTTACTACCATCGGTTTGAGGCCCCAATTCGTTGAAACCTTTTTTAAGCCTTTCCTGAGTGTTCTTCTTCCAAGATAGTTTACTATCAAGAAACACCTCAAGATATTTTGCTTCCTTTGCCAGTAGCCTAAACTGCTCAATCTTGTACCTTCCGGTAAAAAGTACTAGCTCCGTTTTCCCCGGGTTGACCCCTAAACCCTTACTAGTGGCCCATGAGGACAGTTCGTTAAGTTCAGACTGCATGACGTCGCTGATCGTGGAAAGAAATTTTCCTGTGATCAGTATAACCACGTCATCAGCATAAACAACGATTTTCCGCCCTCTTGCGTCAAATTGTCTTAGAATGACATTGACGGCTAAGAGCCATAGCAAGGGCGAAAGAACTCCTCCTTGTGGAGTTCCTCTAGTAACTATCTTCCTTATACATGCATCTCCCAATTTCGAATTAATTATTCGGCTATTCAGCATCAAAATAATCCATTCGATTAGGAAGTTTTGAACGCATAGTGATTCTCTAATAGCCTCAATTTTAATGTTATTAAAAGCTCCTTCTATATCAAGGAACGCTGCCAAGGTATACTCCCTATACTGTAGGCCGCGTTCAATGTAACTCACCACATCATGCAGCGCACTCTCAACAGAGCCTTACTGATGATATGGTTGTCCATTGTCGTCCTCAGGTAAAGATCGATCAATCTCTCTAATGTCTTCAAAAGAAAAGACGATAGGTTGATCGGTCTGAAATCTTTAGGTTTCGAGTGGCTAGCCTTGCCTGCCTTAGGTATGAAAATTACCTTAACCTCTCTCCACCTCCTTGAAATATATCTCCGACCAACCCTCTACAAGCAAGAAAGGTGCGGCACAACAACACTCAGAGCTATCTTAAAGGTCTTCAAAAGAAGATGATAAAGAACGCTGGAAGTGGGGCTGGTCATAAGCCATCCGGCTCTCTTAAGGATCACCGTAAGGAGGTCGTTAAGAGAGCTAGGGTTGGCGATGACCAACCAGTCTCGACCTCTAAGAAGGCGAGTCACACAACGGCTGGATCTCTTAAGGGCCCCCAAAAGGAAGTCATTAAAAGAGCTAAATCTGGTGACGACAAGCCTTCTACCTCGAAAAAGGCGAAGGAGTCGACAAAGCCGGCATATCTTCAGGCGGCTGTCATAGACCGTGCTGACCCAGATGGGAGTATTAACACGGATCTATGGAGGTCGATTGAAGATAGGCTCATTGACGAGATCGCCTTAATGAAGGGAAGACCGGATGAAGTGTCCTTCAAAAGCGCGGACTGGTCAAAGGGAGTCAAAACAGTCAATTGTGGTAATGAGAAATCGCTTGAATTCCTCAAAGCCACGATTGCCAAGTGTGGTAACCTTTGTCTAGAGGCGAAACTGGATGTGATACTCGCATCTGAGGCCGGTATTGACAGTGTGGTTTCCACCACCCATAAAACCGGTGGAAACTATACTGACAGTATTGGTCAACCAGAACGATGGTCTGGATACAAGTCAGTTAGCTTCTCTGACTTGTAAAGAAAACCTCGGAAGAGACTTTAGGTTTGCTATAGACCAGGAGTCTCTCAAGAAATTGGAGTCTATGGGGGGAATTACTAATTTCGGTCTGGGCACTATCAGGTTCCGGTATCCGAAATCTGACAGTACCATGTATATGACTCTTGTTCCTGAGCGTGAACTGAAATCATAGTGATTTCGTGTTCTTCATCAGAACCAAGAGAAAGATCCTCCAATTTCTCCTTAGTGCCCGTCTCCCCGAGAGAGTCTCCAAGTGAGCCCAAGAGGTCGTCTGTTTCGGCTAGTTCTCCTTCTCCACATCCTTTATTTTATTAGTTTCTTTACTAATTTTGGTCCCACGAAAATGCAAGTTCTAAGTGGACCATCTCTCGCAGTGACGGCGTACTTGGACTAGGGTTTTAAAGAAATTACAACCAACCCGTGCCAAAGTCGTTGGAGGGGAAGTGTTAGTGATTAGTTTATTTAAGCACTAACTAACCATACAGATCCTCGGCACTGCTACCTCTCACCTTGATCTTAAAAGTGCACTTGATTTATTTGGTCTTAATCAGCTGATTAAGTGAGGTATCTGCTTGAATTCGCTTTGGGAAATGAAATAAAACGTAGTGTCTGTATTAGCAAATTTTTTATTAAGACAAACGTCAAAATTAACTCGAATTTATGGAAAGTGGCAACAGTTGCACAAAAACAACAAGGTGAATTCACCAATGTTCATTTTTCGTTTGATAACGAAAAATATCAGCTGTTTGATTGAGGTTACCTTGTGTATATTGGCAATGATTTTGGCGCTTGTCTTGATAAAAATTTGCCTATCAACACTAGGTAAAAAACGCGCCAAAAATATCACAACCAACCATTGATAACATAGTGTCTACATTAGAGATTTTTCTATCAAGATAAACGGGAACTTTAACGTGAATTTATGGAAGGTGGCAACTGTGGTACAAAAACAACAATATGGCGTATTCATTATTGTTTTTTATATATGCAGTTTGACAACTGTAACAACCTAAATAATAATCAGCTGTTTAACTAAGGTTATATTCGCATTGATTTTGACGTTTGTTTTGATAAAAAATTGTTTAATGTCGACACTATGTAAAAAATGCCCGCGTCAAACAAGTGTTGTTAACTTTACGGTCGCAATCAACTAATTACTTGCCAAAATCGCTAGAGATGTATTTTTACTGAGCATTTTTGGAACCATATCAAATATTCTTAACATAGTGTCTATATTAGAAAATTTCTTATCAAGACAAACGTCAAAATAAACGCGAATTTATGCAAGGTGGAAACAGTTGCATAAAAACAACAATAAGGCGAACTTATTAATGTTTTTAATATAAGTAGATTGCCAAGTGTAACAAGCAAAAATAGTAATCAACTGTTTAAGTGAGGTTACCTGATTTTAAAGTTTGTCTTTATAAAGGTTTTTCTAGTATACACTACGTAAGGATCATTGAATGGATTTTTATCACGAAAGCGTTTATGAATCTATAAGTAATCCTCTTCCATTCCCCATTCAGTTAAAGATCTGAAAATGTCTAGTTCCTGAGATATAAATGATTCTAGATTTTCTTGAACATATTGGAGGAACCGTTATTCTCCGACAATTTTTACCGCAAAAAGGCTTTTTAATCTATGGACGATCGTCTTCCATTCCCTTTACAGTTTATGGCCTGACACTGCCTAGTTCCTGAGTTATTAGATTTCCCAGGTTTTATTCTCGGAAACTGTTCCGACAATTTTTAGCACGAAAAGTTTTTTTAGTCTATAGACATTTCTCTTCCATTTCCTGACGCTGCCTAGTTCATGTGCCATTCTTTTCCAGGTTGTAGTGACAATTTTGGATTAACAGGCTTTTCTCGGAAATTTTTCCGACGGTTTTTAGCACGAAAAGCTTTTTATGATCCTTATTAGACGTACCTCTTTTCTATGGAATATTAAATCCCAGATTTTTCCTACTAATTTGGACGAAGAGGATTTTGTGGAAAACTGCTCGGCCGATTTTTTACAAGGAAAGCTTATATGACCTTAGGTGATCTATATTCATATCCTATGTAGCTTATGTCTTGACGTAATCTCGTTTCCATGGAATATTGAATCCCAAATTTTTCTCACTAATTTAGATGAAGAAGATATTCCTTAATTAGGATAGTGAATTTTCTGGAAAACTGTTCGGCCGATTTTTTGCACGGAAAGTTTTTTATAATCATTCGGGATTTGCTTTCATTTTTATATACCTTTTTTATATAGCTTATAGCTATACGTAACCTCGTTTCCATGGAATATTGAATCCCAGATTTTTTCTGCTCGGCCGATTTTTTGCATGGAAAGCTTTTTTATGATGCTTAGGGGATGTGCTTTCATGTCCTGTATAGCTTATAGCTTAACGTAGCCTCGTTTCCGTAGAATATTGTATCCAAGATTTTTCTGCCCTATCTGGATGAAGTGGATTTTCTGAAAAACTTTTCGGCCGATTTTTTGCACGGAAAGTTTTTTATGACACTTAAGGGATGTGCTGTCATGTCCTATATAGTTTATATCTGGATGTAAGCTCGTTTCCATGGAACATTGAATCCCAGATTTTTCCGATCAATATGGATTTTTTGGAAATCTGCTCGGCCGATTATATATGGTGTACTTTCAGGTTCTATATAGCTTATGTCTTGACGTAGAATCTTTTCCATCTGGATGAAGTAGATTTTCTGTGCACAGAATACTATTTATATTTTTTAGATGATTTACTTTAATCATATTTCTTGTTTATAAGTTGACGCATTTATTTTGATTTCTATTAAAAATACTTACTGCTAACTTTTCATACATTAAGTATTTCTATTAGACAAAAAAAAAAAAAAAAAAAAAAAAAATAAAATAAAATATAAATAAATATATGCATATGTACGTTTTTTTATTGTTTACTCGTGTAATCGAATTTGGCCATTTTGTAATACCCATTATAGTATAATCTGCTACTGCAATTTTGTTGTTTACATCAGCATATATGGGAACACGTAGATAAAATTTTATTAAAATAAATCACATTTTTTTGTTTTTCGTCGAGGTATGTTGAAAAAGTTTAATGATAATATTTCCTTATTTTAATTTAATTATATTTTGTTTTATTTTTGCAACAAAAAATTAATTCATTTTTGCGAATCGTGCTCTATGTCCACGCGATGGCAGACATCATTTGTTGAACAATTATGTTTGGAAAGGAAAAGGCCCGTGTAGACCTTAAATTATGTTATTAAATTAAATTATTATGTTATGTTATTCGCCGGCTAACAGCCGATTTTCAGCCGTCGCTAAAAAGTTTTTACAAAAGTCGTCGCTGCCTTTAATATTGCTCGGCGCAGATCTAAGTTTGCGAAATTCTTTTTTTTAACGTGCTGCTGTAATGATTACACGTGTTTTTTCGAAGCCATTCATAGTTTTCTTCTTTAAAAAAAGTATAAATTGACATAAACAATTTCACAAAAAATGGCCGATGTTGCAGAGAAAACCGCCGAACAGGTTGAAGAAGTTGCCAAGGAAACTCCCGTTGAGGAAAAGACCGTCGAAGAGCGAGCCGTCAAAGAAGCCGCCAACGAAGAGAATGGCTCTGACGTTGAAAAGAAAATCATACAGCAAGTGGAATACTATTTTGGTGATGCTAATTTGAATCGTGACAAATTTCTATTGGAACAAATAGGCAAAGATGAAGAAGGTTGGGTACCCATTAGTGTGTTGTTGACATTCAAACGCTTAGCTGCTCTAAGTACAGATTCCAATGTGATTGTCGATGCGTTAATGAAGTCGGACAATGGTTTGGTTGAGGTCAGTGATGATAAATTGAAAATTAGGCGACATCCTGAGAAACCTATACCCGAACACAACGAAGAAAGGCGTAAAGAAATTATGTCGCGTACAGCTTACGTTAAAGGTTTTCCCTTGGATTGTGATATTGACGCATTGTTGAAATATTTTGCCGATTTTGAAAAGGTCTCACATGTCAATATGCGGAAATATTTGGATAAACCCTCGAAAACTTATAAATTTAAAGGCAGTGTTTTTGTTACATTCGAAACTAAAGAACAAGCAGAGAAATTTATAGAAAAGACTGAGGTATGTAAATGCAAGTATTTTTATTGCTTAACAGTTGGGTTTATTACCTCAATGAATTGACCGCTTTTTCTAGCTCAGCTCCCTCAATTGAAACTGTTCGTTATGCGAACGATGTTTCGAAAACATTCCCCATAATGAGCTGTTTCATTAAAAGCCAATTAAGCGAATGAGCAAAAAGAGCGACCTAGTTCAAAATGTTAATTTACTGAAAACCATTCACATAATAAGCTGTTTGTTTTTTACAAACGTGCAAAAAATGAATAGCCTAAAAGTAGACTACTCTTTTAAATATCACAATTTTTGAAGAAATCGGCTAACTGTAAAAATTTCAACGAATTCCGATTACTCTTTTTTTTTATTATTATTTTTTTTTTCATTTAGTAGTATTTTAAATACTTTCGTACGACTATAATATATTAACTTTCCTATAAAATTTAACATTTTTAAATCCTCTGATAAACACTATTTTTTATATGAATTACACAATTTCTTTTAAAACCATTAATATTTGTTTAATTTTTAACATAATTTGGGAGTTGGTTAAATAGTTGCAGTCCTTTGTACAACAAACGTCTCGTCATTTTTTTTAGTTATACACTATGTATTCCGAAATCATTTCCATTCCTCAAGTTATATGGCTAGCTTTCATTCACATACGATAGTTCTTGAGTCAAGTATTCTGGCGCATATCCCATCTTCATTTTGAAAGAAGATAAGGATACCACCAATCAAAGAAACAAATACTTTTCATTTAAGCTGGAGCCTTTGACTGATATTTATCCATTTCAATGTGTCAAGCATATATTGTATCGAGGTATATCTACAACATTTTAAAATGGATCGCATAGCGTTATTTTGTAGTTTTTGTAACCTTTCTATTTGTATATTTGTGCAGCAAGTGTATAGTACGGTTGACCCGAATACAAAATGTGGTTTAATTATTGTATATATATATATATATATATATATATATATATATGATCATTAAAATTCATGTTTTTGTCGCTTATAAACCATAAGTTATTTATTTTGTCTACTTTTTCTATGATTTTGTTATTAATTTTAAATTCTGTATTGTTATTTATATTTCTTTCCATAATTTCTATAATTATTTTCGTTCAGTTTTAGTGCATTAATTAATTTTTAACAAATTATTTATATTTCGCGCATCGTATACTAAGTTTTCCAGGCACTGCTCATTTGTATCCGCTATGTTAAATACTAGGGTATCGTCCGCATATAGTACTATTTCTATCTATTACAGTTGTCATATCATTTATATAAATTATAAACCACATTTGACAGCAATTTCGTGATAGTGTAGTGACTACCTTTTTATCAACAAGAAGTCTCAGAAAAATGGTATTAACTCAAAAAATAAATTTTTTTGCAATAATTGCAAAAATTTTAAAGAAAAATAATGTAAATATATTTTCAAATGTAATTTGCTTACTATGATATATTAGGCTTTTCAAATTCTATTAAAATGAAAATTTTAAGTTAATACCCTATGTATGTACATGCATTTAGTAGTCTTATTTGAAATGTATAAACAAACTTTTGTAATTTTCTCTTAAGTTCCTCAAAAAAGTAAAGAGCAATTTGAAAATAACTACTAACAAAACATTTATTGTAAACGTTTCATGTAACAGCAATTTATTGCAACATTTATTGATTTTACTTTATTCCCAATACACAGAAAAAAAAACTCATATATTTGAAAACTTTTTCATAAATATTATGAATCGAACGATTTTTTTCATAAAAAGTATTTTTTTCATAGATATTATTAAATTGTTCATAATGAAAAATTTAGCAGTTTTGCAAAAATTTTGTTAAATTTTTAATTTAGATTTGATTTCAAATGGTAAAAATGGCAAGATTCCAAGGAAAATCTGTTAAAAAAAAAATTATTTATAGAATTTGCATAATTTTGCTCGCATTCTGCAGCACATCATTTTGTTAAAAATCACTTCTGTTCTATTCTCAAAATGTAGCTTAAAATCAATAAAAACTTAAAATTTTCCAAAGAAAATTTCAACAATTTTTTTACAAATTGAAAATATAAATGAAAATTTAAACTTTTGATTCATTTGAAAAAATAAAAAAGTTTTAATGATTAAGAAATTATGCTTAAATATTATGAATTGAAATCAATGAAAGTAAATTTTTATATTTGTGTACAAACTTTTTTCTGTGTATGAACCGAAATCATTGAAAGTAAGTTTTTATATTTATGTACAAATTTTTTTTCTGTGTAAGTACACAAATTTAAAAAAATTTAATCCTTAGAAAATTTTGAAGGAATCCGACATCAATTACGTTATAATACAAGTTCAATTCAATACTGGATTCAGGGCTTGAAATTCATTTGATTTCAACTTGAATTCCATCAAAAATGCTTATTTGATTAGCTAACATAACAAAAGTACACATTTATTAAATGTTAATTTAACAAACTACTCCAGCGTTAGAAAATTTTTTAGTTAAATGGAAATATTGATCAAGATAATTTCTCATTTGAAAGCACATATTTTTCAAGAAGTATTACTCCACCTAAACTACTTTTTTGGCCTTGTTACAAAATATAGATTTGACTTGCAATTTTTTCTCAACTCTACTTTTTATTATATTGTTTTTAAAATAATTTTTTTTAAGTCTTACAAAATTTTTTTCTCTTCTAAAGCCTGAATATAAAAATAACAAATTAATCTGCAAATGGCAAGAAAAGTATTTGGAAGAAAAACGAGAAGAACAAAAATCCAAATCCAACAAAAAGAAGGAAAAGAAAGAAAAAGAAGAAGAAAACGCATTCGTTTTACCAAAACGTTCCGTTTTATACTTTGAAGGTGCTAATGATGATGTTACACGCGAAGTTATACGCGAGGCTGTTGAAAAAGTCTCAACAGATTTTGATATTGCCTACATTGATTTTAGCAAGGGTGAAAAAGTAGGACATGTACGTTTTACCGAAGAAAATACCGCCGAAAAATTTTTGGAAAAGTTGGAAGATAAAAAGGTATTGAAATTGTAAATTAAAATAATTTTAATAACCTTAACTTTTATTTATACTTATTTCAGCTTAAACTTAAAGATGATTTGTCTTTGGAAGTACGTACACTCAGTGAAGAGGAGGAACAAGCTTTCTTGGCTAAAGCTGTTGAAAACATGAAAAATCGTCGCAATCATTTCAATCAAAAGAAAGGTGGTCACCATCACCATGGCCGTAAACGCCGTGGTGGTAATAATGACCGTAATGATGAAAAGAAATCCAAAAGTGATGATTAAATTTCATGATAATTTTCCTAAACCCACCAATCAAACAAACAAATACTTTTCATTTAACACTCCTTGTTTTAAATATTTTTTTTATATATATAACTATATATTCTACTTTTTTATTATAAATCTGTTTATAATTAATTTATAAATTGACGAAAAAAGTTGTTTTTAGTTTTGATGTCGATTTTGTCAATGATTATTTTCCCGATTTTTGTGAATAATAAAACACAATTTCCTTTTAAGAAAGTTTATAAATGTATAAATTGTCTTTAATATAATTAAGATAGTTTTTTGGATTTTTTATATTACTCTAAATATAATATTCTTAATGTTTTATTTTTATAATTTCTTGTTTTAATGACAAAAAAACTATTCGACTACAAAATATATAACTTAAAAATGGAGTTCTTACTAAAAAACGATAAAACTGGCGTATTTTTTAAAATTAGGTGTTATTTCAATAAGGTAAAAAACATTTTATGTGAGTGACATTCATATACGATGAATTTTAATTTCGTAAAATTTTTTTTGAAAATACCTGGAGTCCAGGATTATGTAGCACCAAATTTTGCTAAATACATAACACAAATTCTGTAGCATATATCTCACTATGCTTTTAATAAATATTGCACAATTCTAGGCTGGACAATTAATATTAGTTTCCTTTTTAAGGAATTACCAAAGAGTGAAGTGAATATACAAACCGTTTTGAATCATATATGAGGATTTTCAAGAATCGTTGAAATCTACTTTATGTGGCTTGTATTACTAAAGTTTGTTTTAAAAACTGAAAAACTGTGGATTTAACAGAACGAATGGACGTAAACTTAAATTCTTAAAAAATAACTACACCAAGTCAAATGGGTGTTTAGAAATTTTGAAATGTAAACATTTATAGAATTTTTAAAATTTTCATCAAATTTCAAAATTTTGTTCATTTTTTAATAATGAATATGACTAGATCTTTGAAAAATATTTGTAGGGAATTGAATGAAAAGTAATATTATCATGAATAGTAATGGTTAAAATATATTTTTCAAACCAGTTTCAAACCATTCATTTAATATTTTTCAACAATATATCCGAAAATATATTTTTTACTTGTAATTTTTTTTTTTTAGATTTTTAACCAACAAAAATTTATTGCTATTTAAGAAATCGTCCAAAAAATAAAAACATTTTTCTTTTCGGTGTACTTTAATAAATACTTAAGATGTAATAATAGTGTTGACATATGCTGATAGTACTTTAGAACTTCTATGAAACCTCATTGTTTTGGTTTCAATAAAGCGATACCTTCATTTTTAAGATCTTTTTTTAAGCTTAAACCATAGATTAACATAGATATGTAGCTCCATTATCAAACATCTAAGTCGGTTGTCAAAAAGACCTAAGTCTAAAAATGTGAAAAATTAAAAACAAAAACAATTCTAGCACATGTGCTTTTTTTGAGTAACTCTTTTTTTCAATTTAGTTTTTTGGTTTAAAGTTTAAACCATAGATTACTAACATAGACATGAAGCTTAAAAAACCAGATTGAAAAAATTACTCAAAAAATTACACGTACTTTATATCTATGTTATTTTATAGTTTAAATTATAGATTAACATAGATATGAAGATCGAAAACACTTAATTAAAAAAAAAAAAAAAAAAAAAAAAAACAAAATTACTTAAGAAAGCGTGAGCTTTACTTTACATAAGTAATAGAATTGTTTTTGTTTTCAATGAAAAATTTTACTAATACATTCTTAGGCTTAGGTTTTTTTGACAACCGACTTAGGCTTTTGACAACAGAGTTTTTTATCTATGTTAATTTGTGGTTTAAACTTTAAAAATTAACAACATTTGCACATATTGATATAAATTATTAATGCGAACAGAGTTTACATTGAATCTTGAAAATATTTTTGCTCAAAATTTTCAACATTTTTGAAGTCATATTTCTCATTTGCTTCAATAACGTCATAACTCCAAAAAAAAAAAAACGAAATTTTTGAGTTAACATCACTAATAATGCATAGTAAATAACATGTTTTATTAACTAACATGGTCTTGTATACGAATCTTTTATATTTCACGAAGAATTGCGATAAAAGCATTTTGTAGTAATTACATAATTTATTACATATTATACATCGTAAAGTTATCAAGGGAAGTAATTAAATTTGACCATAATATTATTTAAAAATGTATATCAATTTAAAAATACTAAAAAATAGATTTTTTGAGCAATATGTATTTTATTTATTTATTTTTTTGAATCTCAATTTTAATGGCGAGGTTCTCGACTAAAACGCCACGTCGATTCAAGTGGAGTTATAGTTGACTTGTATATTCATATAGAAAGCTGGAATGCTCAGATCCTTTTACTAATTATTGAGTTTAATGATACTCCTCCAATATAAACGACGTATAACTTTACAATTATGCGTGTTAATACACTGCACCGGTGTGAGCGGGACGCAAAATTCTCGAAGGCCGACCAACAAAAACCCGCCTGACTGTAGATAAGAAATAATTACCTCGACTTTACGACTGATATATTTAATTTTAGGGAACTTCTAAGACTAAAGTACAGTTAACTATCACTAGCAGCATTGGTCATCGGCTTATATTTTGAAAAAAATAAATAAATAAATAAATAAATAAATAAAGTAACACATCTTTCGATTATTTTTTTGTGGATTTTTATTTTTCTTTTAAGATTATTGCTTAAATTGCTGGTTTTATTTAATTTTCTTTACTTTTTTAATAGATATTTAAATATACTTAGATTTGTTTATTTTAGGTTTTGTTTTCAACAATATTTTATATTTATTTTTTTTAATTTTTCATAACATTAATTTTTAATTATTAATTATTTTATATTTTGTGTTTTTTTCTATTTTCTGTTGTTTTGTAATGTTTTTTTTAATGGTTTTGGTATACATATAATATGATAGTGTTAATTAATTTAATTAATTCTTCAAAACATATACAAATATTAACATCAAATTACAAATATAGTTTATATTTTAATTAATATTTATAAAATGAAGTATTTCTTTTGTTTGTTTTGTAATATAAATGCAATTAAAATTAATTTTTTTAATTAATAATAAAACGCAATTTGCCAACATAGTAAATATATATCAAATTAATGAAATTAGCAGAAATTTTGTTTAAAGTAAATGTAAACCTTTGCAAATAATTTATAACTTAAGGGAATGCTTGCTTAAATTTAAATGTTTAACTTAAATTTTAAACGAAATTGTATTATTTGATGTGATTTGTAAGTGATTTATAAAAAAAAAAATAATAAAAGCTTATAACATATATTTTACAAATCACTTAAAATTTCAGCTTATATTAATAAAAAAAGCGGGTGGGTTGGGGGTATATATAGTGCTTATATGTAAATATGTATCGGTAATTATTATTTTTGAAAACTTAAATTTGTAAAAACTAAATTTTTAAAAATTAGGTCGGATTGTACATAATCAAATAAAATGCCTAATTTAAATAATATTTGTATAACATAACGTTTTCTCAGCAAAATAAATATTACGTTTTTCTATTGTTTCAATGATTACAACAAAAAAACTCAATATTAAACTTAATTGTGTTTTTAACGTTTAATATCGCAATAGGAATTATAATTAAAACAAAAGTACAAACAAAACTATATAAAGAAATCAAATTGTATTTTTTTTTGCAAATTTATAATAACAAAAACAAAGAAATAAAGGTCCTTTAGAAATTTACGAAATAAATCTTTATAAACGAAAGGTTTTAGTGACATTGACAACGACGATGAATATCTGTGACTTAAACAAATTAAACGAAATATTAAATAAACAGTTAAACAATCATCATATTTATGTGAACAGAAAATTTTTGTTTAAACATAAAGTGAACGTTTCTTTTTTTCAAATAATGTGCGTTAAATATAAAGTAATATGAAATCTTCTAAATGATATGAATTTATTTAAATTTAAAACAAAACATTTTCCTAATCAGAAGAAAATTTTTTGCTGATGCTTGTAAATATATAATTTGTTTCTTTATATATAGTTTATCATTAATATTTTGTTTTTTCCAATAAATTCTAATATAATTACAGACAAATTACGAATACATTATTAGACGTTGTTAAACACACACAGAGATAAGAGACATAATTTTTAAAGGTACAAAATTATTACGTACATACTTTTCCATTTATCATACTCTACATGTTTTAAAACAGCTTAAACATAAACTGATCTATGTATATTTTATGTGGTTCAGGGGCGGGGGGAACTTTAATCCTTTATCTAGTAAAATTCTGGAATATTTATATTAATTTAAAAAATTTTCTTTCCTTTTCAGCCCATAGTCAGTATGATTTAAAAAAAATTGCTCAGCATTTCCTTTTTTTCTTCCTTTAGTACATATCGTTCTTTTTTGCTATATTCCCTTCATTTCCATACAGGCGATAAATCAAGGGTGAGATTCTTAAGTGTTCGGTTACGTGCCGACGAACGTTTTTGTTTGGCTGATCTTGAAATTTCCATAACAAGACCGCGACAGTCATTGCAAACGGGTACTAATTCACCGCGCATCTTTTCTTGATCCTGACTCAGTTGAGTGCCCGAGGAAGAGAGTGTGTAAGCTCGTGAGAATTTTGTTCTGTAATGGAAGATAGAGAAAAAATAAATGCGAATTGGTTAAAAGAAGAATGTGAGAATTTATAAATTTCGTAACTAGAATAAATTAAAATTTTTCTTTACAACAGACAATTTATTAATCACGTGCTTTAATAGCACAAGTTTAAAAATTCGTGTCAACTTTTGGATCTGAGCAGGTATGAACTAATTTTCATGTAATTGGTGATATTTTTTAAATTCTCTCAATCATATCTATATGTTGGATTCTCTTCCAGATCATCTAGAACTCAAATCCAGTTTTGGAGATATTGGACTCAAACTTCATATTGTGTTACTAGACAAAGTCGTAAACTTTCCCACTAAAAATGGGCAGATAGAATCACTGCCACTTTCATACAAGAAATTTTTCTTTCGTTTGCATTTTTTTTATAAATTTTATTAATAAAAGGATAAATTTCAAGGTAGGCAGGATCTAGCCATGTCTATATAAGTATGCTATTTACATAACAAATGTTTAGATATTACCTTAAAATTTTGAATCACTTCTTAACAAATTAGTAATATTTATTTTTTTATAATATTTTAAAAGATCGCAGCCAATATTTTTAAACATAATTTTATGAATGTTCTCTTATATATCAAGTGAATTTCTAAAATAGAACCCTGGGTAACTTTTTAGTTCTAGTCCATTAAAAATATGGTCATAGTCATATATATTTACATTTTTTAAACTTTTTTGAAAATTTGGAAAAGAAGTCAAATATTTGTGTTGTTATAAACTATTTTGAAATAATTGTTTTATTGTTGTAAAGCCCGAAATGTGTAGACTAGATTGTGGTAATTTCTGAAAAAAAAAAAATCGTGGTATTTATTTCTGTTATTAAAAGAAAAATTCGTATGCATTTTTCATTTCAAAAGTATTTATACACATTTTTTATACTTCAAAATTATTTTCACAGCCTCAAAAGTCAATTATTTACGCTTAGCTGTGCTAAAGATGGTCCTTGATCTTGCCTATATATTGGTTTAGGGTATAATATAGTCGGTCTAGACTGACTATATCTTTCTTTCTCGTATTACCTTTTGAATTTTTTGTAACAGTTTAACCTAGAAACATGAAATTAAAGATATATAGTTCTATGTGGGTGAGAATCCTTAGGCCCTATTAGTCACATTCTTTTCTACTAAAAATAATAATAAAAGTAATTTGATAGTTCTTGAACGTTTAGGATGCAAAAGCTGATACATTATTAGCATCGTATGAATCTTTTGAACCAAAAGATATAAAAGCAAATTTTAAATTGTATTCTTTCTTTATCACAAAAATATATAAAACATGTCGTTAGTACTTTTTAAAGACCCTATTATTTAATTTTTTAGTACTTTTTTACCAAAAATAAATTTGTATAAATTTTGTTGTTGCTAATGCCGATACAATGTCCTATTAAAATTGTACTATAGATAATCTTATAAAATCTGATTTTTGATTGAGTGATATACTATATACTTTGGTAGGCTGTGTTTCTTAATAATGAACCCAGAAAGGGTTACGAAGTGGTACGATATCCTACTCCATGGATGTTCCTTATTTAAATATAAACCTGTGTGCATGAAATTGAATCATTAGAAGGTGCGATTGAGATGTATGATATTCATTTGCTCAAGACACCAATATTATAACTGTTCCCATGGGAGATAGGAGTCATAGTTTAATTTTCCGGGTTTTTCACTTTTGGTATTACATTACGTTTTTTTTTTATTTTTTTCAATAAAAAAGCTACCAAGTTTATATCTGGTCTATGTAGGAGTCTCGAAGTCCGCTAACGCAGTAGCGGGTAAATTTGTTTGTTTGTTTATCAATGACGTCTAAACGTCTGAACCGATTTTCACGAAATTTGACACACTAACAGTACCAGTACCGGGAGTGGTTGTAGGCTATGTCAGATCTCGATTGGACGTCACTTCCACATTTTACGCCTACTTTAAAAAAAATATATTTTTTTCAATTTTGTACGTTATTAATGAATTTATTTGCACGAAATCTGGCGCACAGATAGTGATTGCACAGTAGAATGTTATAGGTTATGTTGGATCTTCATCGGATGCCACGCAAATATTTTACGGCAACTCTTTTAAACTGTAAAACAATTAACCGATTTTCTTAAAATTTCCACAGCATCATCCTGTGTGTCCATAAATTCAAATATGATATTTTATTTTTCGATCGGAGCAGGGGGAGTAGTACCCCACATATAAAGCAAATATTCATTATGGCATATCTAAGGAAATATTACAGTGGGAGACCCCAAATTTCGTGGGATAGATACAGGGGGAGATATAGCCCCCATACAAATATATAAATTTTCTCATCTAAAGGACTATTACAGTGAAAGTCTTAAAAAGTTTTAAAAGTAATTTTCATTTCGAACAGGGTGGATAGGTCAGGTAGCTCCCATATAAAGTAAATATTAGTTATCGCATCAAATAGGAAAGCGAAGCGCGCCGATAAAAACTAGTATTTAAATAAAATGAACTCTTTTGTGAAAGTAGCAACTTTGAAAATTCATAATTTGCGCTTTCCAACATTCTAAGTGTTCTTTCTATAAAATAAGCAGTAAGTTTATTCGAATCTTTTGTTCGCAACATTATAATCGCAAATCCGTTGATTTGATGAAAATAATAAACTTTGTTTTAAAAATACCACAAGATGTTAGCTCGAATATCTTTAAAATTGAATTTTCGTTATTTGATACTTCGATTTTTTTACTTAAAAGTTTGACGGCACGAGTAACGAGAAATAAAATTTGATTAAAATCGAAAAATATTATCAAGGATTTCGGGACGAGGGCTACTATTAGACTCTAATACGTCATAAATATACGAACGATTTGATTTGAGAGATCCTTAATTCCGTTTTATCACTTTTTTTATTGAATAAATTAGTTATCAGTACCCGTGTTCTGTAACTTTGTGAGAAAATTTTATTTCGAGAAATTTATAGTCGTCTTGTTTAAAATAGGCTGATTAATTATAAATCGTCTGTTTTTTTGTTGACATTAAAAACTAAATATTATACAAATCATTCTGCTAAATGCTGGATGAGTACTAGAATTTTAAAATTGTTTTTGTTTCGAAAACTTTTCGAAAGTTACGGAACGCGGATACAGATCTCAAATATTTTAAAAATATATTTTTGTTGATATCTTTAAAAATAAATCCAATTTTCAAAAAATAAATGAAGATTCGAATTCAGCGCCCTAAATAACCTTAAAAACCACTTTCTGTTGCAGCTTGTATACCTGTGCAACCGGTTGGAGCAGTATCCTTAACAGCTATAGTAGACGAATTGCCTTTGAACTATGTACTGTTGCACAGTGTATCACTAAATCGCTTACATACATAACACTTACGAATCATCATGTCATTCATAATTTAATAAACTTTACAATATTTTAAGAAAAAACTTTTGCCAGCAGCCGAACTATTACATCAACATGCTGGCACTATTCCTACAACAACTCAACAATAGCTTTATCACTGAAACATTTTTTATACCAATTATCCAAAAAGATGGGGGTATATTAAGTTTGTCATTCCGTTTGTAATATATCGTAATATTAATCTAAAAACCCATAAAATATATATATTCTGTGTTGTCGTGAAATTCTATGACGATCTATCTATTGAAAGCATGATTGGGCTCGGTGCGGATCACCTAGGGAAACCAAATTTGGTTTAAATATTTGTCTTATATAAGGTTAGTTTGGTATTGGAAATGGTCAAAATCGGTTAATAAAAAAGAAATGGGCAAAAAATTCCGGGGCGGAATAAAAAAGTTGAAGATGGTGTGTAAAACAGATTCGGCCAAGCCAAATAAACATTCTTACTTGTTTATGTTAAAAATTTAACAACTGAGTTTTTTGTGGAGTTTAAAGAAGGATTCTCTAAATTGAACTTTTGTTAAGAAAAAGTCGAATAGTTTCTTAGAAGTTCTTATTTTAACAACATCAACTAACTGTTGGAAATAGCATCGTTTAAACATAATATTGTATGTAACCAGCAATTTCATTGCATAGATTGTCTGTTAATATAACGATATATTTGACTGCAATAGGGTCCCGTAATTCCCGGGATAGAAATTCGACGATTTCTGGCAAAATGGCGTCGAGAATTCCCGGGAATTATTTTAACTTTCCTGGGAAAACGGGAAAATTAATATTAATTTCATACATATGTAGTTTTAAAATCCTACAGCAAAAATATTACTATTTTTAACGTTAAAATGAAAATTTTAGATTACTGCACACACACTACTCACTAAAATCATTTTTAGATGATAATAAAGAATATTAAGATTTGCCAAAAACTCGATACAAAAGTGTTAAATTATTCAAAAACATTTGATTTCCTTATGTATCAATAAGGTACTTTTTCTACATTATATATATACATATATATATATATATATATATATATATATATATATATATATATATATTGAAAGAAAAATAAAATTACAAATACAATTTTAGAGTAAATGAAATTTTTTGATTTTTTTAATTGTATATATATATATATATATATATATATAAATGTTAAAGCCTCAAAACTTAACTGAGAATTTTAAAATGATTAATTAATAAATGAAAAGTTAAAAAATTTATTTGTAGGTTTATTATTATTTATTTTTTTTTTTTTTTGTGAAAAACTAATTAACCTAAATATCTGAGATATACAGTTTTTAATATAACTTACAATAAGTGCTTATTTTATTTTTATGAAATATTTAAAATTGTTTAAATTTTGAAAAATTTTATTATTTTTTTGCTAAACAATTATAATTTATAATATTGTTTAATATTCTTTATACGAAATCAATGCCATTTTCTTATAATTTAAGATTTTTATATAAAAATTTTTTCCCGATAATTCCGGGAATTTGAATTTTTTATTCCCGTTTCCCGGTAAAGGAAATATCACGGGAAATCCCAAACCCTAGATTACAATAAAAAATCGTCAAAAAAGGCGAAAATCTCGTATAAAATCGAAAAAAAAAACAAAAAGGAAAAAGTCAATAATAATTGAAAAATCGACTACTAAAAATATTAAAAAAATCGAAAAGTTCAAAATATTGACTATTTAAAAATAAAAAAAAAAATCGAAAAATTGATTATATTAAAAGTTGAAAAAAATCGAAAAGTCAACTTTTTGTTCCAATTATAGAACCCTAGTTTAAAGACATATACTACAGACAAGAAGTTTGTGCGATCCTTGTCTTAAATTAAGAAGCAAACAATTATTACGGCGAATGAAAACAATGAACTTACATACAAATCTTCTTGGTAAATAATTATCGAAATAAAATTTACAATTTTTGCCATCGAAGTTATTAGCAAATTAACACACCATCTGCGAAAAGGAGTGAAGTCTTATATGATTACGCAGTAGTCGGTTAAGCATAATTTACGACTATGAACAACGAAGCCACTTTAGCAAGACTTGAATTCTTAAATTCTTACTACTAGTATTAAAAATTAAATTAGAGAAACTATCACTTACTTTCTATCCAATGTACTGCTATTCGAATGTGGTCTGGAAGCAGGACTGTGTACAGGTAAACTGCGTGGTCCCTCCATACTTCGTGACATAATGCTAAAATATCTATTGTTGGCCTGTTGATTTTCTTTACAATTGTAACCACCATTGGCCATCATGATTGAGGATTGTTGTTGTTGTGGATGTTGTTGATGATGGTAAGTGGTGGTACCAGCTGTATATGATGTTGTCATTGCGGTAGTATCATGTATAGCCTCAACTGCTTGACCTGCAGCAGCAGCATCAACACCACCAGCCAAAATGCCTGGTGTGCTCATATTAGATCTTTGGTGTTTAGGAGATGATGGCGCACTGCCCACTGAGTTGCGAGCCTAAGAAAAGAAAAGAGTAGAATAAAAAATAATAAGTATGTATTTAAATTTTTGAATCGGATCAATCGGTTTTAGTCAGAAATTATGTCGCACTCATAATGTATTTTTTCCTTTTTCTAATTCTGGCTAAGACTAAAAAACTAAAGAAATTCTTAAAATTTGAGAAATAATTTAAATGAATAAAATGTTTATTTTAAATTTACCTTACGCTCTGCCTCTGAACCTATTAGTCTTTCAATCAAAGACTTAGGGAAAGTTTCATCTAAAATATTGCCCGTCGAAGACGAGTGCATATAACGGGCATGATGAGAAGGTGAGGGTGTACTCGAGCCAGCGGGACTTGCCAATAATGAGGGTGATATCAAAACAAGTGGAACATTGCGAAAGTGTTCGGAAGGTATGCGCATCTAAAATAAAAATTAAAATAAAATAGTAAAAATTTACAATCTTTATCATTTCTACACTCACCTTAGTATAACATTTGGAACATACGGTACGCTGACATATCTTACATTGTATACCCCAGGGACCAAATATTGAAAATCTTGTGCGCAGGCATAAAAAACATATTTTACGCTTTTCAACATCCTCCTTGACACGTATACCCACGGGAAGACCTTCGAGTTCGGCTTTTGTCATAACCGAACGAATGTGTACAATCTCTTCCAATGTTAAAGACAGACGATCATCGCCACGTTCATTCCAGGTCTTCTCATCCATAAAGGATTTGTTCCACGGGCCAAGTGAGGATGAAGAATTGCTAATGTTATTAATATCCTCATTACTAGGACTTTGAGAACGTTTCAGTTGTTGTTGCTGCTGCTGTTGTTGTTCTTGTTGTTGGTTGTAATCATTGTGTAGCTGTAAAAAAGAAATTGGTAATACTGTTTTTTTTTTTTTTTTTTTTTGTTATTTACAAGTGTTTCAAATTACCTGTTTGGCTGTGCTCACATTAATACCGCCAACATTCCCATGCACATCCGATTGCCGTGAATCCGGTCTTGATGGAGGCATTGAATGTGTCTCATCGAAATTACTTTGACAACCGACAATGGTATGACGTCGAGCTGAAACTCGCCGAGACTCGCATTGTGTAGCTAAATCATAAGCTAAAGAAATTTATGAAAATGTTTTATTATACAAAAATGTGTAATTTGCTAAAGAATTTACTAAATTTTTGTTTAAAATGTTTTCTTAAATGTATGATCTAGTGAAATAATGCAAACAAATTTTTATTTTTTGGCATTTCAGAAAGTTCTTTATTTCTTGGATAAAACCAATGTATTTGTACTGTACAGATAAATATATAAAAACTTTGCTTGAGTTACCATAATCTACTACACTTCGACTATTAGAATTGATTGGATATTCTTGGATTATTAAAGACTTTTAAAAGAACTAAAACATAAAAAAACAAATTTCTATTTATCGAGGCTTTCTAAAAGAAAATCTATTTATAAATGACTTATTAACTTAACTAAAATATATAAAAAATTGTTACTATAATTTCGTGCTGAAATTGATATGGCAATTTTTATTATTACGTATAACCACATTAATTTTATATTTTTCAAATTAATAAATGTGAATTGTAGGTTCCAAGAATAGTCGTTATCATCTTGCAGGCAGAAAATTGCATTTTAACCTTCATCGGTTTTTTTTTCACCAGGAGAAGTCTACAGTTTTAACTAATACACGGTTTTCAGTGTGTTATTATAGATCAACGTGTTTCGTTTTCAGTTACGATCCTTAACTCATAAATTGTTTATTTATTTTCTATGAATGAAGAATTTGTTCGAATCAAAACTCATAAAAAGTATATTACTGGTAATTATAAATAAATACGTATTAGCTTTCTCGTAACAATAGGGAAATTTCACAAAATATTCAGTGCTTAAGTTTTACAAATATTGGAAAGATTTATAATGTAGAAATAGAATAATAGAAGTTCGGTAGGCACCAAAACTTAACAATAAATAATAAGGTAGCGTTCACAAAAGTGCTATCGACATGCTTAAGTCAGTTAACTGCCTAGTGATCGGAGATTGAAGGTGCTCATCGGATATCCTATTTAGTAATATTAGTATTCCTGAAGGGGAAATGGTAAATACTCTGTAACGGCTGAAAGAAGAATTGTAGAAGTCGAACAGATATATTAATTGTGTATTCTCTCCAAGACATATCCAAGGTTAAGTGTTAGGTAGTATAGATTAATCAATTTTATTATTTTTTTTTTTGTAAAGATATTCGTACAGTGAACAAATTTTTTAATGTTTTGATCACAAGTCCACATTAAAAAAAATCTGTACTATTTTACACTAAAATCTTTAGACTTTAGACTATTACCTATTTGATGGTAATCATTTAATGAATCTAATGAATCATAAAGATAAAATTTATTTAAAAATTAAAAGAACTTTAGAGCAAGGAAACCAGTGTCTTCTTAATATTTATACATCCATAAGGATGTTATATCCAATTCACAATTCTCTTCATTTTCAGATCTATATATATTTGATTTGGAATTTAGAAGGAAGTCTAGTGTGCTAGAAACGAAAATGAAATGAAAATTTAATGGGAAGTTTATGTAAGTTATTCCTGATAAAAATTAATAAGTCCTACAGTTGTTTTTATGTATTTAAAAATTATTGCATCATTGCGTAGTATTTTATAGATTGCTGTTAATATTTCTTTAAATGTTTTTTCTATAAATTTGTTTTTAATATTTAACCAACACAAAACAAATTATACGGATGAAAAGCCCGAAGTTTAAAAAAGTGATACATTTATACAGGAATCTACCCAAGTTTTTTGGGTATAACTCAAATTTAATCTTTTGAGTGATTTTTCTCTGCAGCATAGTGTAATTAATTCGGTTCTAAACGAACTTTTCGTTATAAAAGAATAAATTTTAGTTACGTGGGTGATGTAAAACCACGTTTTCCCAATATTGTAGAAATACTATAAGATACTTTTGAAATGCCACAAATTTATTTCGAAGTTATGTTTTATATAATAGTTTATGTATATAAAGTATTATTACTTATTAATTAATCATGCAAATAAAAAATGTAATGTATTGTATATAAATATGAAATAATGTAAGAGTTAGAATATTTTAATTAATTTCAAATAAAGCCAACGAAAAAGGACATGTGTAATGAAATAATAATGATGACTAAGTCTAGAAGCATTTAAAACAAACTTGTAAATAAAAAAAGTGTTAAATGTAAATGATACGAAATGGCAATAGAATGTAAATAAAAATAAATACAAAGGAACTACAGGAAAATTCCCATTAGACAGAAAGACACATACACACCCATATTTAAGAAGAAAAATATTTGTGGAAAAGTGTGAACTAAAGAAAAGTTGTAGTAAGTGTTAGAAGAAGAATAAACCAAGAGTTATGTATGTTTTTATTAATAAAAGTGTTGTATGTTAAAAAAGGTTGTTGATGTTGCTGTGTTGTTTTGAAAATGAAAGTTATAAAAAAAAGCTATAGATTTATTCCGTCAGACTAAAAAGACAAGAAATGTTGACACAAACACAAGGCAGACAACAAACAACAACAAATAAAAGGATATGTTTGTTGTCTCCTTTTTTTACGAATAGTTTTTGTTTACATTCATCTAAAAATGACTCTGACTGATTTAATGGGTTTTACATGTATAAAAGAGTATTGAGTTTATTTTTTTTAATTTATATTCATTTTTGTAATAAAAAATATAACACATTTCTTTGTTTGGCATATTTACATTCTAAGGCGTTGTCAAAGAATTTATGATATTCATCCTGGCTAAAGGGATCCTCTGTTTATTTTCAGACATCGCACGAAGTAGAAGTAGTAGTAGTAGGAGTAGTAGTAGACATTTTATATTAACAGTAGTAGCAGTAGTATGCAGTAGTAGCAACAAGTAGTACATTAAAGTGGAGTAATTAATTTATTGTAACCATTTTCAAAGGACCATTATTTTTTTTGTAACAATTTTTTTTTTTTTTTTGTATTTTTGTGGATATTTTAGATTTTATTTTAAATTAAGTAGATTTTTAATTGTAAAACAAAAACAATTTGTTTAATTTCTTTGTATGTACATTATATTAAAGATATTTTTTAATAAAGAAATGATTTAAAAACATGCTTCAAACTTTAAATGTTGCCGTAAAAACCTTTAAATATGTTAAAAAGACACACTGTGTCCAAAAGTAAAATTTCACAATTAACCAATTTTAGTTCTTTTTTATTTTGGTTTTTAAATCAACGACTAGTTTAATTTTATTATTTTTTTTTTGTTCAATT
Source organism: Protocalliphora azurea (assembly GCA_932274085.1). Taxonomy (NCBI): domain Eukaryota; kingdom Metazoa; phylum Arthropoda; class Insecta; order Diptera; family Calliphoridae; genus Protocalliphora; species Protocalliphora azurea. The sequence goes on from OW026520.1 coordinate 92,849,560, forward strand.
AGCTTTTTTTTGTTTTTTAATAAATATTTTTAAAATGTTAGAAAAACTACTTATTTTTTACAACTATCAACCAAGCAAAAACCCACATTACAAATTAAATGCCTTAAAAAAAAAAAAAATAAAAAAATAAACAAAACAATATAAAAAACAAAAAATTAATAAAACGAAATAAAAATAAAATGTAGATAATTAAATTAAATAAAATTAAAATACATAATTCCAAGCTAAATGTAAATACAATCAATACAGTGGTAAACAATAACAGTATACAGTGGTAAACAAAAGTTAGTAAAAGACAAATCGTTGATCACACAAGTTCATCTTTCGCATTTACTTACATTCGATTAAAGCTAAAAAATTGGAAATATAATTTAGAGAAATTGTGGCTAAATTATTACAAAAGAAATAAAATTTTTAAAAAGCCCAAAGGCTTCCAAATACAATTGCAGCGTGTGATCCTTGTTATCTAAGATTATAAAAAGCACAGTCACATAAGTAACTGATTCCAATATAATATTTTAAAAAATTGTTAAGACATTTTATGTTCTGTTTGTCAAACAAATTACGAAATTATTACAAAATATGCAGAGGGTTTTCCAATAAAGGAGGGTTGTTGTTGATTATTTTAATATTATTATTATTATAAATTATTCATTAAAATGACAGATGATGATATAAGGAAACCTTATAATTAATTCAAAGTATCTGCACTGTTATATCTCGATTTTACGAACGTTTGAATTCGAATAATTTATCTACTTTGAGACGCAAATTAAGGGAGCTATTTTACTTCTTTTACACTGCATGTAAGTTAATCTTATCTTATATTTGTTGATGCTAATGGCAAATATTCCAATATGATTCCCCTTGATTCTGGTGTATCTCAGGGCTTGGGACTGGCTCCACTTTAATTTTTATATATTTTAATTTTATATATATATATTTTTTTAACATTTTTATTTGTGACGATTTATCGCCAAACGTTGTTAGTAGTTTTGAACCAACTTTGGTTTTAAGTTTATATTAATGTGATATTTATTCTAATTATTTTTGCATTTATTTCAAATAATTTGTGTTTTATGTCGTGTGTAAAGACTAATTATATTGTTAAATGTAAAATTTGACGGATACTATCTATTTTAATAAACTCATTCCTGAAGAAGTTGGAAAATACCAGCGAAATGTCGGAAAAAATGAAATTATAGTTTTTTATTTGCATTTACGTATGACCTTGGTTATTCTATCACATAGAAGAAATTAAGAAAAGGTCGGATAAAATTTATAACATATCTTTAGCGGCGATTCGAGTTTTTCGATGAAAGTCGTTGCTAACAAGTTAAGTTTCCGTATATTGAAAAAAAATTCAACAACTGTTTGGAACGCTGCATTGAATTGGCCCCTAAGATCGTGCGATTTGATCATTCAAATTGAACTGGATTTTTGCGGTAATCATTAAAAATTGGGCCTTTTGGATTCGTGCGAAGTCACGGCTTACATGTGAACGAATCCATTTTTTATTAAATTTTAACATAGACCAGCCCCCCAAAATTCTTAAAAAAGTTATTTTTTCTGCTGGAATAGATCTCGATATTGTTTAATGTTATTTTTATGATTCTGATATAGGAAGACCACTCAAACGAAGCGTATTGATGAAGGCCAGAAAAAAGTTTCGATTTTTTTCGTTATTTTGAAATTGTTATGGAAGGTGAATTTATATTTTTTAATTATTTTTCCTGTATTCTGCTCATCAATATGCATCGTTTGAGTGGTTTCCTACATTTTTTTTAAAGGGACACTAATGTAGAATGTAATATTTTACAACTTCTTCACTAATTATATTGGAATTTTTCTACTTAACGGATTAATAGACATATAAACAAATTTATTCATCAATCATTTATATAGAATTTAATTTAAAAAAAAATTTCTTATTTAGTTAACTTTTGTTTACCACTGTATTGATAGTCTGTTGGAAATTTTACACTTGACATCTTAACCTGCTCCTTTATAAAATAATTAATATCTCATCACTTGGTTATCAATAGTACCTTCTGAAGAACCTACCTTCTGTACCAAATAAATTCTGTAGCATTGATAACCTTCAAATGTTTCACCAAAGTAATGATAATATAAAAGGACATTAACAGATGACAACTACCAGTAATTTCCAACTGACTAATAATTCAATTAAATGTGTTTAAAAAACAACAGCAAATATATAAATAATAATGGTTAAATAAATAACTAAATAATTAAATGTTATAAAATAAATACAAATCAATTAATAATAAAAAAACTACATACATACGATAAAAGTACGTATGACAACCAAGTTTAAATAATAATAAAAACAATATTTAACAAAAGAATAAAATGTATAAATAAGAGCAAAAATATATATAAATAATTTATTTTTATAATGGCAACACTGTACTTACTTGTACGACGCGTTACACGTGTCGTTGTGGGTTGTTGGTATGTGCTATTCATATTCGTATTGTTGTTATTATTACTACATTTGAGTCCTCTTGACGCTGCCATGGTGTCGCTCATCATATAGCCACCTATTGGATAGGGTGGCATTTTTGGTTGTGAACACACACCTATATTATGACCACCACCAATGGTCGTGGACACCGATGAAGATGTGGAGGCCAACGAAGTGTCATCGAAACAATTATCATCGTCCTAGTGGAAGGTGAAATAAAAGGAGATAAAGAAAGAATATTATAATACAAATATATAAATGTGGAGTTTGTGAGAGAGCGGTGATACACACTATGTATGATAACAACAACACGTAGTATTTAAAATAATCATGATATTTGTGTAATTTGCTGGGGATTCAAATGTAATCTAATCAAAGTTTAATTGTACAGGTAGCCCTCGATTTACGCGGCTTATTGGGACCGAAGAAAATACGTGCAAATAAAAAACGCGTGAAACAGGGTTCGGAATAGGTATAAAATTATATTTTGACACTATAATTTTTACATATCGCGTAAATTGAAATACTAATTAAATGAAAAATATTGTTTTGGGACCTTAGAATCGCTTTAAATTAAAACACATAAAATTATTTACTTTTTTTATATTTCCTGCCGATTATAAAATAAATTAAATATTTGATGATGATGATACTATTACTATCAATTGATGTAAATTAAAACAATGGGGAAAGATTTTCCTTGAAACATAAAATTTCGACAAAATGTCACTGCTAGTCAAAAAATTGCTTTTACAGAAACCGTCTTCAGGTTGCAATCAACATTTTTTAAAGCTTTTTGTTCAACCGTATTATTTTTATACGTTTATATGTTTTTCTAATCCAGTTGTATTCAGAATATAATTGCATTTTATTTATTTTTTTCCTATTCAATTAAGTCCTAAACACATGTTTTGCTGATTTAGTAGTAAATATTTTTTGGATTGTTATTATTGTAGATTCGTTAAAAATTTTTTATATATCCAAAACATTGATGATATTTTTCTAGCAATTTAAGCTATTTCAAACACTTTCTTAAAATAATTATTTTATTTTCGATAAATTCCCATATTACATACTTTATTTCGTGTAATTCAAGGTTTGTCATTATTTTTTAAACGCGTTGTATCATATATATGGTTCGAATTGGTAAATTGGCAAATATGGTTTTTGGCTTATTTGTTATATAGACATACTGTACATAAGCAGAAATATACTTTAATTTAAGAACTAACCTTTTGTTTACACTTTTATATTATAAAGAAACAAAATTACAAATTTACATTTTAAACCAGTTTAAGTACACAATTTTATTAAAAAAACTCTTAAGCTACGGTCACATTGGGAAAATATTCAACAAATATTTGTTAAAAAAATTCATCTCAAAATAATTACATAAAAACAAACATTAAATAAAATTATTTAATTTCTTTATTTCGAGAATACTTGTAAAAAAAGAAAACATATAGATATTTACTTTTATTAAATATTTGCCTAATATGACTATTTATTTAAATATCCTCTAAGTGTAAACGCATTTAAATTTAAATTATTCAGTGACGTCAATTTTGGGCGCACACTCTTTTGGTAAACTACAATGACTAGAGGAAAAAGTTGAGCAAGTATAAATGTATTATACGAGTTTTGTTTGTATGGCTGGTATTTCAATATCCAACTGCCAAAGTGGTAAAAATTACATTTAATATTTACCCCTCTGGATATTTACAGTTTAATATTCGATGTTCTTTGTTTGTAAACAATGTAGACTGTTAATAACATTGCAATAATATAGCTGCGCAGATAATTAATTGTTTTTGTTTTTTGTTGCAGTTAAAATGGTTTGTTATTTATGACGTTTTTCATTGAGTTGTAAGTGAATTTAATGCATTATAAATTATTGGATAAATTACAATGAAAGCGACAGGCGATTAGCGTTATTTTAGATTAATATAATAGATGATTGATTATCCGTATCATATTACAAATGTTCTTTATCATAACGTTATCATTAACGACTTTTCGATGATGACGTCGCAAAAAGATTGATTTCAATCATATTCTAAATGTTGGGTTTTATTTCAGAATATGTAGAAATAGACAAAAATCATTACAATGACGATTTCAAGCATTTTTATTGTGTTTGAGAATGTTATATATTTGAGAAAATGCAGCAAACTGATATCAAATGTTGAGTAATGAACTGAATTGAATTGATTTGTGGTTTGAATTTACTAAAACAGTTAATAGAGTTGATCGCATCATGGTGGCAGGAATAAAAAATTTTGGACACAGAGAAAATGTCTCATTTTCTGTAGCTTCCAAAGGACAGAAATCAAAGAAGATGTATTTGTCAAACTTGATATTCGATAGTCTAGTGTTATTAAGTGTATGCATCAATTCCCATCGTTATACATTCGATTGCAGTAATAGTATTTTTCTCAAACGATATACTGTTAAAACTTTGTCTGCAAAAGTACTGCCATTATCAGGGAAGCCACAAATATGAAAATGCATGTTTTCCCTGTATGTGGAATAAATTTTCAAAACAAAATGTAGTCTTAACGGCATATTTTTGCATATAGTGTTTTTTTGAGCATATATAAAGCATATTTTGCCATTTTTAGAGCATAATTAACACCTTTAGATCATATTTTTACATTTTAAAACTATTTTTTATACCTAATGGAAAGTTTTTTAACTTTAATTGCTAGACATAATAATAATAATAGTAATAGAACCAAAAATATTTTGTATTCCAAATTAATTTTATTGTTTACCACCAAATTAGTTAAAAACCACAACTAAAGATTGTCTTGTAGCTAAAAATTATGAAGATATAAAAACAGATTCTTATTAAAGCCAATTTTGAAATATGATGATATAGGAGGCGTAGTAGCTTTCAAACTTGACCACATAGCATCAGTTAATATTGTAAAAATTATTGATGTTTTTACGAATATATGTAAATTTACATAAGAATCTTATTGATAATTTCTAAATTAACACTAACGTTTAGAATTATATAGGTATGTAAGTGGAAGGTCAATAAAGTTTTCATGTGATAAAATAAAAAAATGACAAATTAAAAATAAGGGTTTTCAACAGTTGATAAATAAATTTTAGTTTGTTTTATTTAATAACATATAAATATTAAAAAAACTACTTTGTTTGGAAAACATTTTTTTTAATAGCATTTTTATTTTTTAGAGCATATTTAATGTGTACAAAACACTTATTTTAGAGCGTTTTTTTGGTTTCCCTTTATCGGTATTTGTCATTCTGTTGAAACGTACACAATACAGTTTTGTCGTGGGTGGTTTAGACGACTTAAAACTTGCGACTAGGAATATCCTGGTTAGGCGAAAGTGTTTGAAGATAAAGAATTTTGAGGCTTTGATCTTGAAAAATACAAGAAGTGCTTCCAGAATCAGATCAAGCCACAATTTCCTGATGTTTAAAAACATTTGAATGTATCCAAAAGCATGCAGATTGACAACCAAGACACGTCAAAAGGTGATTTTGTATGTCTGAAATGCTACTTAAGCGCCAAAAAAGGATTCTGTTGTAACAGCGATAGAAAGTGGATCTATTATAAAAATCCAAAGCAAAAAAAAAAAAAAAGAAAAAAAAAAAAATAAAAAAAGTCGTATGTGAATCCTGGTTAAACAAGAAAATTAAAAATATCACAGGAGGCATATACCGAACACAATTGATCAATTTGAAGAGAGCATTGAACGGAAAACGGTCAGAATATGCCACCAGATACGAATCCAAAATTTTCTATCATGATTGTGCTCGGCCTTATGTTGCACTACCAGTTAAAAATAAGGATTGAGAAGTTTTGTGTTTTTTAATAGAACTCTATACAACGATGCAATGATTTTAAAGACATCTTTGTTGTAAGCTTTTTGTGGTTATTTTTTTTTAACTATCATCAAAACGGAATTCAGAACGAAATATCTTAAAAATTTTGAAAATTGTTATGTGATATCCTGAAGATTTATAGTTCACATTTGGTAGCTTTTGGAGTGGAATTAATAACCGTATGCATAGGAAATAAGAAAATGCATTAACAATAATTTATTCTGAGTTTTAAGATACAATTTTTAAGTTAATGGAAAAATTGTGTCAAAGAATCAATCCATTAATAAATCGGAAAGAACTTTTGATTGTGTATTATTCTAAAAGTTAATTATTGTAAATTTGAAAGAATAAATTCTTCCTAATTATATTAGTCAGTGGAAAACAACTGCTTACCTTTATCAGAATACTTTTTGCTTTAAAATTTTCTTCATAAATTCCTAATTTCCTTGTTTGCATTTTGAATTTTTAATTTGCTTAAGATTTTGAAAAAATTACTTCCAAATACCTAATAAATAATATGGAGTACTAACAAATTTGCAACAATCCAAAGTTAGCTGTAAAGTATTTAATTAATACACATGTTACTGCAATTTTTATCTCACACATATTTATAATGATTTTAATTGAAAATTTTATGTAGATTAATGAAAGGTAGATAAATATAATAAAATTAACAAACTGATATTTACCTGCAACAATGACAAATCAACTTTGATTAGACGTTGCTTGGAACGTGATGTTTTAGTTGTGTTTGATGACATCGCTGATTGTGGAGGCTCCATATTTTCTTGCAACTTATAGGAATCACGCAGTGTACTATGAGGTTGATGATGATGCTGATACTGATGATTATGTTGCTGCTGTGCTGCAGTTGTTGTTGATGTTGAAGGAGGAAGCACTGTAAGGTATACGAAAAAAAAAAAAGAAGAAACAAATTGTAAAAAGATAAAATTATAGGCAAAATTGATACAAAGAAAAGAAATTGTTGTAATTGTAACAAAATTTAATGAATGTGAGTGAGTGAATGAAATTGCATTTGCAAATATATTATGTCATTCATCATCATACATGTTTGTGTGTATACTATCGGCATTATTAATCGTCAAAAAGGTTGTTGTAATAAGATGAGTTTTAAAAGGTAATACAAAGAAAATTAGTTTTTAATTTTCTTTTTATAGATATTGAGATCTCTTTATATATTTTTCTTTCATACCATCGAGACCTAAGTGTGGGTTTGCTGAGAATAATTTTAGATCGGTTACAACTAGGGTTTGAGAAACGGGAAAAATTCCCGGGAAAGCGGGAAATTATATACAACTAGGGTTTGAGAAACGGGAAAAATTCCCGGGAAAGCGGGAAATTATATATATATATATATATATATATATATATATATATATATATATATATATATATATATATATATATTGGTGGATATTCTTATACACATTTAAAATTTTAAAATAATTCGCGATATAACGGTACTTTTTATGTAAGAAATATATGTTTCTTGCTTTTGTTGTTTTCTTTAATTTAGCAATCAATATGTCTAAAAAGTTATTGCAAAAAAAAAAAAAAAATTAAAAATTTTAACAGTTTTTTTTGTTTGTTTCACTTAAGGTACGTTTCTGAACACATATATGTGTTTACTAGAAATATTTTTGTTTTAACTGGGAAATTTCAATTTTTCAATTTTTCGTGATCAAGTCTGTTCTAACAGAGAAATTGAACGAAAAATTTACCGTTCGGAAGGAGTTATTCGAGACTTTCTTAAGAAAGGACAGTAATACGGAGTGGTAATCCAACAAAAGGTAATCCAAATTTATTAAAAAGTCAAATTAATAAAATAAAAGAAGAAGCCACCCGCAATAAATTAAATGCTACACATATAAAAAAATTAACTTGACCTTCATGTCATTTCCAAATATGTTGCACACATTTTGCGAACAGATGGTAACATAAGATGGAAGAAACCAAAATGTTAGCCAATGTTAAAACAGCATCATAAGGAAAATCGTTTAAAATTTTGCGCGCAAATACATGAAATGGACAGATGAGTGGAAGATTACTTTATCTTTTCTCATGAAAAGAAATTCAATTTGGACGGTTCCGATTCATATTCTTACTATTGGCATGATTTTATGGTTTAAGCAAGCCTGGGAATAAATTGACAGTGATTTCCTTCAAAAATTAGTCGAATCAATGCCAGACCGAATTTTTGAAGTTATCCAAAATAAAGGTTCATCAACACATTATTAAGTAAGTTTAAGTGCGTATATAGGAAAATGTGATAAAAAAATGGCATTAAACTACTAAAATTTAATTTTTTAAGTGGACAATAAATAATTTTAAAAATTAATTTTTGCACCTTAATTATTTTTATCCCCATTTTTGGTAAGTTGATTATAAAAATTGATGTGCGTTTATAAGAATATACGCCAGTATATATATATATATATATATATATATATATATATATATATATATATATATATATATATTTTTTTTTTTTTTTTGGTTTTTAATTAAAAAATAACGAATGTATTTTAAGTGTGTGAGAATTGATGGTCGTGCTTTTACCATTTTTGCTTTATTTTGCGCCCTAAATATTAAAATCCTTAGCCTTTAGTTCCTTCAAGACTTAAAACTATCATCGGATAATTAAATAAGAAGACATGGGCAGGAGGAGCCTTTACCCGCTTTGCCCTATTTTACGCCCAAAATGTTGGAATTTCCCAAAAATGTATATCTTTAAGTTTCTTTCACATGTTACAATATCTGCATGCTAAATTTTAAGAAAACCGGTTGATTAAGAAGTTAAGAAGATATAGCGAGATGGAGCTTTTAGCCCTATTCCCGTCCTAAATAATAAAAATTATAGGCTATAGTTCCTTTCAGATGTTACACAATTTGCTTGTCAAATTTAAAGAAAATCAGTTGACTAATTAAGAAGATATGGGGAGGGGGAGCTTTTGTCACATTTTACGCCCAAAATAATAAAAATTATAGGCTATAGTTCCTGCCAGATGTTATACTATTTGCCTGCCAAATTTCAAGAAAATTGGTTTATTAGTTAAGATATAGGAAGGGGAAGCTTTTATCCCTTGTGGCCAATTTTACGCCCTCTAACGATATGAAATATACTTTACGACCTATGCTCATATCTAACAAATACACATACAAAATTTCATAAAAATCGGTCAAGCCATTTCGGAGGAGTTCAATTACAAACACCGAGGCACAAGAATTTTATATATTCGGTGCTTTTTTGAAATTCGAACGCTTAAGGGATAAAAATTGTACCTATTTTTGTTATCTTTTCATAAAGCATTTTTTATCTATTGACATATATACATATGCGTATTTTAATATGGGATCCCGCAACAATTTAGAAATTCATTGGAATAAAATTTTTGTTACATCTATGGGGGAATAGAAAGTTCCAAAAAAGGAAGGGAAAAGTGGGAAATTACGTTTTATTCAAACTCAATAATAAATTTTCTATTATATTACACCTACAAACATGAACTTGTGTATATTTAGTCCTAAATGAACTTTTTTGTACTTCTAATGGTACTTTTTGAATTTTCTATAATATTGAACGAAGAAACATTAAATTAAAAATACATGGTCCTATAAGGGTAAGAATTTACAAAAGGAGATTTTGTGGTACTTTTTCGTTTTTATAATGGTACTTTTTTACGTAAGTGAGAATCCACATGGGGGGAATTTGTGGTACTTTTTATACCCACTATTAAAAATTATGGGGGTATATTGGGTTTGTCATTCCGTGTGTAACATGTGGAAGTAATTATCTAAAACCCCATAAAGTATATATATTCTGGATTTTAATGAAAATCTAAGGCTATCCACCGATGTCTGTAGGATAGGTCTCGAGGCGGACGGGGGACAAAATTTGGCTCAAATATGTCTTTGAGCAAAATCGGTTCATAAACAAAAAAGTTATGGACCAAATACTAGAAGAGTCCGTAGTAACTCCAGTTCATACTTTTTGAATTTTCTGTAATATTGAACGAAGAAACTTCAAATATGCATGATCCTATGTGGGTAAGAATTCACAAGGGCGACTTTGTGGTATTTTTTCGTTCTTATAATAGTATCTCTTGAATTTTCTATAATATTGAGACTAAAAACATAAAATTGGTCTGGTCGTAAGTGAATGAGAATCCTTAAGAGGGGATTTTGTGGTATTTTTTCGTTCTTCTAATATTACTTTTGGAATTTTTTGCAATAATTAACCTAGAAATATGAAACTAAATATAAATTGGTGTTTTAGAACCCTCGAATATTTAGTAAGTACTCTTCTGAACCAAAAGACATAAAACCAAATTTTAAATTGTATTTTTTCTTTATAACAAATATATCAAACATGTCATTGGTACTTTTTGAAAATTTAATTATTATCTATTATTATTATATGACTTTTTGGTACTTTTTAACAAAAATAAGTTGAAGACACCAATATTATAACTGTTCCCATGTGAGTTGAGTTAGGAGTCAAATTTTATTTTTTCGGGTTTTTTCACTTTTTTTTTATTACATTATTTTTTTTTAAGGCTACAAAGTTTATATAGGGTCTTCCCACCATTAAATCCAAGGTTGAATCATGTTTTTGCTTTATTTTCCTGGAGCATTATTAGCAAATACCATTATCGAAACTTTCTATAAGTATTTTTGGAATACAAAATAGATAGTTTTCAAAACTGTGGTCATATTTATAAAAAACAAAATAAATAACAAAAATACTTAGCAAATGTTCAAATATGTAGAAAAAATTATTTAAAATTAGGGATCGCAATTTCTCAGACTTTTTTATTTCCTTCGATTTCCTGAGATTCCCGGGATCCCGGATTAAAAACTGTAATTATTACTACTCTCAATAGTTGAACAGTTGAGACTCAAATAGAATATGAATCTTTGCATTTACTGAAAATTTGATGTTATTTAAACATTTTTTAAACAATTTTTATAAATCTCTTTAAAAAATAAATTTATTAAAAATTCACTAAAAAATGACGAATTTACTAATTTTCCGAATGACGATTTTTTTATTTTTATTTCGACATTATTTTGTATATGAGTTTTTCTTATGAAAATGAAGTTTTTATGCTAAGTATCCTTACAAATTATAAAATATGGGTAAATCAATTTTTCTTTAGCTATCGTTTAATGTAAATATCATTAATATTGGTAGGGGATTTGTTTTGGGATAATCAACATAAATGGCCATATAGTGTAATGTTCCAATTGTCATAGGAAGTTGAAATTTAGCCAATATGCTATATATGTTGAACACTTTCATAATTTTAGGTACGTTTAAATGTAGTTCTCAAAAAATAATTTTAGACTACCTATTGTCTATCTAATTACCCTAGAATATTTCTTATAAAATACTCGCTTTAATGTTATAGATCCGATCGGACGTTCTCATATATAACAGATAATATTTTACGTAGCTTTCCTGTTGAAAATTATATGAATAATTAATGATTTGTTGGACTCACTATTTACTTTTTCTATTAACTTTCTTAATATTTTATCAAATTTCAATGAGACAAATTTAATATACAATATTTAAAATGTCTATAAGATTCTTTCAATCAGTTATACATTTTCCCTTGCAGATTTTAAGTGCTTTTAAAATTCCCGGGAATCCCGGACGAAATTCCCGGTAAAGCTGGACATGAAAAATTGTACATTTTCCGGGAACCCCGGGACGGATGTTCAATTCCATGGAAGAACAAATATAAACTTTTTAAAGATAAATGATGTAATACCTTTAAACCTTTAAAAAACCCCAAAGACTAATGATTTATTAAAAGAAATATTTTTATGTTATTTGCTGTAATTTTAGTAACAAAAGAAAAACGGTTCTGAAACCCAATTCAAAAAAATAATTCAATAATGCTGACGAAAAGTTTTGTATGTACGTAATTCTTCACTTTTCTATTAGACCATCTAATTTATTTTTTGTTAGTTCATTGACCTACAAATCTATTTTTATATATTATTCTTTCGGTATTATTTCTGAATTTGATATAGTTTTTATCAAAAAAATATATCTTTTCTCTTCTGAAAAGTTTTGAGAAATCTCTAATAGAGAACTTATTATTCTAGCACAGTGTTTATAAATACCTTTTTTTAATTCAGCACATTTATGTAAAGTACTTCAATTGAAATTAGTTGTATTCATTTATTTAAATATATTAATTTTGTACTATTTTTATACAAAACTATAATAAAACTTGTGGTTTAAGTTAGTTTAATTTATTCCCGGCAATATCGGGAATTTCCGCTAACACGATTTTTTCACTCCCGTTTCCCGGAAAGTTGAAAGTCTGTTAATTCCCATAGTTACAAGCAACCCATTGTAGGTTAGCGGAGCAAGGACAATAATCGATTGCATTTTTTTATGATCCTTCGAACCAGATGCAAGTTGAGACTACAAATATATTGGACACTTAGGAATAGTAATACCACAACTTGTCTAAACACCCTGTCCTTAATTTAGGATGTAAAATGAATTTAAACCATAAATATTTTTGCATTAAGTTGTTTTATTACATTACTTTTTCATAAAATAGTTTTCATATCAACAAATGTATATGACACACAAAGAGTTTAGTTGCAAGTTACTCTTTTCATAAGTTGAAAAAAAAAAAAAAAAAAAAAAAAACTACAAATTTATTAAACAGATAAATCTATGAAAAATGAACAACTCTAAAGCCATTATATTTTATAATAAAATGATACCCACAATAAAACAATGAATTGACATGAAAGTGATTGCTACCAAGAATAATAAGAATTATTTTTCCATAGTTTACCTTATTCCCTTATTACCACATTTTACTGTATTGTTGTAGCATATAAAAATGTCATATTATACACATAATAATGAAATGGAATGGCATAATACTACACCTTATTTGTTATGTTTTTCATTTGCTTTTCAGAGCCCTACCAGCTATTAAATTGTACTTTATTGTGAACTAAACTGAATCTTATGCTCATAAAAAAGCAAATTTAAAAAAAAATGTTAAGAAAAACTAGTTTATATTTACTTCAGTACTTGTGGGAAAATATTACTTTCTTAAAAATTTTGAAGCAATATTTACTCTGCATTGAATGTAATTTTTATTACATTTTTCCTTCATTTTTTTTTTTTTTTTTTTGTTTTCGTTTCTTTAATTTAATTAACAAGGCTTTCTGCAATAAAGTCATAATTTCAACACTTATTTACTTTAAAATGCAAATAAAAGAATGAAAAATTCTGTGAAAATTAAAAAGAAAAAAAAAAAAAAAAAATTCATGTGGGAATTATTTGTTTTTTTGCTCAGAAAATATTGAGGGGGTTGCAATGGGAAAAAAAGATTAATGCAATGATTTTGGATTTGTCTTTTTTAAATTTATACATACAAAATTTAATATTGTTAAAGATTAAACAAATTTTTAAATTTAATTTTTGTGACTACAGGATCAAAAACTGTTCAAGCAATTAAGAAACATTTATAAATTTTGATAATAAAAAGATGGATCTTTGATAATAAAAGATGGATCTTGGTGAAAATCTTAACTGAGCCAATCGTAAGGATTGTTTTAGTTGAGATTTCACTGATGGATCAAAATCTGTTGATCGGGTAGGTGGGGGCTTCTTTATTCCAAGATATGAGAAAAGTGTTTCCTTTAAATTGCCGAACTCTTCAAGATAAGAACTTGACTATTAAAAGAACAATAAATAAATGGCTAAAGTACTCTATGTATTTGATGTAAATATCCACAAATGCTTTAAAGTCTCATCTCTCTCCCTCTCAGCATCCAAACTGATACATGAATTCTGTACATATCTTAATGAAAAGATGAGACATTCAAACATGGAGCTAATCTGGATAAAGGATCACTATAACACCAAGGACTTTGCAGGCGAACTAGCCAGGGAAGTTTCTTTCTTCAAATAATTTAGATTTTTTTCGAATTTAGAAATAAATGTGCCTTATTAGATTTTAATCTACCCGTTTTATGAACAATGATATTTAAACATTAACAAATTCAGGTGATAAACTTATTCCTAATTATTTAACTATCAAAGAGTTAAGTTAATATAGAGGAACAATGTATTTATAAAAACACAAGAGAAAAATATATTCAAATTTACATATTATTTCTGAAAGACTATTTCTGAAACCTTTCTTTTAAATTAAGCGATCGTAATTAATATAGACATATTTTTGATGTTTTAAACAATTTTATTAAAATTAATTGTTAATACTGTTGTTATTTTCTTTTTTTTTTTAGTAAAAGATTAAGATACATTAAAAAACGAGCAAAATTTAATGGTATAATTCACTCGAATAACTCGAGTAATTTAAAAGCTTTATTCGATTATTCCATTAATTTAAAAACAACATTTTCTTTGACTAATTGAACAATGAAAATGTCCAGTAAAATGAATACCCTAATAAAGACCTACGATTGAGTACACACTGCCTGCCACTTGAATAAGGAATCACATTTTTTTAACTTTAATTAAGTATATCTCCTAAACTAAAGTTCAGAAAAAAATTATTTTTTGCGCAACCAAATTTCAAGGAGTTGGCTTTAGTTTCCTGAAGATATAAAAAATATACATATTTTGTTGTACTAAAGTTATGCATTTATTTAAAGACATGTATTCCTGTGGTACTTTATAAACGGCTAGAGAATTTTTAATTTGTTTTTATTCGAAATGGGACGTGGTAAGGCTCTTAATAACTCTGAAAAAGAAAAAAATCTGATTTTGGAATCTCAGGGTCAGAATCCGGTCCAAATAGCCAAAAGCATTAATAGAGGAAAGATAGTTGTGTACAATTATTTAAATTACGTGGAAAGATATGGAAAAACATCAAAGGGCGGAAAAAAATGGCAACAACTCCAAAAGAAAGACGAAAAATTCTTAAAATTGCATCAAATTCTGCCATGTCAGTGCCAGTCTAAGAACAATGCACCGTATTTTAAAGTCGTAACCAAACATAGTCCGACGAAAACTGCAAAAACCAACACGTAATCAAAAACGCAAATCACAACGTCTACAGTTTGCAAAAATACAATGACATGGTCCGACAAATGGTTTAAAGTTATATTTTCCGATGAAAAAAGTTTAATATTGATGGTCCCGACGGGTATAACTATTACTTCCATGACTTAAATAAGGAGGAATTATTTTGACACAGCCGAGAGGGCGAAACATTGGTATGGGGTGCCATTTCGTATTATGGTACCATAGAATTGGTTTTTGTATCCAACAAAACGACTGTAACGACTTACAAAAACATTCTGGAGGAAGCATTTCCAATATTTAACAAGGTGTTCAACTATTGGATTGGCCCCTATATTCACCAGACCTGAATCCAATCGAAAATGTCTGGGGTTGGCTTGCAAGAAAAGTTTATGGAGGAGAAAAAAAATTTGAGACGATAGAATCTTTAAAGGATGCAATAACGGGAGCATGGAGTTCAAATTCGCTAAATTACTTAGAGTCATTATACAAGTCGATGCCAAATCGCATTTTTGAGGTTATTTCTAAAAATGGTGGCAGTACTCATTACTAATTGAATGCTAGAAGATAATAACTTTCATTTTTATAACCTAAAATTTAAAAATAAATTATAGTTTGCTGTTTTAAAATATTCCTTATTCAAGTGACACACAAAAAAGTACTACAGAAATACATGTCTTTAAATAAATGCATAATTTTAGTGTAACAAAATATATATATTTTTATTTCTTCAGGAAACTAAAGCGAACACTTTGAAATTTGGTTGCGCAAAAAATTATTTTTTTTTGAATATCAGTTTAGGAGATATACTTAATTAAAGTTAAAAAATGTGATTCCTTATTCAAGTGGCAGGCAGTGTATGATACTCAAATGTTGTCCTTATGCAAGTACAATTTATATAGGTATTATAAAAAATTGTGTACTGATTTGAATAGAATCAGATAAATGTTTCCAGGATATATAGAATTAAACTGAATGCCAACATTTATAAGACATTTATAAGCGTTAAACTGATTTTCAAGACTAGGGCTATGATAAAATTTGAGTCGATCTTATACAAAATCAGCAATGTTGTTCGACATACTCCACATATTGCAACCCTTTAAGTTCATTGTTACATTTGTTATGGCCACATTTTTAAACTGTTGTTAAACTTTAAATTGTTAAACAAATGTCTTGAAACTATTCGTATACTTGTACTTACAATGTTTGATTATCCAAAGTTCCGTTCTTCTTTAATCACACTGTCTCTAAATTTCTCACACTAGTTTCTAAACGAAAGATAAATAGAATACTAAGTTCTAAGTTATCTTTAGGGTTTCTTATTATATGAATGCGTAATACTACTTGAAGAAGTTCTTAATTGTTGTTTAATGATTCAAGTTACAAGACACTTACTCGTACAAGTCATGTACGATGACTGGATGTAACGGCATTGATTTGTTGTTGTCTTTATTTCAACGACTTGTTTTAAGTTTTTTTTTTAATATTTATTTTTTTATGAGCATGAAATTAATACTTTTAGTTAAAGATTAGCTTTTAAAATACGCTATAGTTGGTGAAAGCCGATTTTAAATGATTATAACATATGATATGAAAATAAACAAATACAAATATTTTAAATATTTATTAAATATGGCAACGCTTGCAATTTTATGAATGGTAAAAGTGGGAGCTATTTATTATAAACATTTAATAATAATTCTTAACTCTACTATTTAGAAACGTAACATTTTAACCAAGTCATATATCATTTACACACATTAACACCTTGGAAGTAAGTGTGATTTCAAAACCACCCTAAAGTTTTTAAGAATTATGGAACATATATAAATTTAAGTATGTGGTCAGTTTAAATAAATGGCTAAATAAATATTTCTAGAAAACACTGTGCTCCCTTGTACAAAAGAACAAATGAAAAATAAAGTTTAGAAATATTTACATCATACGCATGAATAATGACAAACAAGAAAATCAACATTTATTTGAATTGAATGAAATTTAAGAAGAAAATGTTTATAATTTTTTTCCTGTTCATTATTCACTATTACTCGTCTATAGGAAATAAATAGTGCGTGTGAAATACACCATGAAATTATATGAAAATTATCTAGTACTTTTTTTTTCTTATGATTATTATGTTGAGGTCTTTATTTTTATAATAAGGAAAGAGAAATTGAATAAAACAAAATATCGAAAGTAGAAAAGAATCTTGAAATTGAATTATAACGTGTATAATTATATGATAAGTATCACTAAATACATATAAATTCTTACACCCCCAGCAAAAACTTTGCTTTCCTGGTAAGCTAGAAGATATAATTGGAATCAAAAATAAACTACTTATTTTTTTTGCCTGAATAACTAGTTATTTTTGTTCAAGCTGTCGACAAATTCATGTAGTTATTTTTAGACTGTAGGGATACTCAAAAATATGTACCTAAATAAAAATAAAGAAAAAAACAAAAAAAATTTGCCGCCAGTGAGATCTGAACTATGGCACAAATTAACCATTCGTTTTTAATGACTAACGTCTTACTCAGTACATCATCTCGCACTTAATTTTCTTAATTTTCTAGGTGACAAAAACTTTTTTTAGTACAAAATATCTTTTTAGGCATTTTGTTAAAAAAAAAAAAAAAACTAACAGCATCAGAGTGGAGTTGAACCAACAACCTTCTGGTTGGCACTCTAGCCAACTGATCCATGTGTTTGAAATATTACTGTGCTATTATGCTATTGACTACTTATTTATGTAATAGAGAGTAGGCAAATAAAAATGATGCCTCATTACCAAGAAACTACTTTAATAAGTAGTTGCCATTACCGAGAACCAAAAAGTTTATGCTGCGCCCCTACAAAATATTCATAATTGAATTTTAAATGGTTGAATTTCTTAGACAAATTTTCTGAATGATAATTCAGCTAAAAATTGTGTTAATTAATTAATTATTTTTGTTAATTAATATCTTTATTGGTAAATAACAACACTATAACACACAATAATTTAATTTTATAAATGCTCACCTGCATTTACGACTTTTCAACTTTAATATATTATGTTTTTACAATATTAAATCTTGAGAACTAATTTTAATAATTTTCGGGACAAAATTTACAAAACCTAGTAACAAATTTTGTTAATTACTTTCTAAATGTTTACATAAAAAGATAAAAATTTTGAACAATCTAAAATTAGCTATTTTTAAATTTGACCATGAAGTTACTTGACATTTATTTGACTTTTACTTTAGCATAAATTGTTTATAAAAACTAATTTAATATAGATTGATACTCTATATCTATACACGAATTTCGAATTTTTTGTTTAAAATCGGACATTTTTTTTAAAGGTAATTATTGTCCACAGTTTAACTTCTGTCACCACAAAATTGATTAAAATTAGGTCTGCATTGGATATTAGAATACTAAGATGCTAGAATGATAATTTTGAGGCTATTTTGTGATTTTTGGTGCTTTTTCAGGTAGTAAGGCTAACGTATTTTATAATAAATGCTATGAATGATATTGAATTCGTTACACTTTTTATCCGATTTTTTTGGGTAATGGACTTGATAACCTGTATTTTCTAGAAAGAAAAACAATTCTTATCTTTCATAAACACAAAATACAAAATATAGGAAGTACTTATTCTACGTTTAAGGTAAGTTTTATGATACAACTCATATTGTATGAATGACACTTATAAAACAAAATTTTATGTTCAATCGCCATATTCCTATTCTTCTTCATATTTATCCATTATATGGTTATAGTTTAATATTTTATAATAACACCTAAGAAAGGTGGTATTATTTTTCTAGGATAAATAATTAAAATGTCCGTGTGCTTAAAGAAACCAAATTATAATTTTTGTTAACTTAGCATGAAATTACTTATTAACAAGCATCACTCAACAGTTAATTTTCTTACAATATTTGGTAAGTTCCTTTACCTTCGAAGTTTACATACCTTCTTCCGGCAAGAAATATTTAGCTAATATGTCGAAAATCACAACTTAATGTTACAGAATGATTTGTAAAAAATTATGTTACTATCATCAAACTAATTAAGATCTAAATTCAATCTAGGCTGGAGTGGCAATAACTACATAAATGATAAAAAATGGCTCCCAAAGATCATATAACGCTTTTAACAGAAGAGTTCTCCAAATATCGGAATTCGTGATAAATAATGAGTATTTTTCATTAACATAAAATAAATTAATTATAAAAATAAAACACAATAAACAAGTTATTATTAATAATATTAATTTATATTAAAAAACACATGATAGGGAGTATGAATTTTAAATGGTCAAAATTTTAAGTATATAAATTTAGGTTGAAAAACATTTTGCATTTTATACGTGAAAGTTTAAAAAAGAATTGACTATTTTAATTCAATTTAAAGACAGTTAAATTTTCTTTCAAATAAGTGATGAATTGTTAAAATCGTATATTGTTTGCAAAAAATACAGCTTTTCAAATTTAAACTATGAATATTTTGTATGGGTGTTCGTACACCCATTTAGAGGTTAGAGTATTATAATTATAATCACAAAATAATTTTTCGAATCACTTTAAAAAATAAGAAAATTCAACCACTTCTTGGATGCAATATAGTAAGTAAATAACATCTTATTCGCTTCCTTCTACATATTTAAAAATAAAGTTATATGTCAAAAATGTAAAGGCTCCAATTAGCAACTCGCTATATAAAATAATTTTTTCTGGAATAGATAAGGAGGTTAAACGATTAAATACTGAAATAGAAGGAATATACATTTCCTTACCGAAGGAATGATTTTTATTTATAGATCAAATTTTCAACTTCATTTCTGAAATGCTTCGGATATGTTATAATTTTTAATGTGTAATTGCCGATTGTTGAGTTTTTGAATTATGTATATCATATCGCTCATTTACTTCAAGAACGTCTTAACTCCAAAAAAGTGATTTTGCAGTAAACGCATTTAAAGCTTTAAAGCTTTCAAAATATCCAGTTACCTTAATAGAAAAATGAATGAGAAGATAATATTCTCAATCGGTGACCATAAAAGATATGAACACGATATTTTTGCAGAAGATAAAACTTGATATAACGCTTACAGTCATGGTCATATATTTACACTTTTTAGAAATTTGGATATTTTTCAGAAAAAGCATGAAATTTTTTGCTTTAAGCAACTTTTTTTTTTAGTAAAAATGTTACACAAACACAATATCTAAAATGTCTAGATTTAATTAGCATTAAACTTGGGTAATCAACTATAATGGTCGTTCGAATAAAACCAAAATATATACATGCCCCATTTTTCAAAAGTATTTACACATGACATTTTTAACATGTCAAAATTATTTACAAATTAAAAAAAAAAAAAAAAAAAAAAAAAAGAATTTTGCAAGTTTGTGGTGTTCTTGAATTAATAGGATGTTACATCACCCTTAGCGTCAATAACTTCTTGAATAGAATTGATTAAATTACATGAAAATTCAATATCTAATTCATTCTAAATATTAATTATCTCAGAAATTGTTTCTTCTCTTTTGCGGTGCTTATCCACGGTTCCAAGTCTTTTTATAAAAACCTAAACATTCTCTCTTATATTTAGATCATGGCTCTGATGTGGCCATGGAAGAACAGTTTATCCAACTTAATTGAAAAACGTTGTCGGTAACCATGCTTTGTGGCACGGTGCATTCACGTGCTGATAAATCCAATTTGCGTTGCAATAACCGACTAGGCGAGGGAAAAAATGATTATTTGAAATATCCAGATTGGTTTAAGGTTTCCTTAATTGGTAATAGGCCTCCACATCCATTGTAAGATACTCAACCCTCAAAACATTACAGAATCTCCTCCAAATCAATTTATTGGTTGTACTATCTTATACTTAGAATCTTTGGAAAGATGCATAAAACTTTGCTCTATGAAAGGACATTCGTCTATAAAACATTTTTGCAAAAGTCCATAGGCTTCTGGATATACTCCTGAGCAAACTGAAGACACTTCAATTTATTTGTTGGGGATATATCAATTGTTTTTCTCAGTTTTTTTAATCTTCTCCGAATTGTTGTTTCACTTACATGTTTCACAATATATATATTTTTTGATGCTGCAGCAACTTTTACTGAATTTAATTCTAGGTTTTGTGCAAAGATATCAAGAAATAATTGATCTTCAGTTTCGTTTGTCACCAGTTTTCGACCATATCTGCTCTTATTTGTTAGTGCTCAGCATGCTTCTTTCTTTTTCTTTTAATTATATACAATTTTCATACTTCCTTTCCAAGTCTGACGCTGAAATACCGTTCTTAAATTTAGTTACAATTTCGACACGGGCCTCTAACGCAATTTCCCTTATTTTAACCAACTTTTCCTTGTATTTTATTAATTTTATATTTTTAATTTACACAAATAGATTACAAATAGTGAAAAGGGAAAAGCTGTTGACATAAAACTCCTTGATTTAATTACATGCGGTTGAGATTTAGGAATGTGTAAATAATTTTGACATGATAAAAATGTAAATACTTTTCAAAAATTATAATTTAATTTATAATTAAATCTAGACATTTCAGAGATTGTGTTAGTAAAACATTTTTGCTAAAAAAAGTTGCTTAAAGCAACAAATTTCGTACTTTTTCTGAAACATATCTAAATTTCTAAAAAATGTAAATATATATGACTATGACTGTATTTCTACATCAATTAAAAATCTCGTTCTTTGAGTTATGACGCTCTTGAAGTGGTTTTTTAATAAACTAAATAGCTAAAGGAATGAATTATACTTTGACTTACGAATTAATCTAATTTGATTGTATAATTGAAGCTAATTTGAGACTATATTAAGATTTACAACTAAAGTTAATTTTAAGATATTAAAACTAACGGCTAAAGCGACTTCAAAGTTATATTATCAAATTTAATTTGACCTATGATCAAAGTTAAGAAATTATATAGAGCTCTACGAATTGATGCTACATAAAGAAAAACGATTGTGCATATAATACACAATAGTTGATCTTATGAAAGTAGGATTATATAGGGATTATAGAAGTGTTCTTATTTTTTTTTACAAATTAATTGTTCATTTGAAAATTGGCAATAAATACCAAATATACCTTCACTTAATTGTAAATAAAGTCGACATTCATACATCGACTCTAATGACTCGTTTTATTTGTAACATATCTAGCATTATGACAAAGGTTTTAATTTTTTTACGATTTTTGGAATACAAGAATGTTTAAATTTGTATAAGAAATTGTGGACCGATATTCGTATATTTCTATTAAATATAAATATGTGTGCATTATATTATTTTGATAATAATATTCATATGAGCGTTATATGAGGGATATGGTCAATTATGGAAAGATCCCCATAAAATTTGGCACTGTTTATTTGTGATAAATATTAACTTGATAATATCATTTGTATGGAATTTATTTGTATATTTAAGCCATTTATGTGTGTTAAATCAATATTTTGGGAGGACATTTGGAAGGGGGCTATGTGAAATAATGAACTGATCATAATCAATTTTAATAGAGTTCATTGATTTACTAGTATCTTCAAAATTTGTAGTTTGATTACAAGTTTTCCATGAACAGACAGACATCGATAAATCGGCTCAGAAAGTGATTCTGAGTCCAACTGTGTACTTTAAGGTGGAGGACCGATGAATTTTTTTTCTATGCGTTAAGAACATTATAATTATATATTTATATTCGAGCCATTTCAAAATGATTTATAGGCTTAGGAAAAATTCCCTAGGCGTTTCATGAAAGAAAGTACATAAAAGGACAAATGTTGGTTTGTTAATTTTTCGCAATGTTCAAGTAATTTATAAAAAAGTAATACAAAACTAAAGACTTGTATTCCCATTGCAGATCCTATACCTTTTAATGAGGTTGTTCACGATAGATTGGTTATCAGGTTATGTGATTATGTGGTTATATATTAAACGGCAAAATTCATAAAAAATAACAAACTTTGTTCCACCCATACCCTTGTTTATAGATTAGTTGATTATCTGTTTATCTGTAGTGTTGGAAACTAATACAAAATTAAATAAATAATGCGTTTGTTGCTTATAATATAACTATATAATCACATAACCTAATAACCAGCCTATTATGAAAACCTTAACGTTTTTTATTAGCGCGTCATCGTCATAAGTTAAGAGCGATACCTGTTTTTTGGTATCCGAGAGTTTTACTTCTCACCCACGCATTGGTTTAATATTTATGGGTTTCTAACTTTTTGATACTGTCTGTGAGATACTATTAGTACTTCTGTAATTTATTTGGGGATTCAAGAGTTCATACTTCCTATATGACGATATATGTTGGTAATTTTTTGATAACTAGATACAAATAACGCTTATTTCGGATTAAAAAGTAAAACTATATGAAAGTTCTTAAAAATATATCTAATGCTTTTAAAAGTCTGTTCTAATTTCCTATTAGCCAACAATATGTTTAATTGTTTTTGCCCTGAATTTATTAAAACAAAAAATTTTTTTTTTTATTTTTGTAGCTCATTACCTGAACGAGGTTTTGGCGTAGGTGCAGCAGCGGCAGATGATGACGTTGGATTATTTGTGCGTGGCCGGGGTGCTGCTCTTGGTGTGGGTAATGGTTCTTGGTTACAGTACAATGAGGCATCACTCGCCTCATCAACACAATCGGAAGCACGTGTTGTTGGGGTTGTTTTATTCGATTTATTCGAAGACACTTTATAACCGGTGGTCGTAGTCATTTTAAAATTATTTTTATATTTTCTTTGTGCATTTGACACTTGGGGATTCATGGAAAACGTAAGGATTTTCTTTTATTTTTTTTCACACAAATATCAAGGGAATTTCTAAATTAAAATCTTAGAGCTTGCTTTATTGTATTGGCAAATGCATTAGTCACTCATTAAAATGAGTTGTTTAGAACACTTTTTGTTAAGAGGAAATATATATATTTAATCCTTAATGATGAAAAATATTGCCATCACCAAAACCACCAACACAACTTTGTAAAATTTCTTTTTTTAATTTCACTTTTTCGGCGTTCCTTCTTTCATTCTCATTTGCTTGTTTTTATTTTTGACACACATGACATTTATTTCTTTTCTTTGGAAATTTTCATATGATTTTTTTTTCGTTCGTTGCTTTTACTCACTATCGATCCAAACGAAAGAAAATAAAAAATTTGAATGCATTTAAAGAAGGACATTCACGTTTAGAACTTTGACAAAATAAAGCATAATTTTAGGGTTACACACACACTCTTTTAAGTGGATATTTTTATTTTTCTAAACTAAATAATTTCACTAATTCTAATTCTATAATTTAAGATTTTATTTGAATTATTTTATTTTTTTTATTAATTATTTTTGATATTTATATTCTTTAGTTATTTTATTTTTCTCTAAGCAATAATAGTATGTCAACTTTTTACTACATTCAATTTACAACTGAGTGTGGCAAGTTACATTTTGTTGTTTAAACTGACACATTAATGTGTCGATTTCATTGTGTTTCAGGGGTTTTTCTCCATGTAACGGTTTCTGCGCTTGTGTAGTACACAAAGAGTACAAGTGAGAGCATTAAAGAGCTTTCAAGCTTTCATTAAAACTAGCACAGTATGAGTGAATACTTTTTTATACTTGAAAATAGTACACATAAAGACCACGAAGAGGAAGTATTTTTTCGTTCAAATGTTAACAGTCATTAACGTGATTAAGTTGAATGTCTAACTGCATACAACACATTATTATATTTATCCTTTTATATCCTTATTCTACGCCCGCCATTTAATAGGCATTATGCAATTTCTTGTTTGAAAGGGGAAAAAAAAAAAGAAATTTTATGTAAATGTTGTAATACGTCATGTATTTATGTTGATAATAATCGGGTTTGGCATTAAAATATTATTTGCATCCTGTGTTAGATGAAAGAAAGTAGGTTTCTTATGTCATGTTATGGCTTTAGTTTAATATACCATATTTTTGCAGAATATAAGTAAAATTACATTTTTTTAAGTCCTTCTATTCCATGGTACAATAAGTAAGGTAACGACAACTCTACTACAACACATTATCATCTCTTATGTCAACTTCAATTTTGACATTTCACATTTTTGTTTACAAAAAATATTTTGTTAACTTCTAAGATTAGCACTCTCATACAACTCTGATCATACATTTTTGCCTTCACTATTTTTCAATTTTAGATAAACCGTATTTTAAAAAATTAATAAAGTTGCACCACATATCAATATGAATAAAAAGATTCAATAAAATATTCAATAAAAATAAAATTATCTCTAAGTTATGCCTACAACATTTATTAATCAGTTCAATAGTTTTGGAGATATTAAAAAAAATTGTGCAAAAAAAATTTTTTTTTTAAATCTTAAATATTTTTGTTTTCCAAAATATCGTTAAAAACCGAAAACGGGCAAAAATTCCCCTTTTTCTCTTTTATCATAAAGCCGTATATGTTACGAATATATATTTCATTAAAAATTATACAAATAATGACACATTTCTTTACAAAAACTTTTCAACAGGACTTAAGAAAACAATTTTTGAGATACCATAACTTAATTGTGAATAAAGTCGATATTTATGAATCGATTGCGGTTTAATCGTTAATCGTTTTATTTGTAACATATTCAACTTTATGATAAAATAGAAAAATTATGATATAATAGAAAAATTAGAAAAACAAACATATTTTAAATTTATTTTTTTCAACAATATTTTTAATATCTTTGAAAGTGATGAGCAGATAAAATATAATTTTTTTTTGATATTATATTAAAACAGAGCAGACAATTCGTCCTCGAAATAACCTTTGGATGTTATCTCAAAATTTCAGCCACAAGGCAAATGAGTCATAACCACATAATAAAAAAAAAAAAAAAAAAATATTTGAATTCGTATATTATTATTAGTGTATTTAAAAAACCGACATTTTCAGAAAACCGAATTTCGAGTTGTTCGAAAAATAGCCTTTTTAAAAAAACCGATTTCGAATACGGTTTTACGTAAAAGAAGCTGTTAACCGGTTTTTACTAAAAATACAAATATTTCAAAAATTATTATTATTTTTACTAAAGAAAGTAAGTTTATAATACATGTCATATTTAATGACAAGTAATATAAAAATAAAAAGTCATATCGTTCTTCAGCAGCTAAAGGATAATTCTCAAATTTTGTATTTTTTTTTAATTGAACTCTGATAATGCTTCTCCTGATCCAACTCTGTCTATATACCTATTTCTAGAAGTTCACCTTATTCTTGTGACAAACGATAAAACTAAAATTTACTTCTTATCTAGATTCTGTTAAAAAAATTAAATAAACAAAATAATACGAAAATGATTCGAATTCGTATTATTGCCGCAAAAATCATATCGTGAGATATTGTGCGTTACAGGCAACATATCCAAGTAATAAGAAATCAATATGGCTAGAATAAAAATAGGCAATATTGCTAGATAATCATCTAGGTGAAAAAAAGAAGATACCGCCGGATAATCTTCTGTAAGATGTAATAAATGTATACAAAAATTATCACTAAACATAAATTATCAACCTAGAAATAATATAATAAAAACAACATTTACATCTTATAAATCATACATATAAATACTAACATCGTAAAGTACGTATTACTAAAACGCTATACATATATTATAAATTTTTTGTTAAAAGACAAATTTCTAAATTTTTTTTATTTTTTAATAATTTTTTGACGACTGAAAAAATTTTGACTGAAAAATAAAAGTATTGCATTAAATTCTTCCAGATGATTTCAATGGGATATTATCAATTTATTGCGGAGGTGATAATCACTTTACTAAAAAAAGGACGATATTTTGAAAATGAAATATACTATGCAAATAACAAAAAATAAAAATTTTATTTATTTTATATAATATTAGAAAAATATTACTTTGATGATTTTCTTCCAAATAACAGAAAGAAGATATTGCGTAAATATCTTCCAAATTTATGTGGAGAAAAGGGCTTTTGAATATATAGGTCATATATTTCCATATACCCTCAAATTTCGGATCCAAACATATATGGAACTCCATATATGCATAAATATATGACCCATACATAATATTTTCAGCCGGGTATTTAAAATTTATTAAAATTCGAGAATTGATAATTTATTGACATTTGTCTATAAATTGAAAATTGATTGACATTTTTTTTTTTCATAATTTGATAAATATATAAATTAGTTAAAATCCCCAAATCCGTAACCACGAAAATCGGTTCCCAAGTAAAAATTGAAATCCTGATTTTGGGGATTCCTCATTTGACAACTCTATTTGGCGGTAGATTTAAGAAATGGATCCAATTTATAGTATAAGGCTTCAATGTCAAGAACTTGATATACTTAGATCTATTTAAAATGATTTTATATATTAATTTGCCGAGGAAAACTCCCATAGTTTGGAAATTGTAGCATGGCAACGAATCCAAACACACCTCTATGGTTTTAACTGAGTAACAAAAAATACCAAAGGAAATGATTGACTGATTTAATCTGATCAATGTATCGTCGTACAGTACGAACGGCTAGTCCGATTTTCACAACCGAAGCAAAGGTTTGGATTTTCAAGGATAACAATTTAAGTGTACAAATTACCCATACTTCACTGAGCAAATTGTCATTTTTATTTTTATTTTTTTTTATTTTAAACGGCAACTGCAACCGGTCAAAAATAGCATATGATGCAGCAAGAGTATCGCAAGAATACGGCGCCTATTTACTCAATGTATGTTTTTTTTTGTTATTTTATCGAATGCAATTATTAATTTTAAAAACTAAGGTTTTTTTTTTCGAAAATTGAAGGTATTAATTCAGGTATATTAATTAAAGCATCTGACATCTCTGCCTCAATATAAAAACATCGTATTAATTTTTGTAAGAAATAATTAATTGAATTTTTAAATTAAAAAGTGTAAAAAACTTCTTAAATTTGTTTTAACTTTCTTTAGTTTGGCAATATTTGCTCAAAAAATAATAAAGTTGTGAGGGGGTTTATAAGTGCAACTTTCTATTGATATTTGTAATATTAATAGAAAGATTATTAAAACGTAGTTTTAATAATCTGTAGATATATTCAAACACATTGAATTATCTCCCAATTAAGATTAAAATTGCAATAAATCCGGATTATTTTTGAGTTAAAAAATAATGACTCCGAGACGTAAATATTGAAATAAAGTATTTGTTTTTTCTTTTATTTAATTTAAATGAATTATTTAATTAATATAAGTTCTTTATTTAAAAATATATAATAAAACGCTTTAATATTAAGCGGTCGCTTATCGCAACTTTTTGGGCAATTGCAACAACCCGGTTTGATATCGGTTGCGCAAATCGAGCTCGTAATGAATATTTAAATAAAAATGGTTTCGGTAGAATTCTGAAATAAAGTCAGATTTTTTGTTTTCTAAGGTCCGTTATTATAATGCTCACTTAGTGGCAAAATCGTACTTAAGTTCTTAAAACTGTTTTTTGATTAAAAACTTAAGTATTCTTATTCCATTCATATATAACTAATATAAAACATTTTAGTGTCTAAATAAAATATACTATGATTATTAGTTAAAGAAAAAGGAAAGTTGAGACCACCCTATAGTAAATACATAAAAGCTTAAAACTCGGTTTATATTCTTGTCAACTTAAGTTTTAAAGAGTAAAACGAAACATTACTTAAGTGTGAGCTTTACTTAAATGTTTCTTCACTAAGGGAACAGCATTAAAAGTTAAATTTATCAAAATAAGTCTAACATTTTAACTTGTTCAAATATAATTTAGATTTTTTCTTAAGGAATAATAGTTTATTCGTATTTACAAAATCATATATATATATATATATATACATATAAATAAAAACTTGACACAAATGTTATGAGATTTTCACCATTGACAAAAGCTTTTAAAAACCACCATGGTTAGCAAATTCAACATTTGCTATTGTATACTGTCTTTATTAAACTACGAGATTGTTGTCTTAGCTAAATGAGATAGTGGTGAAAAGGTGCATTACTATGTTTTATATTTTCAATGTTTTCTATACACACCACATACACAACTTTTACATAAAAAAATACTTAAATTTTTTTACGTTTCTGAGATATTTTAAATAATTAAACATTTCTTATTGAATTGATATTGAATTTTATGGAAATGCACTTCTCCATTTTAGGAAAATCGAATCATTGTAAGTGTTTAATGAACTGATAATGTTTTTTTTTTTTTAAATTTTTAATACAAATGTCAAATAAGTTCTATATTTTTTTTATCTAAATTTATTCTTAAGATTTATCTTGATATTTTTGCTTCTCAAATGCAATTAAATTAACATGCCTTTATAGTTTGTTTTTAACAATAGAATTTTGATTTTAATGAAAGTGAATGAAAGTGTTCGAAAAGCTTACCAAGTTACACATTGCTGACTTGTCTTTCAAGATATAATCTAAGATTTTATATAATTAATAGTTTTTTATTTATTTTTTTTTTCAAATTTACATTTCAAGTGTAACTGACATTTTTAGTGTGAATGTTGTTTGATTTTTTTTAACAATTATTTTGCACATGACATCATTTTAATGTTTTAGTTGTTATTTTTCTCTCCTTTTCTATTTGATTGCAATAGTTCGCGGAAGCCATTTAATATAAGTTGAACTTTGTTTTCGTAATTTTTCAAGGTGCATTGTTCAAATAACGACAAAATCAAAACTTACGGCTTAAAAAATTGTATAAAAAATTTTAGAGTCTAACACTATTTTTGGAGCTTGTATTTTAGTAATTTTTGTTTGTGAAGGCAACTGATGTCAATTGCCGATAAGCGACTTATTTCATTTTTTTTAGTTTCTTTCAAGATGCAAGTAATTTTCACACCTTGAATTTTGTTTGTATGCATACACCGACTGTGATTCGTTTGGTGGGAGTGAAATTTCACAAACACAAAAAATAAAAAGTAATTTTCTCTCCTCAAGCGCATTGTGTTGGTTACATATTGGAAGGTCGATATGAATTATATTTGAAATTTTGCACACACAAAAATATACAATAACCAAAAAAAAAAAAATAAAAAATAAAATTAACTTTAATGTTGTAATTGTCTTGCTTAAAGAGTTTACAAAAAGTTCATCTTTAAATTATTGGTGTTAAAGCAAGAAGCCCTTGAACTGTATAAATGAAGCAACAAATTATTTATAAATTAATAATTTAAAATTATAAAGAAAATTTTTTAAATTTTGTTATTGCTCTAATGTCATGATGATGTGTACAAATTAAGCTTGTTTTTTATATATGTATATATTTGATTTACTTCTTATGTTTATTACTTTCATTGGTATTTTCTTTTTAGAGAAATATTTTAGAAAACTTTTCATGTTCCGTGACACACTTAGAGCTGGCAGGTGGAAGTTAATGTTTTCTTTGTAAGACCAAAGAAAACCACACAATAGTTATTTAAGTTTTTAAAGAATAAGGGAAATGAAAAGTTAATGATATTAAACAAAGAAACGTACATTAAAATACTGTATTCTATATTCTATAGAAGAGCCTTTTCTCTGTCGAAAATATATCTGTAAAACATTATTCTTAAAACAAATTATCTTTTATTCCAAGTAACTTGCTATAAAAAAAACATCTCTTGTTCCAAAACTCGAAAATAACTATTGTTTAAAGACTCTTTCCTCTATCGAAGAGATTTCCTGTTCGAAGAACAATTTTCTATCAAAAAAAAAAAATCCCCGAATACAGACACTTTCTTCTATGGAAAAGATATCTTGTTTTAAAACACTTTTCTCTATTGAAAAAAATCACTGATGAAGAATATGTCTTGTTATAAGGCTTCAAAACTCTATTCAAAAACACTTTATCAAAAATATATTTTATTCCAAGAAATATATCTTGTGTCAATAAAATAAAATTATATCTACTCTCTGCACCCTTTTATGAAAATAAACCGAGTAATTTTTATTTATAAAAAACATCTATTATTCTAAGTCAAAAATATTTCTTGTTCAATGAAACTCACCTTTATTGAAAAATTCCTTTCTCTATCGAAAAGATCTGTTGTTCACTGGAACATTTCTTTCAATTAAAAATTATTTTTAAAAAATTTTCTCCTTGAACGATTTATCAATAAGTTCTCCTATTCTAAGACATTTTTCTCTTTCGAAAAGATTTTTTATGTTAAAACTCTTTTCTTTTTGGAAAAGAAGACACTTTATTGTTTCTAGACATTTTTCTTTATTGAGAAGATCTCTTATTCTAAGACTTTTCTCTGTCGAAAAGATTTTCTGTTCAAAGAAGCTATTTCTATCGAAAAATGATCGACGGATTTCTATTTTTACCAAAAAGATCAATTGTTCTTAGATATTTTCTAAAATCGAAAAGACCCCTTGTTTAATGAATATCTTCATTAATGATCTCTTATTCACTAGAACATTTCTTTTAAATAATTTTTTTTTTTTTTTTTGTATGATTATCTCAATGAGTGATTTAAATGATGAATATACATTAATATATAAAAATAAAAACTTACGTCGATCTTTTAGGCGGGGAAGCGTGGGCGATGGTATGTGCTTAAGCGTGCGACCTTTACGAATTGAGTCCATTAATTGTTCTCTGGGCGAAGGCGTACGCTTAATCGGCGGGGGAAGTTTACGTTCAGAAGCCTAAGAAAAATGAACGATAAAATAATAATTTAACAAGCACATATCGAAAAAGATATAAGAAGTACATACCTTTTTCAAAGGTGGTCGTGATCGTATAAACTCCAATATTAAAGCATGAGCATCTTTTTTAACTCGTGGTGGTATATCACCATTAACCATTACTTTGCGTAATTGATATTTTCTGCAAAAAACATAAAAAAAAATAAAATTTAACAAAATAAATATGAGTTTAATAATTACCTAGACCGTATATCTTCCATGAGAATTTCATAAGGCGTTAATTCGTATTCAGTGGGTGCCCTTTCATAGTTGGCCTTCTTTAAACGTACACCTCGTCTCAGTTCATCAATGACTTGGACCCAAAAACGTGCCTGGAATAAAAATTAAGTGCAATTATATAATTTAAATTATGCAAAAAAAAGATATTTATGGGCATTCAAATAAAGGCATAATTCATAATTCTATGGAAAGTAACTAACTATGTAAGTGTAGTCAATGTAAAAATATAAAGAAAAGCATGCAGCAAAATAGGTTTAATATTTGTATTATTAACCTACTTGCACAGTTCTCCATATTTCCAGCTCTTCCTAGGAGTTTTTTTTTATTTTAGGTTAAGAAAATAAAAATTAAATATAAAATATATAGAGAATTTAAATAAGTTATTCTTAAAATATAAAGAGATGTATAAGAAATAATGTGGATTTTAAGATCATTTATTCTAGGACATATTTCATAAATCAAGATACTTTTCCATATAATAAATTTGTTAATATTTCAAGATAATTTTCTATAGAAGAGTCTTTTTTCATCAAAAGACTTCTTTATTATATGAAATATCTTTTTTTCAAAATTATTTTCTGTTAAAAATAACTCTTACTCCTGGAAACTTTTCTAGAGCAAAATTAGTTTCCGAAAGAGTTCGTAATAGAAATATATATATATACAGATTTTATGCTGGTCTTTTTCTCTACGTTATCGTATGTCGAAATATTTCTTTTTATCTAAAAATAAATAGTAACCCTCGTATTTCTCCTAGCATAGAAATCATTGAAGTTCTTTGAAAAGTCAAGCAGCAAAAAACATTTTTTGTGTGTAGTAAATTGCACAAAGTAAATCTCCGCACTGTGATAATGTTAAATTAACTATTTAAAATTATGTCTGATTTAAAAGTCCTTATTTGTCGTTGTGTAGGTTTGTGGGTACACATCAAACGTTTTGCCACAAAAATAACATCCAACAACATCAACAGCAGCAGCAATAAAAGAAACAAACCTGTTGCCATTGTTTTTAGATATTCCGTCACTTTTATAGTCAACTTATGGCGTTTTATGCTGTTTTTAAGTAAAGGTAACCCTCGATTTACGCGGTACTTCAATTACGTGAATTCTTTATAATACGATTCAATAATAGTTACTATTTTTTGAAACGCTCGTTTTTATTTAACACAATTTTAATACGACGCGTT
Source organism: Protocalliphora azurea (assembly GCA_932274085.1). NCBI lineage: Eukaryota > Metazoa > Arthropoda > Insecta > Diptera > Calliphoridae > Protocalliphora > Protocalliphora azurea. Next base: position 92,883,153 of record OW026520.1, read on the forward strand.
TAAAAATAATTACAATTAATAATTGTTTTGAGCGAAATATAGTACCGTGAGAATATATAAAAAAACAAAAATATTATTTTCAGAATGTGTTTGAAAATAGTTCCAATTGCTAGAAAAAAATCAATATTTTTTATAGATTAAAAAAATAAGAACAATCCAAAAAATATGTACTACTAAAACAAAATAACGTGTATCCAAAATCCGAGACAATTGAATAGAAAGAAAATTAAAATGCACTTGTAATTTGAATACAACCGGATTAGAAAAATATATATAAAATAAATAAAAATAATAATATGATTCAATAAAAAGCTTTAAAAAATTGTGATTGCAACCTGAAGCATGAATCCTCAAAACAAAAATTTTTGATTATCAATGGCATTTTCTCCAAATTTAATTTTTCAAGGTATGCCATTAAATAAGTTTAACATTATTTTAATTTAAAATAAGTATTAAAGGATGGTGGGTATCATCCTATTTAAATATTCAGTTACGCGATGTGTACAAATTATGGTCCCAAAATATAATTTAATATATATTCTGAACTTTGTTTTACGAGTTCTTTCTCCGGTCCGGCGTAAATTGAGGGTTATCTGTATTTTTTTAAGCGGATACACACAATCATCATCATCATCATTACAATTATTATCAGCTTCATGATGATAATAATGATGTAGATCACCATCATCACTATCAACACAAAAAATTGTAATAAAAAAATAATAAAAAATAGTGATCGTAAGAAACTGTTTGTTGCACATCAGTTCTGGTTTGTTGATCGTACTTTTTTGTTCGATGTTGCACTTTTTGTTGTTACGATTCGCATTTTGAATTAAATTGCTGCTGAAATGTTGAACTTAAGGCGTTGCCAACATGTACAACAATCAAATAACAATAGCAACAACAATAAAACAAAAAAAAAAAAAACAACGATCTGCAAACAACATGTAGCTAGACTATACCGATAGACAAATGGATAGACGGACGGACATTATTAGAAGAGCGTGTGTGTTGATGCGTTTAACGCTTTTGTTGCAAAAGATTTAACGGCAAATTGTTTGTAGTTGTTTTTATTTTTTTTTCGCTGACTATAAACGGTTGATCTTGCATTATATTATGGGGCAGAAGTTTAAAGGAATTATAGCGCAATTAGGAAGTGTAAATAACTTCGATTGAGAAAAATACATTGAAAAGTTAGAATTGGACATTACAGCATGACTTTTTCCCAACTTACAAGACAAATTTCTAAGGATTAGTCTTTTATAGTTGGAAAAACATTTTTCAATTTTTAAATAGTCGAATTTTCGACTTTTCTTTTATTTTTATATAGTAGATTTTTCGACTGTTATCGACGAAAAGAGTTTTCGAGCTTATCGAGACTATCTGCTAATATGTCAAATTTATTAGCAGTAAAATTTTTGTTGTTTTAAGATTTCATACAATACGACTAAATCCGACAAATTCACAAAACGCTGCAGTAAACTGTCAACATTTTCAGGCGGAAATTGCTGCTACTAACGGGCGACAAACTGGTTGAATTATAATCGGATATCGGAAGATAGTAGCTGTATTTTGATTGACAAAAAGCCAATAGATCTATAATGGAAATTTCTCAACAAGATAGCGAGACTTTCAAAGGGTAAAGATAAACTTGGTTCCGAGATAAAGTTATTGTTCTGAGAATCCCAATCCGAATAAAATTTTCTAACAGGGTTCGGTACTTGAAGACGAAATGATCGATTTCCTAATCGTATAATGAAAACTGAGACTGCAAAGAGTATAGTACAGGATTGCTCTGATCTGATAGAAAAATTAACTCATCTGCCGAACGGCAATAGGGATACGACCCAAATATGATGGATATTGCACTGAAGCACTGTTTGCGTTCTTTCGAATAATGGTGAGAATGCTAGTGTACATTATTACGAGACACTAGCAGTGATGATGAGCCAGAGGAAGAGACAGTATTCCAGGTGATTTATTTAGAATTAATTTGCTTACAGAAATGGGTTGGTTTGGTACAGTAGAAATGCAAAAGCAATACACACCAACATTTACACGAGATTGGGTTATGCAGTGGTTTCAGATTATTATGGTCTCAAGTGAGAGTGTCATAGAGATAATCCCCGTTGAACCTAAACTAATTACATTTCCTCTCGAATAGTGAGTCTTTGGTTGCAAGCCCATAAGTGATATATCAGGATTTATTCAAGTAGTTCCATTGCATATAAAGTTGCTTAACAATTTTCGAGTTTCGAAACCAATGCCAATGATATATTAGGTTTTCTGTCTCATCTCTTTCATATACCCGTCTAATTCCGCTATAAAAGAGATCTCTGCATGCTCAAGACACTGCTAATCTTTTCAAAACAAATTTGTTGAATATATTAAAGAGTTAATATAGAAAATCAAACTATTGAAGATCACTTACCTACTACAAAGAAAGTCGAAAGGTGATCATCATATTAAAAGCGTCATATGGAAGATCTAATGTGATAAAAGTAAATAACATATTGGGAACTTAATGCTTCCAATAAAATAGATTTTTGGAAATGTCGAACGTAGGCTTTTATCTGAACAGACTTACTGACGTTAATATACCTTCGGTCAAACTGCCGAATATAATCGAGCAGTGGGAACTTAGAAAAAGGTCAAACATGATCAGGGTTAAATTGCGAATAATAGTTCTTCTATATTGACGTTTGTTTGGAAATATATAGTATTTTTAAGAGGTATTTTCGCGACAAATTAAACGTACAGGTATTTCCAAGAATGATTGCTGCTGAAGAAGCATAAACAATGAAAATATATCGATAGAATATTTTTAAGTGACGGTCCCACACTACAGGAACACAGGTAGGTATTTTGGTAGTCATCCTTTCTAGAATGCAGCTGATGATCATTGAGTGATCTTGCAGATTACAAACAAGAGTACTTGGTGATTTCATAGGAACCGGATAATCTATTCTTAAGGCATTACAATGAACTTTACGGCCTCGAAATAAACTTGATTTTAGCGGGTTAACATAACCTGAGACCAAAGCTCAGAACAACAGGAACTTTTAAAGAAGTTTTTAATAACCCTTAAGTTGTTAAGATGGAGCAAATACCGTGAGGATTGTAAGTAAATTTGAACAAAAATATCACGATTTACTTGAAATTTACTTGAAGATTTCGGATCCAATTGGAAGGTCTAATTATCTCAGCTAAAACCACTGAAACTACGTTTCAATGAATTTTTCAGAAGTTGCAATTGGCAGAGACTTTTTTTGGTGTTGTGCCTATTTCGTTTTCTGTGAACCCAATGTATACACAGGGAGTGACATTATGGTATAAAAATTGTTGGTCCATCCTTTTTTTTAAAGCAAACCCCCACTAAGTTACTGTTATTTTCCCTTTTTTAAGATACTCTGTATGCAATCCAAATCGATGATCAATTTTTTAGATCGTACAATTGAATTTGATTTACTTTTTCCTCTATATAACCTAAATTTTTTTGAAAATGTTGACAAAATAAACGAGAATTTTTTCAATAAAATTAAAATCTTAAGTTTCTGTTTCCAAATGATTTTACTCTTTTAAAGTATATTTTTCTTATATTGCTGATTTTTTTTATATATTTCTTTTTATTAGTTTTTCTATATTTTATTTATTTATTATTAATATACTATGTATGTATGTATGTCATGTATGTCTGTCTAATAAGTACGCGATAGTATTAAGACTTGATTTGGGGAAGGAAAATTTAAAAATGAAATGGATTTTCAAGCCTTTTTTTCACGCTTTTACACTTGAAAACTCTTGTCAGTTTATTATAGATTGTGTATTATATTACGATTTGGAGCTTTTACCCCATTATGCGGAAGCTGTATGATGGGGAATTGTGGTGCTGCCACAGCTACTGCCACTTTTTATTGCAAATAAATTGGACATTATTGGAAAGTAAAAGAAACTATAAATAATAAATAATATGAAAGAAAAAAACATTCATATATTAAATTATATTAAACTCATATAAATATTTGCATTTTATGGTATTTAAGTCTTTGTTTACTTTATGCTACATTTAATTTTATAGACAATATAGTTTTCTTGCTTTTTCTTTTTCAAATTTGAACATTTCTTATAAACAGGGCTCTCTAGTCTATAGAGAATATGAATGTTTTGTTTAAAAATCATCACAATGGAAACATTACATCACATCCTGTGATTTGAATGTTTCTTTGGAAAAATTTGCACAAAAAATCATTTAAAATATTTACTTATTTACACATGTATTTTTTTTTTTTTTTTGATAGCAGGTAATGTGTAAAATAGTATTTGCATTTTTATACAATTGTTTAGGAATCTGTTTTTCTTAACACCAGCTTCCTGATTATTGCTTCGGTGTGTACTTGCGAACTGCTTTCTGCTACGGCTTTATTTGCCTTTTTTGCGTGCACGAATCATTAAGAAGCAAAAAAATGAAAATAAATTTACAATTTTCTAGAGATAAACCTTTTGTGTTACATTGTAGTTTTTTTTATTATAAAGTGTTTTTTTTTTTTTTTTGGAATCACGTAAAGTTTCATCACTGATTTTTTTGAAGTTGGAAGTCACACATGGTTGACTTTATTTGCCACTGAAAAAATGATGATTGCGAAATACAGGATTTATAATAAAATAAATTATGAGATTTAAGAAAGAAACAGAAAAAAATATTATTATGCTGCAAGTAATGTAGCTGCGAAACAATTAAATAACATGCAAAATACCCCTTTTATTACAAAATATTTCGTCGCAGACAAAACGCTATGGGAAACATATTGGTATTAAATTCTGCCGCATTGTTTATATATTTTTTAGGTACACAATGAATAAAAATTGTTTATATTACTCCGCCATTCAACTTTCAGAACAGTTGAAGAATAAGTGACCACTTACCAGCTAAATATATGTACTAGGATTGTCATTCGAACAAAAATTATTCGAGGAACAAATTTTTTATTCTTTTTGAACGAAGAAAATTTTTAAATATAAAATAAAAAATTATTCGATCAATTTTTAACGATTAATCGAATAATTTTTCAAAACAATTTTTTGTTAAATTATTATGTGATAATGATTGGAAATTTCGTTAGGAAATTTCCAATGACGTTTTAATAGATTTCGGGTTAAAGCCTTTTACGGACACTGAAGTCTCGGTATTATTTGGAAAAAAATAGAATAGCTTTTCTAAAGAATTAATCAAACGTCTTAAAGTTGAAATAAACGGGAAACATTGTTATTAAATTCTGGAAAATTTCCAGCGGATATTAATTTTTTTAAATATTCAATAAAAAGTGAAACAAAAGCATATGTAAATGCTTTATTTTTGAGAATTTTTCATTTATTATTTATTTCAAATAAATGATTCAAGTGATGTGGAAATAACCGAAGATTCTGAAATGTATAACAATGGTTTGTTAACTGAACTCAAGCAATCAATAAATAATATCAAAAATTAAACAAATAGATTTGAACAATATTGATGATCATTGATTTTATTTAGAAAAATCTATAAAGAACAGAAAAAATAGATCTGCTTTTAATACTATTTATTGTCGCCATCAATAATAAGTGAAGGGATTTTTTCCATACATCTATTTTTATTAAAAAAAAAAAAAAAAAAAAATAAAACAATAATCGTTTTAAAGCAAAAATGCTTAATTATGATCTTTATGTATGATAATTTTAAAAGAAATTAAATTTTATTACATAATTTGTCTGTAATTTGATTATGGTCTCAATTTTCGGATATATTTTTTTTTTGTTCTATGTTAATGAATTGTTATTTTTAGGTTCGTTTTATGTTGATAACACAAAAAATTGATTTAAAAAATACTAGTTTTTGCATTTTTTTTAAACTTGTAATTAATTATTCAAATAATATATTTTATTCTTTATTCATTCGATTAATCGAAGAAAATTAAAATTATATTCAATGTCGAATAATTAACAACCCTAATAAGAACACATCCATCGGAAAATTCTAGGTTATGATAAAAGGGCTGCTCCACAATAAAGAAGGCTCATTTTTATACCTTTAATTTCGAAAAAAAAAAACGCTAATTAACTCAGTAAGGAATCCCAAAGATCATCCATGTTCTGAAAATAATGATTACTGGGATATTGTACTCATTTAGTAGTGGATATATATCGATAATTCCTTCTCCTCGTCTAGTCTGAAGTAAACATCATAGAGAAATCTATGTCAATAACTGTAAGAACTATAATTGATCATAAATATCATAAGCTTTTGTCTTATTTATAATAGTTGTAAGCCAGATAGGTTTTGATATCATGCAAGAGGTAATTTTGGAGAAACAAGTATCCGAGTTTGACCATCAGCAGACGCGGATCCAGTCAAAGCAATTGGGAGGGGGTTTTTTTTATTTTGCTTTTGAAAAATTCGAAATTATGTATAAGATTTTAATGGCAAAAAATTTAAGTTGATAAGTGGCGATATAATTTTATACAATATTTTTATAAATAACTTTTGAACTATATCTTTTTTATTTCATCAAAAAAATTGATATTTTACGCCATTATTCTATGAATCTACGGTTCGTAAATTTCAGGGAATATTGAATAGATTTTTAATAATTAAATCTGTCTTTTCATTTAATTGTTACCCTCTAAAGCATTTCAAACAAATAAATGTGCATTTCAATGAAATTAATTAAAATACCTGATACCTAGGGCCGGTATTATATTGCTCGCTTACTGGCAAAATAGCACATGTTCTTAAAATTGTTTTAGGATTGAAAACTTAAGTATTCTTATTCCATCCCTTAAGTTTTTCCTAAGTATGAAAATTGTTTGACGTTTTAAAAATTTTTTATTGAAAATAAAAAATAAAAATACAAAGTCTAATAAAATTATTTTAAATTTTAAATTTATATTTTCTTTGTGGTTATATATTTTGCACTAAAATCTTTATAATTTTACAGCTAATAAGCTTAAGATTTCTTTACATCTTTAAAGTTATTTCAAATATTTTAAAATTGTTATTTTTTTTTTTATTTATTTTTGGTGTCACATTAGGGTGGCAACAAAAAATGTTTTGCCCAAAAAAGGAAGTTTGATATTTATAATGATTTTTGGCATTACTATAAGCAAATAGTAATCTAAACTAAAGGATATTCAATAAAAAAATTAATATATCTAGTATAAAGCATTTTAGTATAAATAAAATATATCTATGATTTTTAGTTAAAGAACAATATTTTATACATAAAAGCTTAAAGCTCTTTGTTTATTTTCTTAATAACTTAAGTTTTAAAGTGTAAAACGAAACATTACTTAAGTGTGAACTTTAGCTTAAATGATTCTTAAGTAAGCACTTATGGAACAGTATAAAACCGGGCTTTAGAATATCAATTAATTAAATAGATCTAATTATATTCTTGAATATCAAAAACTTACTGATGCAAAAATTTGGAACTCATCTGATAAGGGGAACCGTACCAAAAAACGATATTTTTCTTTACAAAAATAAATACTTTATTTTTATTTGATTTCAGTGAATAATAGCTTTGCCCCATTACTTTTCTTTACTTGTAAAAGGTAAGAAATTGTAAGAAAAACAACAAAGTTGTCTAACGCGAAAAACTAAAAAAAAAATTCACAAATTCGAAATACCCTGTAAATTTGGAGATATTTCGAAAAAAGGTTTTGATGATGGTGTACGAAAGATCTCGTAGCTACCTAAATTTTAAGTAAATTTTGAATTTAATAATAATTCATAAAGAAAGCAAAAGAATGTAGCTTTTAAACTTTATTTAAATCTTTTATATTGACTATAAAAGATATAAGAAATAATTTATTATTTTTTAATTAAATTTACCTTTCCATTTTAAAATAGTTCTAAAGATGACAAATTTTAAATGCTATTTCATTTACAATATGTATAATGAAACGTCAATTTTTCTAATCGTTTAAATACTCAAAAAATTAATCGAATAAGTTCTAAAATTTTTGTCCAATTTAAAATTTAAATTTTGTTATGCTTACAAAAAAGTCTTTAAAAAATATTACATAGTTGCATAACCTTTTGTAGAAAAATTTATAATAAATTGCATTAGAACTTGAAAATTTTGGATAGATTTTGTTTTATAAAATAAAAAATATTTTTCATTAACTGATAAAACTAGTAATTAGCCAAATTATTTTTTATTGCAAGATGCACTTTTAATCGTGTTGTCCGTAAAATTTAAGCTTAAATTTAAAGAAATTTGGAAATTCTGAATTTCGGATACCTAGAAAAAATAAAATAAATTACAAAATTATTTACAATTAAAAAAAAAAAAAAATGAAATAGAAATACTTAAAAATATGCATTCCTACATTTTTTATTTAAAACCTTTAAAAATTTTTGGATAGACAATGTTGAAGATAAATTTTCTCATACTAGGGAGAAAATTTCCCCTGTTAATGTGGTACAGGAGTGGAGTAGTTTTTATTACAATATCCCTGGCTTTATCATAAATAATTGTAATTAATTGTCTGGACCTTAAATATATTCTCCGCTCTGTTGATAATTTCTTTATGGATCCTTATAAATTAAAGAAGTTTAAGCACCGATGAGATCCACTTAACCATACTTTTTTCTAACAGATTTGTATAGATATATCCGTATCTATACAAATGTCCGTAGACATTCCTTTCAGTTATGCACAATGTGTCCTGCAAAAATTTCTCGATATATAGAATAATCCAAAGTTGTGATGAACTGAATGCAGGAAAAATATTAAAATAAGTAATTTTTAGTTTTCTACCAGTAATTGAAAATCCCGGGTCTAGTACATTATCAAAATTGGTCTCAAAAACATTCGTAATTTAGAGCTTGAAAAAGAAGAAAAAATAAAAAAATGATGACTTTTAAGTATAATATGTTAATATTTGCCACTTAGTTTTTCTCATTATTATTTTTTACAATTTCAAAAACTTCGCAAATTATTACAGTTAAGAAATCCGGCAACGTATGTAATGCCCATATTTCTTTACCATGTAGACGGATTTTTTTGGTCGAAGGCTCTAAAGAAGGCCAATTGAGACCTTTTTAAATGCAATAATTTAGAGGTAAATTGTTTATTTAAAGATCCACTCGTAATTAAATTGCAGTTTTATAATGCATTTTTTCGATTTAATTTTTTTTATATGTTAAAAAGCAATATCTACAAATTGCAATATAAATTGTTTTTTTAATATTTTTGTTTTTTTTATTCAGTAGTATGTAAATTTAAGTGTTCATAAGTCTTTTTATTGATTTGAAAACTAGTGTAAAGTTTATTACAATAAATATTCTAAATTATATTTTATAAATCAAAAATAAAATATTTGTCAAAAATGTACCTATAATAAAAACATTTTTAATAATTTTTAACTCTTCTGATTTTAAATATTTTTGCTTAATATTGAAGGCATTAGTATTTATTCTAGGACAATAAGGTATTATGAATTAAGAAATTTGATGACCAAAATCAATTATAAAATAAATTCACAACAAATAAATAAATAAATATATATATATATATATATATATATATATATATATATATATATATATATATATATATAGTATATTAGAATACAAATTTTTTACATTTGTATTCTAAAATTTTAATTTAAATGATTAGAATCTGCTAACAGCTTAAAAAATGTTTTGTATAAAAGCTATACAAAATTTCTTATTAATCCTTTTGATAACTTCAGAACGAATTCTGATGTTTGAAAATAGATTAAAATAGAAAATGGACGATCGATAAAGCTTTCAGATGATGCAATAATAAAATTTCGGAAAATTACTGTCCTTTTTTCGTTCAAGTAAATTTTTTTTGGAAAATTTACCAAGCACGGGTTTATTTATTTTTCTTTAGTTTTATTAATATTTGTGGGAAAAACATTTTTAAGATTTTTTCTGGGATCATTAACATAAATGGCCGTGTAGCATTCTGTTTCTGTTATAGTAAGAAGTTGAAATTTGGCTAAATTGTTCTAAATTATGTTCCCTTTCATAATTTTAGGTATGTCTAAATGTGCGATACGCTTTGGTTTTTTTTCTTGTTCTACAATGTTGGATCACCCTAATCAATATATTACGCAACTATACCTTATTGTCTGTGGCCTAATTTTGCGATACTCTCTGCCTTTAATGTACAAAACGTTGATTTAAATTTTTTCATACCCTACACCACCATAGGTGTGGAGTTTATTATGCGTTTGTGCTGATGTTTGTAACGCCGAAAAATATTGATCTAAGACCCATGTAGATCAATCGGCTTAGAATCACTTTCTGAGTCCATGTAAATCTTGTAATAAAACCACAGTTTGCAATTTTGCAAATACTCGTAATTAAATGAAATTCGGCATACATATGTTTTATGGTCTAAGGATGAAACCTATTGAACGATTATAAATCTCTTGAATATAAAAATATCTTAATGAAATTTGGCACATATAAGTTTTATATAAACAGAAATCTGTGTGCCGAATTTCGTGAAGATGATCACAGCTCCCATATTAACCCCTCTTTAGAAAATCACTTTAATAGGGCCGGCGCTAACCTAGGCAAATTTTTATCTAAACAAACGTAAAAATCAGTGCGAATATAAACAAGGTAACCTTAGTTAAACAGTTGATTATTATTTTGGTTGTTACAGTTGTCAAACTGCATATATAAAAAATAATAATGAATACGCCATATTGTTGATTTTTTGCAACTGTTGCCACCTTCTACAAATTCTCATTAAGTTTGACGTTTGTTTTGATAAAAAATTGTCTAATGTAACACTATGTAAATTACGTACTTTCGTGATTTCGGCCAAAATCAAGTTGAAATTACGTAATTTCACATACATTTTGACGGTTGCGAAACTACATCATTTGGTGTAATTTCGGCGAAATTTTATTGAAATTACGATGCTCATCGTTGTGCAACTCTAAACATGGTTGAAAAAATACGTTTCCTTTCAACTCTGTACAACATATTTCAATAGTAAGATGTAAACAAAAACAGCTGACAGCTTTTTTCACAAATACAAAAAATTGAATATAATTTTAAAATTATTTTATTAAATTTTTACGCGAAAATCAAACAAAATAATAAAAAATAAACATAACTAATTTGACTTAAAAAAAAAAAAAAAATCAATATACTCAACAAATTGTGATGTAAACAAAAAGTATCAGCTGTTCACGAAATTACATCAAATGTCATTTAGCCAGTATGAACAGTCTGGATTTCGCTTGTAATTTCGGCATGAAATTATATAATTTTGTGAAAGTCTGTTTAACGGCATAAATCCCAAATTATAGAGCCAGTGTTTTATAAATAGAAACCTATATAAGGTCCACTTCCGGGAATCCCTCTAAAGTGCACAAATAACATAATATAATGCATATGTATGTTTCACAGAATTATACACTACGCTAAAAATGCTATGGCCACAGATCCCTCTCCAAATTTTGATGCACATAGCCAATAGTGTAGGGTATTGTATGGTCGGGCTTGATGGGCTGTCTACTTCTGACTTGTATTATATTCCTAATTAGGATTTTAACCCACATATTTAATAAAATTTTATATTACAAATTTAAATACATATTAAACTTTCATTTAATTTAGTTGTTTTAATAATTATAAATTTCACTTTATTTCCTTTCTTAGATTAGAAACAAATAATTTATTTAATCTATAAGCTAAAAATATAATATAAACATAATTAAATCTGAATTAAAATGTGATAAATTTAAATTAATCAAGTATGAAAGAAATTGCTAAGAAAACAATAACATTATGGTCATGCTATTTTGAATTATAAAATAATATAAATAATAATAGAGCCATTCCAGAATATTATTAAAATGAGTTTATTCAATAACATATTTTTTAATATTATTATCTTCAAAATTTCGCAAATCTTCAAATAATTTCAAAAACTTATTAAATACATATGTTACAAAAATTCTCATTATTTATTTTTTTATTTCATTAATATCAATCTCAACCAGTTACTTCTTTTTTTTTTAAATATTGTGTAACAAAAAAATTTGTTTAAAACAAATAAAAAAGAAATAAACAATCTTTCAAAATTTTAAAAAGCAACCAAAAATGTATAAAAGTAATTTATGCAAATTATAGAAAAATGCAGTGCAGTAAGCATAACTAACATAAAATCACAAAGAAAAAACACCATTAAATTTCATTCATTCGATGTCATGCCATATATTCAAACAAAAACAACAAAACGCCAACATGTGCAACCAGCATCATACAAAGATTGAGAAAAATAAAATCAAATGGAAATTTTTCTTAAAACTTGTCACAAACCTTTGTCAAACTGTTTCTCAAATGCAAGCAGACAAATCTTTCTTTTTTTTTTATTTTATTTTTGTTTTTTGTCAAAAAAAATTTTCAATTGCTTTTTGTGATAAATTCCCAAGACAAGACATATGGAATGAACAAACAAGCACATGTTATATGTAGGTTTTTATTTGAAAAGATTGAACAAAACGTATGTCTCTACGTCTGTCTGTTTGACTTTTATAAACTTCACTTATGATTTCAACTTTATTTGACAAAATAAATGACAAATATTATAATTCGGTTTTTATGCACTTTTTACGCAATTCAAAAACTGTAAATTATATTATGAATATAACTGAAATTTGTTTGAAATGTTTCTAATAAAAAATTTTGCTTTGTTTGTTTTTTTTTTGGAAATATGTTTTTATTTTTTTGAAAACGTTTTTTCAACTTACATAAGTTGTTAACTTCATAATTTTATAACAGTATATTGATTGTAGATTATCAAAAAAAAAAAAAAAAAAAAAAAAGTTACAAATCTTTCATTATATTGAACAAAAAGTTGCGTTGGTCGACTTTGACAGGTAGTCACCAATCTTTTATTCAAACTAAATGCTAATAATTTTAATATTTTAAAAGCTTTGTACTTTCCATAAAAGAATTTGTAAATATTTTGCTATTTCATCACTATTAGTCTAGTAAGTCTCTAAATATATATACAGTGCTATTGATTTAATCATTACTGTACTCCATATATTTGAAATTAATTTTTTAAAGCATTGTCAATTTCTTGTGATTTTAATCGTACTTAATTGTAATATAAAATTATTCAATTTAATTTATTATTTCTTTATTCGATTTTGTTATAGTTTTACAACGCCATTGTCAAGGTTGTTTTAAAAAAGTTTCAATTGACGCAAGGTGTTAGAAAAACCTTAAGATAGTAAATGATAATATTGACTACCTTATAAACAATAACAAATAGATAAGAATTTTTTTCGTGATTAAAAAACCCGCTAAAACGAGGAACAAAATAAATGTAACTGCAATTATAAAATCAACCACAACAAATAAAATAAAATAAAATATATTGGAAATTAGAAAAATTAAAATAAATAATAATTTAGTTATTTGTTCTTCAATGCTAAATTATTGCACAATGATAATTTAATTGTTTTCAAATCATATGTGAAATCATTTAGACTCAATTCAATAAGTTGTAATTTAGATTTTATAATTATAGAATACACCGAATCTTATATACCCTTTATTTCATTCTCTTCTTTTTTTAAAGTTTCCTTTTTGAAGAAATATCACTTATTTTTGTAAAATTTAACTTTTTTTCAATTATACTTTTTTGAAAAAAATGTATTTTCTTAAATTTCTAACTTTTGAAAATTTTTTGAATAGTACTATGATATAAATGTTTTTTTTGTTGTTGTTTTTTTTTTTTGGCACACTAAAATCCTCTTGTACAAATATAAAGCGACTCGAATGCATGTAGAATCAGTTCACGTTAATCATTTCGTACAGGGGGCGGGAAAGTTATAAAGCGGTTTTAAGTTGAACAAATAAAAATTTTAACAAACTAGAAGTATATGTATAATTCTGGTAAAAAATACGCACAATATCATAACCTATAAAGTTGTTAAAATCAAATTAATGATATTTTCAATGCTTGATAATATTAGTGTAGCACATTTTAGGGTTTCCTAGTAAAATTTTTAAAATTTTCTTTATAGAGTAATCCCATTTTAAATTTAAAAAAATTTGACCTCACAGAAATTTTCTCTGTAGCAAGTATACCGATAAAGCTTCCTACCAAAAAAATACATTAAAAAAATTAAAAATGGACTTTTTTAGATACACTTCACTAAAGAAAATTCTTACAAAAAATATGTTAATAAAAGTATTTTTAAAATTTTCATATGGCATCTTAAAATACAAGCTTTGACACCAAATTTTATCTTAATCGGTAACCAAAGGTCAAAATTTTTTAAATTTAAAATGGAATTACTCTATACTAAAAATCAAAACATTTTTTCGCTCCATATATTATACGAAAATATATTTTATTAGAGTTCATTACAAAGAAATGCTATTTAATATTGTGATCCATTTTTAAGTAAAGTAAATTTTTTTGGTCCATAAAATTTTTATATTTCGAAATTTTTTGATACGCCATCTGTTAAGCATTGCAAATACTACCTAATTATGCCAATTAAGGTCAATTTCGTGTTGTCCTTGCGATATTACTTAGCAAAATCTATTTTGACAAAAGTGCCCCGTTTTCAACTATCAACGACATTTGACTTAAATTATATTATTATATTTATCGCCGTTCTTATATTTATATATTCAAAATTTTTACAAATTGTAATATGATATATATATATATATATATATATATATATATATACATATATATATAAAATACAAAAACAAAAATTGCAATTTTTACGTAATTTTCAAAAAGTCCATAAAATTTTTTAATCATTTTTTTTAATGCTTCTCCGATTTTATTGTGTAAAATTAAACTAAGTTCACGCAGTAATCCATGCTACTTCATTACTTTAAAAAAAATTTCGCTCATGTTTTTCAAAGTTTGAGATTATCTAGTGCTATATAGGACACATCAATGAGATATAGCACATAATTACAACAAATATCAATCCCTGTTTCAAATTTTTTAGTCCGTTGAGGGGCGAACATACCTCGCCGAAAAAAAAAGAAAAATTTAAAAATTAAAAAATTTTGTCATGTATTTAACAGTTAAAAGTCTGCACAATAACAAAGAAGATGTAGAAAAAAAGTCCGATTAATTTATATATAAATGAATGAGATCAAATAGTATAAACGTGCGAACAAAAAGTGTACAAGAATGGGAAAAAGTTAAGTAATTTTAGTCGTTTTTCTACGTTTTTGAACTTTAAGCAACAATAATGGTTATAAAATGAAACCTATTGTGCTTAAATTTGCATTATATTAGTTTCAAGTCTTGTGAATTTAGATCTGTAAACCGTTTGTTCAAAATAGTATTACCACAAAACTTATTAAGGATTTAATTCACTTTCAACCAGTTTAAAAAATTTTTGATTATGGCGCTTTCTTTATTACAAAAAAAAAAAAAAAAAAAAACTTTAAGCATGTTTTTTGTTTTGTAAGTTTACCGTTCAGAATTTTTCTGAAAAATTTTATTTTTTTGTTTTATTTGTTCAAAATTAAATAATTTTTTTTTGTATTTTTTTTTTTTTTGGGAAAAAATGATACTCTTTAAAAAGAATTTACTGTTTATGAAAGTTGGTATTTTTATTTTTTTCAAATAGTACTTTTTTAATGGTATTTTTAAAAAATTGGTTCAAATTTTTATCTATTTTTTAAATTGTTACGTTTTTGAAATATAATGGTGAAAAATACATAATTCGAAAAATGTTACTTTTATTAAAAATATCTTTTGTAGCAAATGGTAATTTCTTGAAAAAAATTATACATTTTTGGAATAAGTAATATTTACAAAATCTAAAAAATTTTCATTTTTTTGTAAAATTAACTTTTTAAAAAAAAAAATAAAAAAAAAAAAATAAAAATTAATATTTTGTTTGAAAACGGGTAATTTTCTGAAAAAGGCTTGGTTCAAATAAATTTGTTTACCAAAAGGCCTCTGCTAATTGTAAACGATATTCTTAAAATGGTTCGTGAGTTTTCTGAACGTATTATAAGTCGAAATTTCTAAAAAAATAAGCTAAATTGTTTCTCGCCATTTTTGCAAAGAAAAATACGGTATATTGTTCTTTACCAGGGACCTTCGGAAAATTGATTCCCTTACTTGTAAGGAACCACTAAATATACTCGTATCTATATACACTTATAAATTCCCAGATGAATATTCCAGTAGTTACAAATGGAATGACAAACTTATATATATTTAAACTTGACAATTTGGTAGAGTATAAATGGAAACACTTTAAATTAGTTACCGAATATCAATATTTATTAAAAAACAGCTCTTCAATATTTCTTGTTTATATTTGTTAAGTAATTATTTTGTTAAAAGTTAAAATAATTACCTGACGTAAGTATATGAAGTTTTATTTCGAGATAAAGCGAGGAAATATAAATGCGTTTTAATTTTTCAAATGTGTGAACTTTGGAATAAACATAATTTAAAAGTTTTATTAAAATTAAAAAAAGGTATATTTTAATAACAAACTAAGCTATTGCCAGAAGAGTAATATTCCAAAAGGACTTTAATGTTATTGATCAAAATATCTATAGAAATTATTTTACTTTTTTAAAGAGTTAAACAAATTTTCTTTTGTCCAAAGTTTTACATAAAGCAAAATTTAATTTTGACCATAAAACTTTTGTTGTTTTTTTCTCTCTTTTTTTAAGAAATCATCCATTACATGAAATGCCAACCCATAAATCAATTGTAATCTCAAAAAAATAAAATAGGTGCGATAAATAGGCTACACGTGTGTGGTCTTCCAAAAAAACTTGAAACCTAAAATTTTTACAACTAATTTTAATTGAAAAAAATAATAGAAAATCCTTTATAAACACGCAATCTGAAACCTAAATATTAATACACAATAATATTTGGTTAAACAAATATAATAAAAAAAATATAATTAGGATTTAAATTATAATAATGATAACAAAAAATTTGCGAAATTTTAAGCTAATACTAACAAAAAACAAGGAGTGTCTACTAAAATAATAAAATATAAACACTTTCAAAGACAAACTCATAAAACTAATAATCATAAACACCCTCATTAGTTGTAA
This sequence comes from Protocalliphora azurea, assembly GCA_932274085.1. Lineage (NCBI taxonomy): Eukaryota > Metazoa > Arthropoda > Insecta > Diptera > Calliphoridae > Protocalliphora > Protocalliphora azurea. Next base: position 92,900,269 of record OW026520.1, read on the forward strand.
AAAAATAATTGATGATTATTATTTTTTTCCTCAAACAATAAACCATAATAAAATTAAATAATACTTGTTAATATATGCACTGCTTACCCAATCATTGAAGCCCAATTTGGCCAATTCCTGCTGTGATGTTTGAGAATCGGCTTTTAAATGTAGATTATCAGCACCTGTATAATGTAAGATATATAAAGAAGATATATTGTTTATTTGTTGGTAAATGATTTTTATAATTAATTAATTAAATATATTAAAAATAATTTTACCTTGATTTAAAACTTGTTGCAGAAATATTCGTAATTCCAAAGTTTCTGTTACTAGTGCTCGACAAACAGCTTTATAGTGTTCTTCAGGTACAGTGGGTTTTATGTGATTTTTGCAGGCCTAGAAAAAATAATAAAAATAAAGTTAATAAATTTAAAAATAAAAATTTGTACAAAATAGCTTCTCGCTTTTTTTATAAAATAATTTCATATGAAAATGTTCACTGTAACTCAGAGTTGCAAAATTGTGTATAGAAAATGCTGCACTTTAAAATAGAAGTGTATAATTTTTTTATATAAAGTTTTCTATAAAAAATGTTGCACTTTAAAATAGAAGTGAAAAATTTTCTGTAAAAAATGTTGCACTCTAACATAGTTGCAAAATTTGCTATGGAAAATATTGCTTTATAAAGATTCTAACAAAAATTTTATATAGGAAATGTTGCGTTCCAACATAATGTTGCAAAATTTTCTATAGAAGTCAGGCTTTATTACAGTATATTTTTCATAAAAATTGCAGTTCTTTCTGTTTTCTAACTGTATACAAAATTTCTAATTACACATTTTATTGTAAATTACTAGAATTTTTCTAAATAAAAAATCTAGAAAGAAATTCAATATTCTACTATAAACTTTCTGTGTATTACCAGCACAAAAAAAGTAAATATCAATTTAAAACAATTGACTAAATAGTAGCTGCCGCTATAAAATTTAATGGAATTAAATTTACAGTAATAATCATTCTTACGTCTTTAAACAAATAAAACTGTAGAAAAAAAGTAGAAATGTATCAGGTGTATCAAAAGCAAATAGACAGCAATAAAATGCTGTAAAAAATATGAATGAGTAATTTTACACTTATTAAGTAATTTCATTTTTATATAAAACGTAGTAAAAGAAGCTGTAGAAATTAGTAAATAACATTGTAAACTAGTAAACGAATTCCTAAATATCACGAGTATCTCAACATTTCTACCATCACTACCAGTCATTTATTCAGCCTGTCAGTCAACCATCCATCCATCAGATTCAGCTTCATCATAATAATGCTCACAAAGTGATCATAATTCAAATAATATTGCATTTCTTTATTTAAAGTGTTTATAAATGTATATCAATTACATTGACATGATGGTGATGATGGCAGCAGCAATTGGTGGTGGGGTTTGATTTTTCGTAGGTTTTTTTTTTGCTAGAGGACTTTCTCGCTTGTAACATGAAAAACCACAAATAATAGAGGAAAATGTCAGTAATATAGTAAAAATATCACTTGAGTGTGAAAAAAGTTACGTCTTTAAACTAAATACATACTTATTACTTGTTTGTAAGCACTTACTATATGCTACAAATAAATATTTTTTTTTAATAATAAAGTGTAACGAATTTGTTTTTTCTTTATGTCTATATTCCAGGCAACCACCCATTCAAACAACCAACCATCCATGTAAATAAATGCAAATGTTTATAATTTTATCTATCGTGTCTTCATGTTTTCATTTTCTTTTTTTGTCTTGTCATACGTTTGGGTTTTATATGCAATTATTTAATCACAAGTGTAATTTTTCAATTTTCATTTATTAATTCAAACAAGAGTATACACATATGGATGGACGGACTGGGGAACATAGAAAATATAACTATGTGAGGACAGACTGTCTGATGAGCAGCTAGGCAGGCTTTCAAATTGTAACCACACATGTTATAAATAATCAGCGAATATGTTTTGAATACAGGAGATGATGCTACTCGATAAAGTCAAGCCTTAGAGAATAGACAAGAGATTGTAGAGTTTACATTTGAAATTTCTGATTCTTTTCTGTTTGAGACATAATTTTTCTAAAGAAAAGTATTTTATATAGTGAACTGTGATATCAACTTTAAATTTATCTATAGAAAATGTTGCACTTTATTGCAGAGTTGCAAAATTGTGTTATTTTAAATTTACAAATTTGCAAAATTATCCATAGAAAACGTTTCATTTTAACCAAGTATGTTCTACATAAAATTTTTTCCTTTTTGGCAAAGCTGCATTGTTGTATACAGATAATGTTGCATTTTATAGAAAAATTGAAAAATTTTTTCTTACAAACATTCGCAAAAATTCTTACAGAAATTTTCTACTTAAAGAAAGAAATTTAAAATTGTATCTACTCAACCTTGACCAATTGTAGAGTATTTGCTTATTTGTTTGACTTTTTGCGATGTTTTACAAATAATGACAATATAAATTATCACTCAAAAGTAAATTTAATACAACTTAAAACAAAAAAACCTACAATAGATGAAGTGTAGCCAAACGTGTCATTAAAATTAACACCTTAACAAAATGACACCTCTACACAATATTTGAAAAGATTGCTCCTCTTCTCCCCAGAGCAAACATTTAATTTTCCAATATTTTCCAAAAAACCAGAAATCATTAAGAGTTTAAAATTTAAAATTTTATTCAATGTCAAGTTTAAATATTAAATGTCCAAAAAAGTAAATAAAAAAACCCAGCACGGAATTACGTTTTTTCCAAATAAATTAGTTTGCAAATCAAGAGGGTCAGTCACTATAATACTGCATAATACATTTTAAATTTAAATTTATAATGTTTAAATTAGATGATTGTAAACAAACACAAGTTGCCGTTTAAGTTTACAGTAAGGAATAAAATTACAAGAACAGGCCATAAAATATAATCTCTAAATTGATAATTTATTAAATTATAGTAATGTAAGTTTTAATGGAAATAAACTCACCTCTAATACATAATCGAATTCTTTGGTTTCATCATGTTCATCGTCCCAACGCTTGTAGCCCTCGTCAATGCCTTCATCAATACAGTCATCATCAGCTTCTGTAATGATAGAAAATTAAATTTAAGCATTTTTAAATAATAATTCTGAAACGAAAATAAAATTTAAATATTGCAATTAAACAATAATATGTGAGTAACACACAATTGAGGTTATGTGGAAAATTATAAAATGTTTACTACATTTGACATACGATTTGGCAATTGTTTTAATGAAATCCCATGACAAAAGTGTCACTAAAAACACATTGAACTTTGATCTCATCACTCACAAAGTTTATTGAGGTTTAAAAAATTAATGTTTAATTCGTGATTTTTTCAATTTTTAATTTCTAAAAATAAATTTATGATTAAAAAAAATGTGTTTATTTTAAAACTTACCATCTTCTGTCATGTGGGTAATAAGTTCTTCCAATTCTTGGGACATTTGACACTGTTCATCTTCGTGCAGATTGTAATCCAAGGCATTGTAAACAATGACAGCAACATTACGTAGAATCTGTCAAAAAGAAATTAAAGAAAAAATAAGAGAAATGTTGATTAATATTTTTAATGTAAAATTCACTTAATAATAAATAGTTAGTTATTGATTTAAAATATTAAAATTCCGATATGCATAACTAAAAATAATTTTCTGGAAAATTCAATACTATAGAAAATTAATATATTTTACTAAAACCCTTAATATGTCCCTCGTATTTTCCTTGGTACTTGTTAAACTATAAATTAGTTTTTTTTTTTCTCAATTTCATTCAAGTTTCTTCCCTCAAATTCTCACTCGCAAAGTACTAAATAGAAATAAATCTTCACATGACAAACACAGAGTTAGTGGGAAAATTGTCTGTTGATAAGAATGGGGAAAAAAATTCTCTACGTTGAAGAGCAAAAAGGGTTTGGTAATGAAAACTGTAATAATGGATTAAAAGCATGCAATTTTCTATTATAAGAAAATTCTTTGTAAATGAAATAAAAATATATTGCGTAGAACCTAAGACTATGAGAAATCAAATTAAATTTACTCAATATTAGTTTTAGAGAAAATTATACATTTTTACAGTATTTTAATAAATTTAATTGGAATATTAAATGATAGAAATCATTTTTAAAATTCTCATGTTCACAAAAGAAAAAAAAGAAAGGGTTTAGGAAGTACAGAGTATAGAGCAAAGAAATATGAAAGAAAACATACAAATTTAAACTATAAAAGCTTGGTGGCAATTCGAAAGGAAAACATTGAAGATTTGAAACTTTGTTAAAGAATAAAAAGTAAAAGAAAAACGAAAAGAATAATTAATTATGAAGGAAGGCTATTGAAAGAATTTTGCAGTAAAAACATCAGAAGAGGAGAAACAAGGAATTCGAAGAACCGGAAAGATAAAAGAGATGAGAAAAAAGAATAAAGAAAGAATATAAGGAGGCTGAGAACACGAGGATAGGAGAAGGCAAGGAACGAAGAAAGATACAATAAGAATGAAGGAAGCTACGAAGAGGAAAGAAGAATAATGAAATGAAGGTAGTACATGTTAATGAATGCTGACGTGAAAATAGGATTGCGGAAAAAGGAAACGGAAAGAAAATGGAGAAAGAAGAATTAAGGAAGCCGTTTCTTCCTAAAAATAAGAGAAAAGTGATAAATGAGTAATTACGAAGATTACCGTAATACAATTAATGTAAGAGAGAGGAATAAAAATAAAAGGAACGATGAAAGAAATAAGAAGAAAGAATAAAGAAGGCACTGAGGATGAAAGAGAAAGTTTAACGATAACATGAGAGAAACAATGCTACAAATAATAAGTAAGATTGAGTGAAGCATAAAGAAAAAAAAAAATAGAAACATAACCGAAAAACTATGAAAGATATATACAGAAAGAATAATGAACGCAATTAAATGGAAAGGAGAATAAAATGGTGGTGATAGTAAAAGTAATAAAAATTAAGAATGAAAGAAGCTTTGAAGAAAAAAATTAATGATGAAAGGAAGAATTGATTGGGCAGATAGGAAGGATGAAGGAATTGAGAAAGAAGAATTAAGAAAGGACACGTCGTTATTTGAAAATTTAAAATGTGGAAACATGAGGATTGTCAAAAAACATTTAAAAAGATAAAAAAAACATAAAAATAAAAAAAAATTATAATGAATGAATGACGAAAGGAAGAAATGATTGAAGAAATATGAAGAATGAATTGAGAAAGAATAATTAAGGAAGACCTCGTCGTTATTGAAAAATTAAAAATTTGGAAACATGAAGACAATTTAAAAAAAAAAAAAAAAAAAAAAAAATGAAGGAAGGAACGACGAATGAAACATGAATAATGTCAGATGTGGCTTCTTTGGATGTGAAGGACGTACATCAGGTATCTCCGAGTTGGTGATCGTGCTCGGTCCAGAGTATGTGGCATAGGTTTAGCCTATGCCCTCTTTGGATACAGTCATCGTCTTGGCTGGGCTGATCTCCGCAACAGTGGAATTTAGCACAGCCTCATACTTTATAAGTGATGGGTATGCTTACGCCTCTAACGGTTTTCTTAGATTGTCAAGGTCGCAGGATCAGGACTTGATCGTACCTGAGAGAGTATTTGCAGCCTGCCAACCTCTTCCGTTTATCCATTCCCGTGCCTTTTAGTCCTTAGTTTCCCTTAACAGGGTCATGATCCTCCGATGTTTGACCGTTTGGTCCTGCTTGAAGCTTCTCGGAGGACTCCATGATTAAGTATGCCTCATAGGTCTCATAGAGATTCAAGCTCTTGTCCTGTGGAGTTACTGTCTTGTGTAGTCAAGAATCTGTTCGTGTTGTCTAACCCCAATAGCTGTACGGATCTGATTTATCCGTTTCTTAAGTAAAAGTCGCTCCAGTGGCATCCAGATCTGTGACCTTCATTTGAATGTTCACGTTTCTTCTGGAGAATTTAGAACCTTCAAACACGGATGTAGGCCCGATATTTTCTACAACATTCGTAGTTTGAGGGGTGGGGGTTGTGTGTGTGTTGGTTTAGCAGTTTATACCTAAGTGTCAACGGATTGAATTGGAAATGAATGAAAATGCATGAAAGAATTTAAAAATAAGAAGTAGAGAAACAATGAACAAAAAAAAAAAAAAAAAAATAAATGAGAAAGTGAAGGATGTATTATAAAATATGTAGTTGTAGCCAAGTCGAAAAAAGGAAAAAAGATAGAAGGTAGCAAGAAGCAATTTTGGAACAGTAATAATGGAAAAGAACAATAACATCGTGCAACAACTTCATGAAAATTTGTTCACACATAAAAGAATCGATATATGCATCAAACTATAATAAAACTACGTACTCAGTTTCTTCTTCGAATGAACTTCAAAGTTTCGAAAAATACACAGCTTTACAAAAATATATAAAATATTTACTAAAATTATATCAATCCAATATGGATGTCAAATGAAAGCTAAGAAACTATATAATAAATTTTTTTATTTAAATTTTGCCGCACAAAATGTTAAGAAAATATCCTTTATATGAAGTATATAATTAAATAATAAATATAATATTAAAGGGTAAAATGTTCATAGATATATATTTTTTTAATTTTTTGTACTGCAAAATTTAAATGAAAATATTATTATATTGCAGGGTTCAGTGCTTTCATTTGACATCCATGTTGGGTTAATATAATCTTCTTCAATATTTTATACTAATATTAAAAATTGCGCATCTTTCGAAACTTTGAAGAGAAAATTTAACATCCTGGAGAAAAACTGTGTACACAGTTGCGCCATGGATGGTTTTATCCATATAAAGAATTTTTTACGAGTGAGAATCATTGTTGCAGGCTGATATATATTTGAAAATAAGTATTAAAAAGTATTTTTTTTCAAAATTATTCTTTCTTAAGTTTTTGTGCTGCAACATTTAAATAAAAAATATTAAGGGTCCTCATGAAAACGCTCAAAACCCTCGCAATCTGTGCAAGTTTGCATACGGCAAATGAACTGTCAAAAATTTTATGGAAATTCAATTGCACAACTTTTTAGTTTCGCAAACTTGCACTGTTTAATTGTGCATTTTTAAATCAGCTCTATTTTGTTTATTTATTAAAAACCAATGTAAAATATTATAGTAAATCGTTGCATGTGTCTTTGATTTCAACAAAATTTTTCAATTATTTACAATAAGAAATTTATTGCACAACATTTGAAAAGGGGGTTCATTAAACATGTCGTGCAAATATGCACAATTGCACAAATAGGAAACTTAAGCATTTGAATGAGTACTTTTATTATTATTATTGTATTGCAGGTATTCTTAACTTTCATTTGACACCCATACTGGGTTGATATAATATTCGTAAATATTTTATAAATTTTTTAAAAATGTGTATCATTCGGAACTTTAAAGTCCCTTTAAGAGAAAATTTGACGTCTTGGAGAAAAACTGAATATATAGTTTTACTACGTATGGTCTCTAGTTTAATATATATATATATATATATATATATATATATAAAATTTTTCATGTGTGAAAATGACTGTCACACGGTGTACAATAGAATAAATAAGAGAAAAATTACTTAATAAAAGTTGAAAACAAAGTAGGAAGAATAAAGTTAACTTTCTTGAAATAATTTGAAAAAGAAGACCACAACAAGAACGAAGATAGAATATAAAGACAAAAGGAAACAAGGAATAAAGAAGCAAAGATAAAAGAAGTATAAATGACGAAGAAAGCAAAAAAGAAAGATTGACAGAAAAAGAATATTTAGTATTAAGAAAAGACAAAAATAAAAAAACATAGCAATCAATGCGTAAAGGGTAATTATTGTTTTAAAAAATGGTGAAAGGAAGAAGTAAAAAAGAACGAAGATAGAGAAGGAAGAAGTAAAAAAGAACGAAGATAGAGAAGTTTGAAGGAAAGGACGGAGCATGAAAAGTTGAAAAAAAAACTATATGTCCTACTTATGATTAATATTATGGATCAACAATAACGACTCTGCGAAAATAGACAAATAAATGTGATATTCCTCCAATCTTTAATTAAAAGCGTATAATTTTGAGAATTTTCTACTTTTTTTTTTTTTTTTTGTTAAAATATAGTGTGATACAAACTGATTACTTAAAATGAAGTAGCTGTAATAAACACATAAAACTGCGATATATTAGTGACAACTTGATGATTTTATCTTCTTAATACTTGACAAATATGTAAGAAAATAAGGGACTATTATTAGTTTCCTCATATAAACGTAGATAAAACACCAGCGTTAATGTTAACTTGCCAACTAAAAAACTGTATGTCTTCTACGAATTTCAGATCTTAAACCAAAACATTTCTTTAGAATTTCAAGCATTTTTCCGTTTACATATGAACATTGAAAAAATTGTATTCTCTCAGCCTTAAATTTGTATTTTTCAATTATAAAAAAAACACATAACTTTATCATGTTTTTGTGTGACCTTTAAAAATTCCATTTACATGTTTCAATAATAAATCTTGTTTTTTTTCTTTCTCATTTTTTTTTTTGTTATATTCAAATTATAAATAAAAAAACATACAAAGAAAAATAATGCCAAAACAATTGCCTACAAAAAAAAAGCAAAATATAAATAAAATTATGATTATCTCATAAATGAAATAAGAAACTGAACAAGAAAACGTAAATGAAAAAATTACATTTCATATTAAGTATTATTCACTTAAAATCTATTTTGGTTGTTGTACTGTTTGGTATTGCTCTCGTAAGTGTAATCTTCTCCTCAATGGATGATTGTTGCATGATGGTCATCATCATCGTTTTCAAACAAAAAAATTTCGAAACAACAAAAAAAAAAAAAAAACTTCTAAACGATTTAAACGAAATGCAGAAAAATATAATAACACTATTAAAAGCTTTAAAAAACTCCCCGGGGTTAGTAATGAATGCATTTTGATTACATCATACATATTTCCACACTAGAGTGATTTAAGTGTATAACTGGCCTGTCTGTTGCCTACCGGCCTCCTCTCAACGCAACACAACAACAGAATATTGGAACATATGTGAAATTTTCTAGATAAAATAATACACTTGGAAAAATGGGGTCTAATTTGAAGAAGGAAATAAATAAGGTGTTCGTACAAATAAAACATAACATGTTTTTTTTTTTAATAAAAGATAAACGGAACTAAATCAACTACTTTTAGCATTTTCGGATATATCACTTTATATAAAAAAATAATTGCTAACTAGATTATTTTTAATTTTTTTTTTTTTAGGTACTTTTACGAAATTTTCTGTGGGACTAAAATAACATTCCCAACTCTGGATGTTTCAAAATTCTAAATCTGAAATGAAAATGTCACGAGTGTAATCAATGCCTTTTTTATACACCCTTTGTTACGATTATTGGAGTTTATTCAGTCTAAAGAAGCAAAACAATTACATATCTTGTCGTATTTTAAGTAAATTTGTCATACAACAAATTGTTCTGTAAATTTTTTATTGATTTTAGTTCGATACTATTCGAGACTATTTTCTCGATTATTCGGCATATAAACTTGTTCCTAGGAACACGAAAAAAAGTCAGCAATAACGTATGTTTTCCAGGCTAATACAAAATATTGAAAATATTTTTATTTTATTATTGAGGTGCTTTGTTCATTCTTTTCCTCAGTGTTATTCTCAGTTTTGTTATTTAAAACTTGTTTAAGCTTTGATTGACTAAAGCTTAGGCATAGCTTTAACATGGCTTATATTTGATTTCGAAGAAATTAACACAACGTGCTATTACGCTGCTTCTCTACTTTTTGGGCTTAGAATTCTTTCTTGTGACATTTTCTGTTTTTGATCAAGCTTCATCTCTTTCTTTAGGGGCTTGTTAAGCTTTTTTTTTAGTAAGTTCATAAAAAGTTTTTAAATAAAAATCAAATTTTATTTTGTAAATTTTTCTTTGATTACCATCTCAATTTCAAGAATTCAATCTGCCGTTAAATCTGACATGTCCTTAGGAGAAATTGTAATCAAGGACAAGTGAATGTTATGTTCGGCTTGGCTGAATCTGTTATACCCACCATTTACAACTTTTCTTGCCACCCTAATCTAAAATTTCAGCGGTAAATTTTTTTGATTTTCGAGTTTACATTGATGTTCGAACTAGTTGTAAAAAATTTAGTTGTCGTACATACTTTCGTTTAAGAGATATCGGCGGAAAAGTATGAATTGGAGTTACGGCGGACACCCTGTTTATACTTTTTTGTTATTGAACCGAATTTTGCCCATTTCCAATGCCAAATAAACCTTATATAAGACAAATATTTGAGCTAAATTTCCTTTTCCCTCTTGATACGCAGCGAGCCCTATCGCGCTTTCAACAGACGGATGAACATAGCTAGATCGACTCAGATTCTTACCAGGTCCCAGTCTTAAAAAATTTTTTTCGACATGTTACACATGAAATGACATGGTGGGTATCAAAATAGTTAAAATTGACGGCAGTAAGAATTATTACAAAAATTTTATGTTTTACTACCTTAACCCGGTGCGATTTGCTGCACTGTTAAAAGTAAAATAACTGTGAAAAAATACAAATATATTTTTTTATTATTTAATTTATTTATTTACATAAGTATTGTATTTCAACTTGCTTTGTAAATATACATTTAAAAAAAAAAAAATATTTTAATATATATTTATTTATATTATCATATGGGAGTATTGCTCACCCCGCTCCTATCCCCTTTAATTTAATTTTCAAAGGTGTAGTTTATCATAAGAGTAACTCCTACCAAGTTTGAACAATCTCACTATAACAGTTCTTAAGATATGCGATATTAAACATTGGCGTCCTATGTAGGGGTACCACTCCCCCTGCAGCTATCTTAAATCCTACTACAAATAATTCAACAAAATGGGTGCAGCGGCTCTTAAGATATCCGATACCTAATATTGGTATCCTATGGGGGTACCACTTCCCCTGTGCCTATCGAAAAAATAAGTAGCCTATTTTATTTTCGGGGCTCATGTGATGTTACTGTAAAAATTTCAGGAAAATCGGTTCAGTTGTTTGGGAGTCTATAAGCCAACAATTTTTTTTATATATATATAGATTCAAATGCTCACTTTAAAAGAATAAGAAAATAAATATATTTCTCTTCTTTTTGCAGAAAAAGAAATTATTATTTCGGGAATATTTCATTGAAACTAAAGAAATATAATATTAAAAAGTGTTAAAACCAGTACTAGGATGGGCTCGAATATAAAATGCAAAAGGAAAGGAATAGGAAACAAGAGAAGAAGAAGAAAGGATGGTTAAGAAATGGAAAATAAAGTAGAAGGAAAAGAAAGGAAAGTATAAAAGAACATAGAAAGCCAGAAAGAATATAGAAGAAAAGCAAGAATGAAGGATAAAGAAAGGAAGGAAGAAATTAGAAGTATAATAGTATATATAATATACGGAATAGAAGAAGGGAGAAAGAAGTTAGGATGAAGGACGGATTCGGACGGATTAACGAAGAAAAGGACTCTAGAAGAAAATTTTCTTTTTGGATAAGAAAGAAGATCAGGATCAACCAAAAGAAGTAGAGAAGGAAGAGAAAAATTTGAAATATTTAAATAAGAAAACACTGCTTTTCTTTCGTAAAAATTAAAACATTTGCACATTTTCCACAAGAAAGAAAAAACATGATTCACAAAATAATGACAGGATAAAATTGATATAGATGAAGAAACAGAAATATAATTTATTCATTAATAAATCCCTTTTTTTCGATATCTCAGTCTATTCGTTTCCTTGGTAGTTTTAATATTTTTCTATATATTGTTTATTTTTTTGTATTAAACGTATACAAAGCAAGTAAAAGTAGTAAAAACTTTGTGAACCAATGAAATTTTGCACCCTTTTTCAGTTTTTAAAACGATCTACCTCAAAAATATAGCAATAAAGCGAACACCCTGTATTTAGAACTCAATACATAACTTTTTTTATAAATCAACAACTTATTATTAATAAAATGCTACTATTTTTTAACATAAGATTGAAAAATCTTCGTACCACCGTGGATTAAACATATTGCTAGTTATAAAAAAAAACCACCTGATATTGCAATTATTTATTTCGGACGATTATTATTTTATAAGTATGCACTCAATTACAGTTTATTTAATTTAAAGACAACCCTATTTAAATCTTTTAATGACCCAGGTTACATAGTTTTTTATTTTAAAACTTACTTTTCTTTAAGTGTATGTATTTTCATTTCAGCAAATGCTTTGTATATTAAAAACACGTAATTATTAAAAAAATTGCAGGTTACTTGTTAAATACTTTAATCTGGTTTTCTGTGTGATTTTTTTTAATTTGTAAAATAAGCACATCAATGCCAGAATTTATGTAGATTTTTTTATAGTTACGGTTATCCACTTTTTATTTCGAAAATATGGAACTTATTAATGTTTGTCCTATTTTATGAGTTTTTTGCGTTTTTTATATTTGTTGATAGAAAACTAAATATTTAAATACGTTTTTTCTGCATTTAGTTATTTGCTGTTGTATTATGACCTTTTAAGATGACCTCCACGCGCTTCATATGGTAATAAATTGTAATACGAGTACCTTTTAGAAAATAAAGTTTTTTTTGCTTAGTTTTATTATGTCATCATACTGGTAAATTGCAAATAGAAGAGATGGATTTTAATTTAAGAATATAAAAAAAGACTCCTCCTCCACCTCGTCGTAGCAGATCGTAAAGAAAACGTTATGTATGACCACAAATTTGACAGCATGCGAACCAATAAGACATTGATCCGAGAGAATGGCCACCAGCAGAGAGAGTTTATCTCCCGATAGGAGACAATAAGATTCAAAATCGTCTTGAACTCTCTCTGACCAGAGACTTCTGTCGTGTTCCAACTTCTTTAAATACCGTTTTGCCTTTCAAAGAATTCTTAGCAATTGCTATTCCTAAATTCTTCTTATCGGAAGGATATGTGTCGCTGTCGCTCAATCTGTCTTCTTGTTTGAAAAGAAATAGATCTTATATTTGAGAGGTTATTTTTTCCACTGAAAATTCTAATTTTAGGTAACAATGGGACTGTATTTTGCCAATATTGGGGATATTGTTTTTCAAATCAGTAATCGTTATTGGTCTGTCGGCATAGACTATCGATTCAAAGGTGTTTAAATGTACCATCTTCGATCTGTTGTTGTTTCAACAGCTTGAAATTTTTTGCACTTTTCAGTCTGACGGTTCTTTACGGAGTTCAATTCTTTGGTGCCCAAAATTATCTTTATCGTTGTTTGGACCATGTAGACATAGATATAAATCCAAACAATAACTGATTTCAATATCAAAGTCCTAAATGAAATTGTACCTAATTTAAATATATTTTGTTTCTCTAACATGTTTCTCGAAGTCCTGAACAGCTTTTGTTGCAAAATTTTAGCTTTTCTGAATTTCATTTTATTTTTAAGCAAATGTGTGTGCAACATTGGGAATGAAAGGGTTAAGAAATTGTGCTACTACTTCCAGGTATAATTAATAAAATATAAATACATTAAATATAATGAAGTAGGGTTAGCACAACAGTTATATGACCTTCAGCATGGAGCATAAGTTGGCAACCGTCTACAAAGGACTAGTTAGCATTAACAGTTTGCTAAACCCTAATTTCAGTTGGTCTAGTACTACTCCTGTTTTCCATGATAAGTTCTTGTCATTGCTTGAAATTAATGCTCAAAGCTGTCATATACGAGCTACAAGTTAGAGGATCTCTGTATATTCTCCTTGTATATGAGAAACTGTTTATATTAAATTCACCGACCGGTAGGATCTTCTTTACGTCATGTAGATGATGTGGAAGGCAAATATAAAGCGTGTTAAGGTCCTTAAGTCTGCATTTTAACAGTTTTTAATTTATCTCCATGGGATGTCACTCAACAAAGAAGTCCATACTAGAGCAAAGTGGTCAATCATTCACCCAAAACAGCTCGCTCTTTAAGGAGTTTGTTTCTATTTCGAAATTTGTGAATTAGTGATAGTTCGCAATGCGTAAACTGTCAAGTAGAGTCTAAGGGACCCCATTTTGATACGAATATACCACTCGTGTTAGGTACTAAGAATGTAAGTTCCAGCCGTGAGATATCTTAAAAGGTCATTAAGTCTTTGCCCACATATCTCTCAAAGGTCATATAGTATTTAACAGAGAAGTTGGAAAACTCCTTCCATTTTTACTATTCTTACAACAACGACAGTGGTCATTATAGTTACCTATTTTCAGCTTCTTTAAGAAAGTCTTTAAAGATACTACTCTTGCTAGTCCCTAATGGAATTGCGATTGACACAGCGTTGGAGGTAATCAAAGCAGATTCCATTTTTGCTACTTTATCTGCCAGTTTATTAGCAAAGTAGTCTTTATGCGCAGGAACCTAAACTAATGTGTTCTAAATTAATGTCAGAAAACAGACCTACTCTTGACAGCTATACATATATGAATAGTGACAGAACTGGCGACTGACTGTCGAAAAAATACCAACATCCCAGCAAATATTTATATCAAAATTTATGCTTCATCGACAAAGACACTAGGCTCAAGTTGATAGTAGTTTAGAGAAGATTTCGTTGGTGATAACTGCAATAATGAAATTATAAATTTGTTCGGGCCCGCCTCCCCTGCTCAGGAGTGGTTTAATTTCACAGGGTTATGATTTTTGCTTTCAACTACACGAACGACTAATTCATATACATACAGTGGTGGAAAGAATAATAGAAACGAAATATTTATTTATTTTAATATTTTATATATATTTATATTTTAAAATAACACTATATAAGGATTCTTGATTTTTAAACTTGCATTACTTCTCTTCTTTAACTCATTTTACTGTCATTCCAGCTCAAGAGATAAAGGTACTTAATTTCTTTGGAAATAATAATAGAAAGAAATTTAATTATTTTAATAGTTTCCAATATTTGGAAATTTGCTCTGTAGAAAAATAATTTGTAATAACTTAAAATTTATTTTGATATAATATTTGGTAGAACCTGCCTCATTTTGTACCACTCCAATACATCTGGAATCCATAGTATTCATAAGTTTGTAGCAAATTTCTGGACTATGGAATATCACTTTCCTTTCTTATTTCCCGCCATTACTCTCGATTTTGTGAGTCGGACAATACCGAATAGTATATGCCATAGAAACTTTATAAGATCCAGGTCAAGTCACTGCGCTGGGTACTTCATTACATTTACTTTATTCCAGATGAAGGAGTTCTTCACAGGATGGATACTTGCATACATTTCTGCGAAAATTCCCATATTATTATAATTTTTTCTATTGCAAATGGAAGAGTTTGAAACTCCATGGTTAGGAAAATATTTGAATATAGTTGCGAAAGGTAGAAAAATGTCAAATCGGTTAATTAAAGCTAAACTATTACCATAAGGCGCGTGGTAATTACCACTGTTGTGCAACCGAAATAAGAAAAAAAAAGAACGCCTGGAACTCGTCCACACTGAAAAACTGTTTTATAGTCCGATGAAATCGAAATAAATATATTTGGCACTGACGGTAATATCTATGTTTGATATCCTCCGAACTCGTTCCATGGCCCAAAGTACACGAAGAATCATGGTGGTGGATCTATGATATTACAGGAATGCTTTTATTTAAGGACGATGGTTCAAAATATTGATATATGAAATATACCTCGGCGACATACCAAGGACGAAAATGCTTCCATCTGCGATAGCAAAAATGACAATAATACTGGAATTTATGCTGTGACTTGATTTGAATCGTATAAAGCATCTATGGTCCGTATTATTAGATATTTTCCGACCAAAAAAAAAAAAAAAAAAAAAAAAAATGCAGTAACGGCTGGAAATGATCCAGGAAGGATGATATTTCATACCCCAGGAATTTGCTACAAATTTATGAATTCTATGGGTTCCAAATGTTTTGGAGAGGTACGAAATGAAGTTTTTTCTACCATATACTATATAAAAATAAATTTTATGTTATTACAAAGTTAACTTATACAGAGTGAATTTCAAAATATTGGAAATTATTATTAAAAAAAATACATTTATTTTTATTATTTTTTCGAAGGAAATGAGGTACCTGGAATAACCGCAGACTAGGTTAAAGAAGGAAAAGGATGCAAGTTGGAAAATTAAGAACCCTTATTTAGTGTTTATTTAAGACACAAATGAATCGGATCACACGCTTCTCTACTGAAAAATATGAAGTAATATAAAATAAATAATTTCGTTTCTATTATTTTTTCCACCACTGTATATAATTCACGATCTACTTCTATTGTACATTGTCTCTGCAAAGTCTCCTGAAAGAGGATTTGTGTTGTATAATTTGAACCCTCAATTGGTAATTTTTTTAATACAAAAATTCCTTTTAAAATTTAAATGTTTCTTGGGTTTCCTCTAACAAATATATATTACTCATATAATTTTCCTCGTTTACTAATATAATGTGCGTGTCTTTTTACATACATACATATACTATATACCCCAATGTAAATACAAGTATGACCCAAATATATTTCCATCAACATCAAAGCAAAATAGAAAAATAAAACAACAAGTAGAAATAAATACAGAGTGTCTTTCTTACAGGGGCTTTATATGGTTGTTAAAAAGTTGTTGATGTTGTCTAACTGCTTCTTATCGCTTTAATGTTGTTGTCAACAACAACAGCAGCAGCAATAGCAACCACACACAAATAGTGTTGTAGTCTTACTATTTTTAAACTTTTTTTGTCTTTCTTCTTCAAAAGTTGCTGTAATAAGCAGACAAACAACATTCATGCATACAAAATTAATTGTATTTTTAAAATGCAACTGCAACACAACACAGAAGAAGAAAAAAATTTGCAACCAAAAAACATAATAATCCAATTTTACCACTTATTTTCACACTGAATGAACACATCACATTATTATTGTCATCGTAGACGTCGTCGATGACAGCGTCATCATTATCATGACTATAATGGTTCATCATCGTCATCCTCATGCTCATATTTGTGTATTCATTATAGTCATGTTTTTGTACCAACATCATTTATTACCTCCACATTATTTTTTCTTTTTTTTTTGTATTTTGTGTGGCATCATTATGATGACGTTGTTGCACAGTGAACACGACTAACAACAACTAAAGCTCAGCTAGCGGTAGTCAATTTAACGTTGCATTTTTATGTTTGCTGCTGTTATTGCTGCTGCTGTTGTTTTAATATTTGCCAACTTGTTGCTGCCGCCCACACATTTCATTGTGTCAAAGCAGAGCGAGCGTTTTTTTTTTGTGACGGCGAAAGTGTAGTAATTTTGTTAGCTTTTTTTTAGTTATTATGTTTTTTGAACAAATTTAGAGTATGTTTATGGCTGCTCATCATTTTTGTTGTCGGCAATTGTCTTTTTTGTATTATAATTATCAGGTGATAGATATATTTTGAAGTTGTTGCTGTTGCTATTTAATTTATTTAGTACGCTGTTCAGTTATGGTAAAAAAAGTATATTTATGTTACTTTTAATACATTTAACTATTCATTAGTTTATTTCATGCAATACTGTATTTATGTGACACAAATGTATTTTTGTGGAGCATTAAATGTTGTTAATTTTTTAGGGGTATTATATGACTATTACAAATATGAATGCATGTTTTTATTGGTGCTTAGTTTTTAATATTGTTGTAATTTTTAATCACTTTTAGTCTTGCTTTTTTTTGAAATATGTAGCCATTTTATTTTAATTTTTCTCATAGTTTTCAATGCTCCGATTTGTACTTAAATGTTTTCTCTAAGTAGTCAAATATTTTTTAATGGAATTAATTATTTAAACACCATAAAGTAATATTGCCTAAATAATTATCAAATAAGTTCCACAAAAACTCTGTTACAGGGTTACTTAAAAGCCTAATTGGCTCCCATAAAAACATATCGTTACCAAAAATGCAACCAATCCTAATAAACAATAAAAATTACATTAATTGCTAATTCTACGCACCGGAATAACCCGGGATATCTCTATCTCTTTGTAACTTTTGAATCGATAGAAATATTTTAGTTTTTTTTTTTTTTGATGGAGAGATACTTTCTTGAATTTTTCTCCGATTTTAATTTCATTAAAATCGATTAAGCAGTTGTTCAGAAATTTAAGGCTAAAGTTGAACTTTTAATTTTTTATAGCATTTAGTATGAAAATGTGGTTTTTTGTTTTTTGAATCAGCTTTACTTATAGAAAAAGTTATAAGCAGATAAAAAAAAACATTTTAGTAATACCCAGCATAAGTTTGTGAATAGGTTCCCAGTTTATCAATTCTAGAACAGGTACCACTAGAATCGGTTTGTTTTTGGAAAAAAATACGATGTTTTTAATGTTTATTTTGGTTTTTTTTTCTTTTCTTATTTAAATAAAATTAAGGACAAAGATTATTATTTTTTTAGTAACTAAAAGTTTTTTAATGTTTATTCTATTTTTCACTTAAATAACAATGAAAAAAAATTATAATTATTATTCGTTCAGTTGGAAAATAGCCTGCAGATATTCCATATTTCGTTCTATATTATTTCTGCCCGCTAGCAGCCCCTTTGCTTCTTCATCTAAGACCCGGTGTTCTACTTTCCATTGACTTTGAATACTAGAGATGAGCGGATCTGACATTGCCAGTAATATACTAAATAAATTTTCATTTGTAGAATTTCGTGATATCTTTCTGGTATTGTGCTCTCTCTGTAAAATCTGTAATCCTTATTCAATTTTTCCTTGGCTTCCTCTGATAGATCTCCAAGTGGTACTAAATGATGCTTAGTGACATCTTCTCCATGGATCTTGAAATAAGATTTATTATATGTTATTATATGTTATTTCAGATGCTTTTTTGGGATCTGATAAGAACCTACTTGTTGTGTTCCCATCATTCGTATTGCTTGATGTTAGTTTTGGTTGATCTATAATCAACCTATAATATTTTTTTTAACTTCTTAACTCCTTACTGGTGACGTTATTTCTTATCTATAATGTAGGTTTAAAATCCAAATCATAACTGATATTTAGTATGTGTTCCAGTAAACGTAATCTTGCATGTAGCGGTGATAATCCACTTGATTTAAGTAGCTTGATGTGGTTTGACGTATAAGGCAGGATGAAGCCTTTGTGTCAGTCAAAGCCATGCCTACTTTTCCATCTATCATCGTTAGCACTAACTGGTAGTTTACTTCAATTGACTGGCCGTCAATCTCTAGTTCGAAAGGCTGTAGTGTTGCAATTTGGGCTCTAATAACAGTGACTTCTTTTTGAATGATATCGGGAGTTTCCTTTTTAAATTCAAATTTAATTGGTCTGCAGTATTTCGTAGAAGATGGTGTTTGATTTTTCCAAATATCCTTTGTTTACATCGAAGGCTCTGAGCTTCCAAATTCTTTATCAATTCTGAAGTATTTTCACATACATTTGCAAAAGAGATTTCACTTGCAGTTTCCATATTTCTTCAACTGTATAATTAAGTAGATCTTCTATGCCAAAATCGGTGTGATTGTAATAGTGTTCCTTGGTGGCAAACAGTCCTTCTTAGCAGCAGTTATGTGATGATATAATGTATAGAGATTTGAGTCTTTTTCAATCGCACGCAATCTGAACTGAGTATATTGCTGTTTTGTCAAATTCAAATCCAAAAATAATGCTAATGCCTCTTCATTTGAGAACTGATTTTCTTCGCTTGACGTTTTGGCTATTTGAGTGATATCGACTTTGAGTTGTTTCTGGGATCGAAACTGATATAGCAAATTCTTGAATATTTTCTCATCCGATTTCTTCATTGATATCCTGAAGTTTCCGCCATCTATCAGATCTATCATTACAGTTGTTGAGTGATTTTGGTGGTCTCCCAAGATTGTTTTGGTTTGTACTTCCTAAAGGTTCGCCCTTTAACCAGTTTTCAAAATTAAATAATAAAATCTTTGTTGGCTCCATCCAACTTTTTCTAGCGCTTTGTTTTTAAGTTTTTGACGAAATCAGTTATTTTTCAAGTCCAATTTTATTTCGGTGCTGCAAGAATATAAGTTTATTTTTCTTTGAATGTTACTTAGAACATCTTCCCGCTTTTTGTTTTTAAAATAATCTTTGGATAATTCTTCATAGCTGAAGCTCTCCATGTTTTACAAACATTTTAAAATTTGATTGTTATTGCTTAGATATATTATAGCAACTGAGTTTATATTCGAATACCACTGGCTTTTATCTTTTTCTTATATAATGTTATATTATATTTGTAGGTAGCATAAATAAGTACAATAAAATAGTGATAAAAAACTAAAAGTGGCTAAAAATAGGTAAAATACGCTAAAAAAAATTTAGTAATAAAATAATCAGATAATATTCTTATGATACCTAGCACAACTTATAGGGCTTGGTGTATTTATATTTGAGTCATATGAACAGGCAAAATAAAAATAGAAAAAATTTTGGGAGTAATTTTATTCAAATGGAAAAAGTGCTATACAGACGAGTCAAGACAAATACAAAAGTATATCCAGACAGGTACAAAAGCATTAAAGAGGAAACTTCCGCCTTTCTTCTGGTAGTAAAAAGTTGGGCTGGTATGGTCGGAGAATTATGTTGCCCCCTGCTGCCAAAGGCGAAATAATTCATAGGCGTTATCGACAGCGTCATTGCCGTTATCATCTTATGCCACACCTCCACCTTTACCATCTCCATTCTTACCACCTCCACTCTTCCCACGACAATCACAACAACAGCAGCATCTACATCCTACAACCTCAATAACAATCGCCGCTCACACCGGTGATTGCTGTCCGAGGACCTCGGCTGATATCCATTTTGAAGTTTAACTGCATTGGCCTCCAAGAGAAAATTATTGAAATAACCCGATGCATGGAACAACACAAAGTCGTAGCCGTCGCGTTCCAGGAGACAAAATTTAAGAACAACACTAGTCCGCAAACATGTAATGCTAACAATGTTCTCCGAAAAGACTGCACAAACGGTGAAGGTATCGCGTTCGTTATTCACAATACCAGAAGAACGTGATGAGATCCGCAGAATCAGCCCTGACGATCCACGATTCGGACATCTAAGTAAATACATCAGCACGCTGGTAAATGAGGATAAGCTGAAGAAATGGTTAGGTCATCTGAAGAATTGCAACTTAAGTAAAGGAGTAGGTCTCCGATCTCTCTCTAACCCTACGAAGAAGGATGATAGAGTCGCGATTAAATTTGCAGATAATACTGTATCCGACCGTAATGAATGAGCGCGCTTTTTGCCGACAATTCATTGAGCACCCTGAGAGAGAAGACGAAAAGTAGTATTGTTCGCAAACTACACAAACTTCCAGCCATGGATACACCACAAATCTTTACACCAACTGAAATTGCAGAGGCGATCACCGCTGCTAAATCATCGACGGGGATTGGTCCAGACGGTATATCCATTCTGATATTAAAAAACACCTTGGTCAGGTATTTGACTATGGTTTTTAACCTATCACTCAGGAGCAAAATTGTACCCAATGCCTGGAAAATGGGTCGAGTTATTTCCATTATGAATCCTGCGAAAAACGCTATTGAGGGATTATCCTACAGGCCGACATCTCTACTGTCATCCACAGCAAAAACACTCGAAGCTTTTCTTCTCTCTCAGCTTCTCATTACCAGCATTAAACTAAATTAACACTCGGACCTCAAAGGGCATAAAGCAGCAGAGGGCTTGTGAAGAATTAATCCTCGTGGCTTTAGACTTGTCAAAGACTTTTGACACTGTCAGCCATGCCATACTTTTTCAGGACATCCTGCAGTCCAAAATGTCTAACAACATGAAGAGGTGGATTTTTAACTATCTGAGTGGTTGTCAGTAGTTCGTAGAGTTTAGAGACAAGAGATCAAAATTTAGTAGAGTTTAAAAGGGAATTCCTCAAATCGGAGCATTGTCGCCACTTCTGTTTAACTACTACCTTTATAACTTCCTCAAGGAGTTGAGGTGATTACTTATGCGGACGACTGTACCATAATGACAATGGGCCATATATACTTCTCTTTGTCTTCTACGCAACCAGTAGAAGTAGCTCAATTTCTGGGACCTGACCTTAATTAGTCATGTGTGTCTTTTATTATATGTTAAATTGAAAATGTTAAGCAATGGAAGATCATAATAAAAAATATTACCTCAAAGGCTGCACTATATCGAAACGAAGTAGATCGGTCCAAATTGTTACATCGCAGGGATTGAATTAAGAACATTCACAATAAAGAGGCGTGTCTGTCATCCTCTTTAAACATCTCATCAATAAAAAATTCTTGCAATGTTCAAGAGTCTATATGGGTTATAAGCAAAAACCACTTCCTTTTGTTCACATATTGACAATTATCATTACAAATCTATTAATTTGGTGTCAAATTCTCAATATAGATCAGATATGACTTGATAAAATAAAATGTAAGAAAAATATAAAAATTCAGAAAGCGAATTATTATCAATTTCTTCAATGCAATTATAAACGGAAGGGTCGATCGATACGTGTCATAAATACGCAGTGGCCTATGTGTGCTGAAAGATTTTCGAAGAATCTTGATCACCTTTTTAAGGATTTGACATCTCACATGTTAATGAAATTTACTTCAGATATGTATCAAAAACTTTTAACCTCAGGACTCTTTTCAGCCTAAAAATATGACGTTTTGAAATTTGAAAAATGCTACAAATTACATACGGCGGATGGGGAAAGACATAGTTGTATAAATATCCCCCTGTGTATGACGCACTTTAGGGGTTAAAAATATATTCTTTGCCGCATATTTAAATCTATATTTTTTGTTTGTATTTGAGAATTATACAGCAATTTTTCTTCTACTTCAAATTTAAGTAAACAACTAAAGTTCCACAAGAGTTTTATTTTGCATTTTTTTTTGCTTTTTTTTTTTTTTTTTTGTAAATTTATATTTTTGACATTTTGCATATAGTTTTTGTTGCTGTTGTTATTATGGCTGTTGTTGTTTAATGCTCATTTTATATTTTACTGCAAAATATATTTCAAAAACAAAGCGTGATAGTTTTTTTTTGTTGCATGATGGTTTATTTGAAATAGAGTGAGTTGTTAGTTTGGTAAATTTGTTTGGTCTGGGTATGGGTCTGTCTGTCTGCCTATATTTTGTTTATTTAACTGGGCCTGCTTAATAATACTAACTGGCTGGTTGCTTGACTGACTGTCTCTATCTTTAGGTAAAGACTGCAAGTTAAGTTAGTCGCCTAAGTGTTGGTTTTATAACATTTCTATGACATTTTGTTCATGTTTGTTACTGTTTTTTTCTTTGTTTTTTTTTTTAATATATTTATGTAGAAATTTTTTGTTATTGTTCATATATATTTTTTTGAATTGTTACTTTAATTTTTAGTTTATGTTTATTATTATTATTGTATTTTATTATTCGGTGTTGGAGTAGTTGTACCTCTACTACTATTTATAATATTTTTCTTAACAATACCCTGGGAATGAGGTTAATTTGAGATCTGTAAGCTGAGGAAAAAATAAAAAAAACAACAACCACTATACTAAACAATTTTTTTATGTTTTTAAAAAAATCAACTGAACATTAGGAAAAAAATATTGTTGATACGTTATTTTCTATTTATTTAAATATTAGTGTCTGTAGTTTTGTTTATAATATTTACAAGTGTGTAAGAATCGGTATTTAAAGGCGACATGTAGGCAGCCAACCAGCCTGCCAATGTTTGTATTTTAAATTTTTGACATTTAAACATTTCAATCGATTTTCAATAATATTAAATCAAGTGAGAATGTCTTAAGAGGCATAAATTAAATTAAAAAAAAGTGAAGAATATTTATACGAAACTTTTTTAGCTTATTAGCGCCAAAATAAAGTTAAAATATGATATGACAAAAGATTCTTAAAAAATTTTGGTTCTATATAAAGAACTAATGATCATTCTTTAGAAAAAACTTTGGATAGACCCTTAGTATCGTTTCTATATAATATTCTCAACAAAGAACATGAAACAATTATGTGTAGCTGTAAGATAGTCTCCTGAACTCAACGAGTATCTTCAATACTTTTCATTTAAGATTTTGATCATGAAAAGTTGACAAGATCACATAATTCAAAAAAAGTATCTACATTTGAACGATCATATATGAAATTTATTGAAAGCTTATTAATCAATTCAGTTTCTCTAAAATGCTGTCTTTTAGAACTAAATAAAACAGTAGCTGTACCACAACATTTAAAGTGTCAATAAATTGATTATCTTTAAGGTGCAAATATTTGATTTATTTCTCTCTTGTTATAAATCAAAGTTTAAACAAAGAATTTCAAACACTTGTTTACCTTGGAAACAAACCAAACTATTTATAAATATTTCTAAATAATCAAGAATATTTAATTAATAAAACATTTATTTAGATTGCAAAACCAGCACGTTTTAAAAAACGTTTTCCTTCCATTCCATTCCAACAGGCTCTAAACAACTAAAGTTTTAAACTTGGTATACCTTCCTTGTTAAGAAAACTTTAGCTATTATTACTTTTTTTCTAACTATTACCCAAGATTAGTTCCTTTTTCTACGTCTTTTTCTTCTTCTTCTCAAATTTTAATACCAGTTGTGTGCCATAACATTACTTTTTTTTCTTGTTTGTTTCCAGTTAGTAGTGGCAGATAGTTTTACTGCTTTTAGAATTGCCTCTTATTTAAGCAGTCGTACATATTTATAAGCACATGGTCAAAATCGTGCTTTTCTATTCAAGATCTTTGTATACTATTATATTTATTCTTACCTTTTTTTTTTTGTCTTCAATTTCTTCATACAAGTTGCATGAAATTATTGAATGAATACTTAGAATCTTCTTGATAGAAGTCTAGCAAAAAATATAAAAAATAAACAAATAGGAAAAAGTATAATAAAACTTTATTGGAGAGGAGTATGTTACACGTTTATATGTTATGGCAAAGCCTGTTTTTGTATATATTTCTTATTTTCTTCTTTTTAAACTAGCAAAATTCATTTCATAATGTCTAAGTGGATCTTCCAGCTGCATATAAGTATTTTTTAGAATGTATTTTGTCTCTTTGGAAAAAAAAAAAAAAAAATAGAGAGAGATGTTAAAGTATGCAATAATTTTTGGAATTTTTATTAAGAATCTTAGATTAATAAGGAAATTTTTAAAAAAGGAATATTATTTCTAGATTGTTTTTAAAATGATTTTAAAAATTTATCTTCATATTCTGCTAACATGTTTTGCAGTTGGGATAAATAAAAATCATATTAAAAGATAAATAAAAGTAAAAAAACACCCGAATTCATTTTACACAACTGGATCTAATGGACTAATGAAATTAAATAAAAAATTTCGAAATGTTTCAAAACTTAAACAACAATATTGTAATCTTAATTTTTAAAAAATAATATTTAAAATATTTTCATTAATAAAAAAATAAGTTTTCAAATCTAAAAATTAGTAACTTTTTAAGTAAAAAATATATTTTTTATATTTTACAAAGCTAAATATAATTTTTGAAACACTAATTTCATATTTTCTGATTTTAAAAATTTGAAAATTTTCAAAATTAAAAAGTTCAACCATTTCGCAAGTAAAATAAAAACATTTAAATATTTTTTAAGTAAAATGGATAAAAACAGTTCGCAATTGTTGGAAATAAATTACTTTCAATATTTTTTTAAATAATATAAATTTTTAAAAATTATGTTCCAAATATTTTTGGAAAATAAGTAACATTATCTTTTTAATAATTAAAGCATGGACGCATATAAGGGCGTATAAACCACAAAGAAAATGTTACCAGAAACGATAAAAACTTCATAAAATCATAAAACTTAATCCTTATCTTACCTTTTTTCAATATTTGATAAGATTTATTAAACATCTATTTGTATGCAAAGTATCGCTAAAAAATTCGGATTAGAACATGCAAAATTTTTTTGGCTTAAATAGCTTAAAATGGAATAAGGGAACAATTTCAATAAATTTCGGAACAAGTGAGCTGTATATATTCATAAATCAGTGTGCTAAATTTCATGAAGATAGGTAGAAAACTGACCATGGCTTTATATTCCTAAAAGCACTTTAAAGTGTATAAGTCCAATATAATTGTTTTCATAACAATAATATTTGGCATGAATAAGTTTTATATGGGTAGAAAACCTATTTCAAAGATTTAACACAGTCGGTCCATAATTGATTATATCTCCCATATAAACCTACTTTAATTAAAAAAAATTCAAAAACACTTTTTACTAGTCGCACAACCTGAGGTCGAACATGTTCATGAGGGAAAGTCATGTACTCGTGTCTGGTCGCATCTTCTGGCCCCTTTTTGTTCAAATCTCTTTGCTCGTGACCTCGTGATCTTTTCACCCTATTTTAACAGCGCACTTTTGGTTTACCAAATGAATAATATTGACTAAATTGTAAATATCAAATTTAATTTCCTGTCAGTAAAATCTCAAAAGTTTTTACAAATAATTTAATAATTGTAATGAACTTCAGAACTTATATATAAGAAAACTAAGATAAATCACAATCATTCAAACTAACAGATGTTACATACCGGAAAATTCGAATAGGTTACAAACTAGAAAATTATAAAATTATTATTTCAAACTTTTAAAACCAATTCTCGTAACAATAACATTATACAGAAAGAAATACTGTATTCTAAAATCAAGTTTATTTCTTATATTTTTCGCAACAATTTTAATTAAAGATTTAAGTACAATAAGTACACTGAGGTATACTTAAAACAAGTACAAAACAGGTTTGATTTAAAAATTAAGAACGAAATACTTAATTTAGGTATAAAAATTCTAATACTAAGTACAAATTGTACTATAATCAAATAATTTATTCTTGAAATTGGAATTAGGACTAATTTGACTTGAACTAAGAGGAAAAATCTTATATATAGCTGTGAGAGAATATGAGCAAAATGAAATTTACTCTCTATGCTCACTCACACTCTATTTGTGTATTGGTTGCTTCCGTAGTATAATAAGAAAGTGACCTCGTAAACCTAGCTGATTTACAATTTTTTCATGTACGTACCGCCCGAAGCTGTAGAATTGTTTTTGTATTTCTATGTTAAAGTTTTTACCGCGTTCGTTTACTCTTCTTCTTCATTAGCTCATTTTTTTTCTTTACAGCATTTTGACATTTTGTGCGGTGTTGTTTTTGTAGAAGTGCGGTCACTTTATAATTACATTATGAGTTACTTTCATTTTTCGTCATGCAAGTTTCATTAGTCTTTTATTGTGCGTCGTTTAAATACTTCGACATTTCTTTTAATTTTTTTATAAATATGTGACCAACAAGTGAAATTAACTTCCATTGAAGCTTTACCTCCAAAATTGTTAAAATAAAAACTGAGGCATGTGGCATACATGAAGTATTTTGAAAATAAATACGTTGAAAGTAGGTTCAAAAAAGTTGATAAAGTAGCTTCATACGCCCATATACGCGTCCATGTTTTAATTATTGTTTTAAAAAAATTTAAATAAAAATACAAAATTCCAAAATCTCTAAAAATGTTATTAAATTTTTCTAAATTATATATGATTTTCAAAGTTTGTGTAAATTAAAAAAAAAATGTCAAAATGGTTAGCAATAAAATATTTAATTATTTTTGATTGACTAGATACATTCTTTTATAGTTCTGTTATGGTGTTGGTATCTGTAGTTTACCATCTATACTTAATATTTACGGTACTTGGGCCAATTACCCATTTTTTGTTGCTTTACTACATATATTTTTTTTATTATTTTTTGCAATATCATTAGTTATACTTGTTGTACATCAACTATTTTTTTTTTTTTTTTCTAAAAAACATATTTTTTATTTTGATTAGACAAGCCGAAACTCAGACAGACTTGCTGGCAGTCAGCATATAAACATTATTTAACTTTGATTATTTGGGTTGATGTTTTATAGATTTTTTTCTTTCTTTTCTTTTAAGCTTTATTTTATTTTTGTTTAGAACTAACGCGCTACCTTAAGTGCCATCTCATCCTCAGTTAAAACATTTTCTTTACGATATGAGATTTTTTTCTTTTGACTTCTTTAAGCTATGGCACATTACAAGTGAACTTAATGCTTTTTTTCGCATATTTTTTTTTTAGCTTTTTTTGAATTTCAAATTTGATCAAGTGTTTTGGGAATTCAAACAACATTAAGCGTGTGCATGTGTAAAGAATACAACAATGAAACGATCAGAAACATCAACTTCATCTCCACATCATGTGCCTTAAAAAAAAAAAAAAAAAAAAAAAAAAACACAAAAAAAAACTTTCTTCTTTGGAGGTTTATTTCTAGATTGCATTTAAGATTTTTATTTTATTTCTATTTATGCTAAAAAACGTGTTCATGAGATCTAATATGCGATAATACAAAATAATAGTCAGAATTTTATTTGTCTTCTAGGAAAATCTAAAATAAAAATTTTAGCCATAGATCCAATGAAAATATTAAATTTGATTGGAGTTTCCAAAGAAAAGCAAATGGTCAGGGAGCCAATTGATTATCTACAGAATAAATACGAAAATAATTGAAAACAATTGAAAATTCTTTGGAAATAACTTTGATTATAAATAAGAGACAAACATAAAGGAAGGTGGTAGGGAAGGAAATGTAATGTTTAAATTCTTGAAAGATTTTTATAGAATGTATAAAGTTAAATTGTTAATTGTGAATAGAAATATTATGCAAAAAGTATATAGAGAATAATTAAGAACTTAAAGTTCAATTACGCTTGGTGACAAAAAAAAAGTATTTTTTCTGCTGTCAATTTAGATAAACGTGATCGTGACGTTCTAAGCCTATAAATCAATTATTAATGCAGAAAATTATGAATTTGCTCCACATACTGTCTGCAAATGTCTGATTAGTAGGGCAAAAAAAAAAATATGTAAAATCATATTTTTCCTGAGCTTCAAATGAACCAAACTGTTATTTATCCGTTTCAGACAATTGTAAGAATTTTGGCATCGATTTTTTATAGCATATTTTTGCATATTTTGTACTTAGCAGCATATTTTGTTATATTTCGTCATATTTTCATAGAAAATCCTTATTTTATAGCACATTACAGCATATTTTTTCATATTTTATACATAACAACATAATTTTGCATATTTTACAGTTAGGAGAAAATTTAGCTTATTTTGTATCCGATATAATTTTTTACATATGTGATTTATATTTTAACTCAGGTGGCAATGAGTGTTCAAAAAATTTATTTTTTCGATAGATATAAATCGACTGAATGAAAAAGTACAAAAATTGAAGCCGAAAGTTTTTTGCACAAAAAACATTTTGTGGATCAGAGGCAATTTGTAGCGATTTTTTAATTTTTAACTTCCTAAAGTTCTGATTTGAATGAATTTTTTGATTAATATATTAAGCAGTTTAAAGCAGAGGTTGTGTATTTTATAAAACGAAAAATCGAAGTATATATATATATATATATATATATATATATATATATATATATATATATATATATATATATATATATTATTAAATAAATAAAATAAAATTTTAAAAATTAAAAATCTCTAACTAATTCTAATAACTTTTTAATAAGTTTTGGAACAATTTAAATAGAAGATTGTTTATAGAATCTTCTTAAAAAATGCCGTGGTAAACTATGATATACATAATAACCGAATAACAGGCGCGGATCCTTTACTAGATCAATACTCGTTCCAAACACAAGAAATTCTTTCAGAATCGTTTGGAATATATCAATCAACAATTTCCAAATGTTTAAGAACACTAGGATTCATCCAAAATCATGGTAATTGGATGCCACACGAAATAAGCCAAGATACGCCGAAAGACGATCGCACTCTCAATTGAATGAACTAAAGTAAATATTGTCAATATTTCATCAAACTGTTACTCTTTACATATTTATTAATATGGGCGCCAAGATAAAAGTGCATTTCACCAAAAATGGTCCAAGCTGACAAAAAGACTTCTGCAGGAGTTTAATCGTATAGTATGACTATAGAACGAATTTTGCCTTTGTGTCGTGCGATGCACTGCCCAATCAAATGAATATACTCTCCTGAATGAACGTGAATTGCGTATTCGTGAAGGTGGCGATTGCCCTTTTACTAACACTTTGGTAACCGTGAAGGTAATTTTGTGTGAAAAAAGTGTGACCTCGTAGTCCTAGAGTTGACTAACAACACCAAAAACTGCTTATCTTTTCCGAAATATATAAGATAACCAACCATCCATTGATGATATTGTGGACGTATTGACCTTAATTTATCAGAAACGATGCATAGTAACAAATTTGTATCTCTCAAACTACTGGTCGGATAGAAAAGTTGTAGAGGAGGACCTAAGCTTTAAGACCGGTTTTAAAGAACATGCTTACTGACCTAAAAGTTATCTCTTACAGTTAAAATAAAAAAAAAAAAAAATATATATACACTTTTTTAATCAAAATTCCGTTTACTTTCCAAAATATATTTTTTTTAATGAAACAGCGTCAATAACAAAAAAAAACTCGGGTGACATTTTTTTTAATCGAAAAATCTTTTTCTAAAATTCACCATTTTCGACCAAAAATTCTTTATTAACCATTTATGAAGCCTTGTCTCTTGTAATATTTAAAGATTTTTTCTTTTTATTGACAAAACTGAAAAAGGTGAAAGAACTGTACTATATTTTTGCAAAAAATAGCCATTTTTCATTTCAGAGTGCTGACGTTGAACATTTTTTTCACGGCTAGATGTATTGAAAGAATTCAAAAATTTTTTTTTTTTTTTGCATATTATTTTGTATTAGAAATTACAGAATATTTTTTAAAAATTTTCCTTCATAAGAATTAATTCCCAAAAAATCTAAAACTCAAAATTTAAGTGTAAATATCTTGTTAATTGTGAGAGATAACTTAGGTCACTAAGCACGTTTTTTCTTTATCTCGTCAAGAACTTTATAGAAATATAAAAATCTTTGAAATCGGACTTGATATATAGAAGTTAAGATTTTTTGAAACTTTGACACCATATAGCTTATCACGTATTATTACAAGGTGACTATAAGGTAATTTTTCTGAAAGCTTAGGTCCTCCTCTACAACTCTTTCACATATTTCAATTCGATCCGACTAGAAGTTTAGGAGATACAGATTTATTACCAAAAATTTTGCGGTTGGCCCCACTGTGAATAACGACTTTTTGCTTCCTGAATAAAATCGATCAAAAAGTCAGTTGCAACATAACGCAGTGCCACAATCGATTAATTAAAGAAGTGGTTTAGTGAGAGAAATATTTTGCGTTTTGGTTTTTTGAATTGGTCTCTAAAATTGCACGATTGACCAGCGATAAATTTCGTTGAGCATAAGACAGAGGGAATTGATGACTTGGAAGAGAACAATCGCAGCGTTATTAGCGAAAATGGTCTGCTGTAGAATGTGATTGAAGTTTAGAGGCCCCAATTAGGTTATATACGTATCATAGACGGCGATCATCTGTCTCCCAGAAAGTCTATTCAATCAAAATAACACAAAATTATCTTTTAAATTAGGGTCATTACATAAAAATTAATACATTTCTGCATTTAATGTCTTTATGAAGTTCTTTACCTTTACTTCTTAACTTAATAAAGCTCTCTTACACACTCACTACCGTTACTAAATTCCATTATTTCATTTCTAATGTGAAAGATCAATTTGTAAAAAATGCAACTCTGTTCATGAACTCCTTTCCCATTTCTGTTTAATTCTATTATCGCATGTACACTTCACGTATTATTTTAAACTGTTTTCTATATCATCTGAATGTTTTTACGAGTAAAAACAAAACAAACGTTGCAAAAAACGGTACTTGCTTTAGACGTTTTTCTAAAACGAATAGTTGGGTTAAAGCGTAATAGTAAAAAAATAATATGTACAACTTTATAAGCAAAAAAAAAAAGAAGACAAATGTTTAAAAAGAAAAAAATAAATAAAACTAGAATGGAATTGAATATTTTTTTTCTATCTCCTCTTCTTCTATTTATATTCCTAGTATTGATGATTGTTGTTGTTTTTGTCAAAGTTGCACCAACCAGCACACCACCATCGGAGCCAATATCAACAAATATACGTCTCTTCTCGCTAACTCCATGAAGAAAAACTAAATCGATTAAAACCAGTTAAACCAATTCAACTTGCACTCTAAACTACACACAAACATACATCAACATACGAGGAGTAGAATATATAAACTGTACTAATAGTTTATAATAATAGCAACAAAATTGTATCTTATACAATGTAATGTAATGCTGAATATATACTTACATACATTACATTTAAAACATAATGTAAAAGGCAATTTTTTTTCGAGATAGTGTGCTATTGTGGTATGTCAAATAAGCCAAGTTAAAAATATATTATACAAATAAATAAGACCTTTAGTTAGAAATTATGTATTAAATACCACCGCCATATTTATTGATACATTGGAAATACATATTTCAAATGTTTCTTTATTGTCTTACACAATTTTAAATATCGTAAAAGGATAATACAACAATATCTTGAATGCTTAAAGTATTTCTTTTTAATAAAAAAGTTTTCATAGCAAAGCAGACATTTATATTTTATAGATATAGAAAGAATTTTAAGTTGACAACACTTTTTTCATTGTCAACCATTTGGATAGAAGTCAAGTGATGTCAAAGATCATCTTTTAAATTTAAATATTAGACACTGACAGCTATTAAATTGAATTGAACAGGTTTTAAACCAACTAAGAGTAGAATATTGCATCAGGAACTGATTATTTTTCATCTTCGAAACAAGAACAATCATCGCATATCTTAATAGGAATTAGAAGTAATATCTTCTCCGTTATGGCGTATCGTTGTTAACACGATTTATAAATAGTTATAAGGGTATCGGGAGTGTTTATGGACGTTATTAGCTATATTAAGAGGACTGGGAAAAAATCTGAATAAAACAGAACTGGTATTATTTATCTTTGTGATAAAGATTGTACGTGGATTCAGAGCTCAGAATAATGTAATACAATGATCAATGAGTTAGTTATTCATATTGATGTGAAGCAGCTACATGAGCTTTGATGTGATGAAGGAGCTTAAGTTTCAAAAAATCGGTACAAAAAATCGTGCATTGATAATCAAAACCAATTTATTGAATGAAACGATAATTTTGGACATGTGAGTTGGGTTCCAACTTTCATGTTAGAGGTGTCTTACTTTAAACAATAAAATTTTCAATTTACAAAAATAAGCAATTTTATATTTAAAAATTTTAATTTTGTCAAAAAAATTACCACCACTTTTTTTCTGAAAGGTTTTTTAAGATGATTCCAAAATTGAAAACATGTCAAACTTTCCTGTAGTATTATCCAATGATCATTCAGAATTTGAGACATTGTATATACAAATTTGATTGTATATAGTATTTTGTTGTAAGATCACAAAAGTAAGATTTACAAAAAGTGAATGTTCTTTTCACCAGACATAGTCTAAAAGACCAAACAATCCATGTTTTATAATTTTTTTTTTTTTTTGGATAACTTACAAACATTTTGACCATGTACGAAGAATCTGAACGATCTTGAGAAACCTGAGGAGTCCGTCTTCCAATGTAAAAGCCGAAAATTTCTCCGCTAAATATTTTACCCTGTTTTGTAATACATATTATTTACTACATCTCAATACCTTTACAGACTTAAATGTTGGAAAGTATACGCTATGGTTTGAAATTTTTCGATTTTCACCTTATATAGATGTAAATAGCAGATCTTTTTCGTAATATGTGCAAAATAGATATCTATCCATCTATATTTCCCCAAAAATTGCATTATTTAGAAGCAATAAAATCTGGTGAAAGAAATGCGCATCTTCGGTCACACCTGTGTGCAAAATGATACCGTTCAGTTTTAATAGTGAATCAATCCCGTATGTGTTCAAATCTTATATTGCGTGGTTAAATCAACAAGATAAAAATGATACCGCATTGGTATCAACTTTACACCACATCAGTGTTCAGTTAATAAATAATATTATTTAAAAGCAGATTCTTGTTTAGCACGTCAAATTCCATCTAGTCCACATATTCTTGTTTAATGGAAGATTTTTATGCCGACCAGTGTTATTTGGATTAAATTCATACATTGTACACATCGTACAAGCTATGTCGTAGACGTAGTTAGTTATAACATTATTTTTATAGCGCCCATCTTATTTGAGCCATTTTTTAAAAAGTAAGTTTCTAATGCACTTTACACTGAGAAATAGGAACTGCACAAAGCTGATCTTTCGCCCTTTTCCTTCCCAATGTCTCGCCATTTTAGCTAAGGGTACCCGAAATTCGCGGAACAATATTAATGCAGACGGTTAGCGGCTTAACAAACGGTAAATTTACGTGTTAAAATTTACTCAATTAACATTTTTTACCAAGTTAAAAATTTTTCTTTGACCGCTATCTGCATGCTGACAAACGTCCGGATTTCAAGAATTCGATCAGCTTTTAAATCTGACATATCTCTAGAAGATATTACAATATACATATTAAAAATTAACGACAGTAAGACTTACAACGAAAATGTTGTGCTATGTTTTATTCTTAATAGAAGATATTTCAGCCTGGAAAATATTTGATCCGTTGAGGAGTCCGAACGACATCTTTGCATTATTTTCCTCGATATTGAATCCAATTTTAATTCTGACTGTAAAAAATACTTAACATCGGCACAAGTGATAAAACTATCCATTACTGAGTTTGAATCCTCATAAGATTGTGCAATTGAAAAGTTAAAGTTTCTTCCAAAGCAAGGCCTTGTGCTGCTTTTAGTCGATGTTTTCCAGTAGATCTCTTAGAATATATAAAATATTGTCCTTTTATTTCTGCTAACAATTAAGTACTGCGCGGGAAAAAATTAGTGCGTACAATTCAGCTTATAAAATGAAATCAATGGGTCAATCTTTTTGAAATGAAATATTTGTTTTTACTAAAGATTGTTTTTATTAAAGAATTTAATTTAAAAGAAAAATATATTTTTTATTTATTATTTTCTTGAAAACCCTCCATAAGAGCTTTATTGCGTTTTCGGTTACGTTTTTGTTATAAGCCTTATTTTATTTGTGTTTTATTGTGTTTTCTAATGATAGGAAGTAATCTTTTCCAGTGGCACTCATTTGTGTACATTTCTCTGTTAAAAATGCCTTTTTCATGTACATATGTGTAGTTGGATCAATTTTTTTCTTTTTTTTGGAGAATTTAGATTTAGATTCCCATAACATGAGAAATATGGAATTCCTGACAAGGATGTGGTAAAAATTTCGCCAGAGTGTACTTTTTATCGCCTTTCAGACATCATTCATTTAAGAAAAAAAAAAAAAAACAAAAAAAATAATAATAATAAAATAAAATAAAAAAAAAAAAAATATATAAAAAATTATCTCAATAATTTTTGTTTTCTCTTTTTTTACTTCGTGGGTCTTCAGGCCACGTTTTTTCAATTTTTATGATAAAAGATACAGAGCAATTTAATGAATAAGTCTCATTCCATCCAGAGATATAGTGATTTTCTCTTAAAATTTATTATTTTTCTTCAGTCTGCAAATCAACTTTGTCTTCGGTTATCAGGGTTCCTTTCGGTGATCGTGAATTCCTTGTATTTGTAATGACTTAAAAAACTGAATTTCCCGACACAACTGCCAATATGGTAGACATGCGTTTTTGAATTTGAATTATTCGTTTGTATGAATTTTGTTCAATTTTTATTTTAAGAAGAACTAATAATGCTATTACCACAAAATTTAGCACATAGTTACTGAGTATAATAACAAATGTAAACAAATTCAGGATACTAATTTTTTTTTACAATTATAAGCCTTAAAGCGTGCACTAATTTTTTCGTGGGTAGTCCTTATGTTAAATCTAATCGCAGTCAGTGAAATAAATTAAGCATTATTTTTAAAGTGTTTGCTTCTGTATACAGATGAGAATGTATCTGCTATGGGTGGGAATATGAGACTCAAACAAAATAGTATTATCCGGTATAGGTAACCCCACCATTAATTTTCGAGAAGGCCATTTGCTAATACACTGAGTCCCCCTTCTGCTTCGTTAATAACTTTCTCTATGTATTTACATTATTTTATTAATAATTGGATCCAGAGTAAAAATATTTAAACAGGAAAGGAGTTAATTTTTAAGAAAAATAGGTGAAATTAAAATACCTATATAAATTCTCTTTTAATTTTCTGACTTAACACAGAGAATTTAATCCATTTATTTGCATTAAAATGTTCTTCAATACTTTTAGACCTGTTATTACCAATTATGAAACTCCTTACATAGCGACGCAAATCGAAATCATAGCGACGGAAATCGAAATCATAACGACGTAAATCGAAATATTAAAATTTCAAACAGCGACGCAAAATGAAACGACTTAATTAATTCAAAGAGTGAGTGTAATTTATTATAAGAAACACCAACTGCGCAATTCATGAGATAAAACTATAAAGAAGATCTTAGATAAATGCAAAGCCAACCTAGGCCACCACAGTGCAATAAGAAAAAATTGCCTCATTTTCACATTCCAATGTTTGATGACCCAAAATTTGTTGCTACTAAAGCGTGATCCATTTCGAGGTTCCCTACTTTTGTAAAGAAAAAAAAAAAAAAAAAACACAGAAAACTCAAATTCAATGGGGAATGTTTACTATCATTTGAAAGAACATTCTTTGGCATTTATTTCCTGAAGATTATGTCTATCAAATGTTGGCCGTTGCTACGTCGCAGATGGTCCATCCGTTGAGTCCAATTTTCGATGACTCGTTCGAGCATTTCCACTGGTAACTGGCGAATGACATGTGTGATGTTTCCCTCCAAGGCCTGAATCGAAGCGGGTTTGTCCGCATAAACTTTAGACTTTACATATCCCCACAGGAAAAAGTCTAACGGTGTGATATCACACGATCTTGGTGGCCAATCGACAGGCCCAAACGTGAAATTATGTGCTCACCGAAGTGTTCTCTCAATAAATCCATTGATTGATGCGATGTGTGGGAAGTGGCGCCGTCTTGCTGAAACTAAATGTCGCCGAGATCACGAGCTTCAATTTCAGGCATCAAATAGTCGGTTATCATGGCAAGTTAACGGTTGACATTGACGGTTACGTTCGCACCGGCATCATTTTTAAAGAAATATGGAACGATGATTCCACCGGAACACAAACCACACCAAACCGTTGTTTTTTCTGGATGAAGTAGCAGTTATTGAATCTCTTCAGGTTGCTCTTCGTCCCAAATGCTGCAATTTTGTTTGTTTACATACCCATTGAGCCAGAAATGGGCCTCATCGCTGAACAAAATTTGCCTCGAAAACGTCGGATCTTCTTGGAACTTTTCAAGAGCCCATAGAGCGAAGCGATGTTGCTTGGGAAGGTCGAGCGGCTTCAGTTGTTGCACAATGTGTATTTTGTACGCTTTCAATTTAAGATCTCGACGTAAAATACGCCAAGTCGTTCCATGCGTCAGTTCGAGTTGCTGCAAACGGCGCCGAATCGACTCTCTACGGTCTTCGTGTACACTCTCAGCTACGGCCGCTATATTTTCTTCACAGCGTGCTGGACGTGGTCTATTCGGTCGAATATTATCTAATAATGAATGCTGGGTCTCAAAATGGGTGATGGTGTTGCGAATAGTACGCTCAGTAGGCCATAAGTTGAGCGAAGTGCACGAAACACATTCCTCACAGAACGTGAATTTTCGTAATAAAGTTGAAGGATTTGTAAACGTTATTCAGGCGTAAGTCTTTCCATTATGAAATGCCAAACAATACTAAACGAAAATAACATGACAGCATGACATGACTCACACGCGATCTGTCAAAAAAGGCTATTGAAAATAGTATCTCTACTTGAATCACCCATTATAATATCCCTAGAGAAAAGAGAACCGGTTCAAAACTAGTCACGTGACAGGTTATAAGGGCTAGTGACCGGTTCCAGTTCCTGAACTTTGTATGAGAAGAACCTGTTACTTTTACATGGGTTTGTCATTGGAGGTGGCTAATTAGCACTTTGGGACAGGTCATAGGACAGGTCACAGGACTGGTCCAAGAGGACATGTTAAAGTCCATTAATAATAAAAATTTGATAGCAATTGTTTACTTTTCAATTTGTTTTTTTTTTAATTTTTTTATTTTTTATTTATACTGAACTATATTTATTTTTTTTTTTTTTTTACAATTTTTCATTAATGGCGATGGTGGCATCCCAAATCGAAACCACGTTCTTTTGACATATCTTACGTTTTAGAGTCTTCAACACTAACCTCTCACCCACAGATTGCTATTGCGCGCAATTTGCTAATTGCGCACTTGACAAGCATGTTAGAAGTTAACTCATTCTAAACTGATACTTAGTAAGTGTAGTGGTGCCAACTGGTTCCCAACTGGAACTTTGTTGTCGAGTAAGGTGTCAATGGTATTCAACCGGTACTGACGGACCGGTCCATTACTCTAATAGCCACCAATTTCCCTCAGGGACACTATGTATAATAGTATAGTATAATAAATTTAATTTATGTGAATATAAATAATGTCTAAGAAGACGTATCTTTATCGTACTTTATTCATGATTCATTTGTTTTAATTGTTACAAATACAATCTAACTGATCTAACAGATGATCTTAGAGTTTGTTTATATTTAACAATTAAATATCAGTAGCCTTAAAAATCTTTCAAAATAATAATGTTTATTTTCTAAATGGTTTTTTTGTTTACAATTATTTTTAATTTCGCACTCAAATAAACAAATTTAAAGTTACTTTTAAATAAAAACACATGATTCATATTCATCACAAAATATTAAATAAAAATATTTAAATATAAAATAGTAAATAGTAAGTAAATAAAATGCTTAATTGAAAATAATCAATAGGAAGCCAAATTAAACAAATTAAAATTTAAGGGATTTGATAGTTTAAAACAAATAAAGATGAAATTGTGAAAAACGTCGACAATTAAGCAAATCATGTGTGAATTAATATATGTATTTGTAAAGGTCATTGAAAATTTTTCCACCCACGCCCTTAAATTTAAGTTTTAAGAATTTTGTAATTATTCATTAAATTTTCTTTAAAATTAAACAAAAGTAGAGACGACAGTTTCTATATATTTTTTTGTCTGTATTAAGGGGGAATTAAAGTTTTTTTTAGGTTTTTTGACCTTTTTATTTTTTGTTTTAGTTTCATTTGTGGAGACACGACATAATCATTCGTGCATTACTTGCCACATAATAATGGCTACAAAAAATATAATACTTAAAATAAAGTGTGTATACGAAAAATTTATACATTTTTAATTGCAAAGATTAAAGCCACTGTATATAGTATTGGAAAATGTTAAAAAGTTTATGATTCTGTATGTTTTGAGCTCCGAGGGATCAGTCAACAAAATATCTTAAAAATTTAAAAAAAAAATTGGACAAATTTCTTTAAAAATGAGTAAACGAGAAGTTTTTTAATTTTTAAAAAGTAAATATTTCAGTCCCTGTAAGCAATATGACAAAGATCGGTTACTTTTCTGAATCTGCGAAGTCTGAAGATTATAAGCATCCCAGCAAAAACGTTTTGGTTTTCGGTAATAACAACTACTTATTAAAGTAGTTTCTTGGTAATGAGGCGTCATTATTATTTGCCTATTCTGTATTACATTAATAAGTACTCAATAGTATAATAGCACAGTAATACTGCAATCACGTGGATGAGTTGGCTAGAGCGCCGGATTAACAACCAGAGGGTTGTTGGTTCAACCCCATTCTGAAGCCGTTAGTTTTTTATAATAAAATGTCTAAAAAGATTTTTTAAACTAAATAAAGTTTTTGTCGCTTAGGATGCTAAGTGCGAGATGGTGTACTGAGTAAGACGTTAGTCATTAAAAACGAATGGTTAGTTTGTGTCCGAGTTCGAGTCTCACTGACGGCAAAATTTGTTTTTTTTTATTTTTGTTTTCGTTTAGGTACATATTTTTGAGTACCCCTAGAGTCAAAAAATAACTACATGAATTTGTGGACAAGTCGAACAAAAATAATTAGTTATTCAGGCAAAAAATAAGTAGTTTATTTTTGTTTCCAATTATACCTGCTACCTTACCAGGAAAGCAAAGTTTTTGCTGGGATGTTATACTTTTTTATTA
Organism: Protocalliphora azurea; assembly: GCA_932274085.1. Taxonomy (NCBI): domain Eukaryota; kingdom Metazoa; phylum Arthropoda; class Insecta; order Diptera; family Calliphoridae; genus Protocalliphora; species Protocalliphora azurea. The sequence goes on from OW026520.1 coordinate 92,940,507, forward strand.
AATCCAAACCGTTTATTCATAAATTTGAGAATTAGAATAGAACACAAAATTAATTTTGGTCGAATTTTTTTCAACCCTGCATCAACCAACTTCAAGTCAAAATAAATAAATAAAATAATTTAGCAATGATAAATTCGGCAAAGAAAAGGCCATGTCATAATAATCTATTAATTAAAATGCTAAAAAAACATTTGATATCTATTATCGATATAGTGTCAAAAAACAAGTAAAATGAAAAAAAAAAAATGTGAATATTTACAAAAGTTCATAAAAAATGGTGCGAAAAACACGTTCAATTTTTTTCTGAATTTTTACAATTTTTAAATTCTTTCCATAACTGATAACTTTAAAGAAAAACAACAAGCATATTTAAATTCTTTAGAATCTCTAGTTTTATAAAAGTATAAAACTTTTTTGATACCCCCGATAGGTACTTAAATATTTACATTTCAAAATGTAAAATATTTTTCGTTTATATGCTTTAATAGGGAAAAATCTAGCAACGTTAAAAATCATAAAGAACCCTAAATCGCAAGTAAGTTAATGTTTTATTATGACTAAAGGCACTCCCGTTTTTACAAATATCCGGAGAGTAGTTACTAGACACCACCAAGCGTATTAACCTTTCATAACCACCACCAACCAATACTATTAGTTTTGGTTGTATTATTTTGGTTTTAAATTTTGTTGTGTCTCAATCAAAAATTAAAAGCTGAAAACAAAGAAACAGCAAAACAGAGTAAAATTATATATTTTATTATTAACGTATGCACTTACTTCCTCTTGAAAATTTGTTCCAGTAGGAAGGTAATAGTTTTTGGAAAATAGAAATTGCAGACAAAGAAAATTTTATGAGTAATTTCCAGAAAACTATGTAAACATGGTTATGAATTCTTTAGAGTTCTGCAAAATAGATAAAAAGCGATATTTTTAGCTGTTTAAATTGTTAATGTTAACTACATTTGTCATTTAAGGTTGTTGACATGTGTCAAAGTTTAACCAATACAATCCAAGATCAAGCAAAATACACACTAGATTGTTCCAAAAAATAACACAACCCAAATGATCAAAAGTTAAATCTTTTAGCAAAAAAAAATTTATTCAAACCAACAGGATATGAATTATATATTTCTCTACAGGTGATTTAAATATATCCACATAAGACTATTGAGTAGACCTATTTCCTTAAGCGGTTTTCAGTGAAAAAAAAAAAAAAAAAAAAAAAAATATGGAAATTTTGTTTTTTCTTAAAAAACTAAATTACAATCCCTCAAAACTTTATTGACGATTGACAGCAAAATTCAATAAAACAAATTTTGATTGATTTATTATATAAAAACCAAACATGACAACTCATGACGTGAAATGCATAAAGAAAACTAAATATTTTTCCTCAACTCAGGTTGATCACAAATAAAACAATTTTTTATTTTTTTTTCCAATATTATAATTTCTGCATTCAATAACGTTACTATTCCTAGTACGAATATGAGACAGAAAAAAATTTTTTTGTTTGAAACCACACGCATATACGGAACTTATAATCAATATATGAGAAATATTTTATTGAATGCTGAGAGATGAAATGATGATGATGATGTGGGCAATATATATGTCTCGAAATATCTTGAAATATCAAATAACATTTTGCTATGATTGTGCAAAAAATTAGAAAAACAAATTGTTTATATGTAAACAGAAATTTTCCCAAAAGAAACGCATTATTATTTAGTTAACATAAATCTATAACTCGTGAGTCTAAGAAAATCTATTATGAAAACTTGTAAATACAGACAAACAGTCTGTGGTACAGACTGATGTTTAGACAATTAGGATTTTAGTTAGGCTAGTAAATGGTATCCTAATATAAGTCGAATGGTAAATTATGTATAAATAATTTTATAATAAAAGAAAAATAATGTGAAATTAAAATAAATAAAAATACATTTTTACAATTACCACAGACAATGAACGTTATTAAAAATGTATTTTTATTTCCAACGATTATTGTGTGCAGGTACTGTGAAGGACAAAATTGTTTAGAAGTTTTTGGAGTATCATATTTGTAGTTAATGGAATTTGTAATAGAATTTTTTTACAGCTTAAAAAAGCTGAGTGTTGTAATAGTGTGCTAAATATGACCGCATATACCTTTAAAACTAAAATATGCAAAAATATGCTTTAAAAAATCAATGCCAAAATTCTTTAAATTGTTTCAAATGGAGAGAACATTTTTAAGACATTGAAACACAGCAAAAAAGAAAAAATCAATTTATTTACCTCATAATATTGATCTAAATAAACATTTTTGCTGGAATTCAGGTTGAAACCAAATGTATTTCAAGCCACTTTGTAAACCATTTTAATTTAATAACGTTCTCCAGTAAAAAGGAAATTTAGATTTAAGTCAAGTTTATTTTACATACATTTGTTCAATCATATTTCATGTTTAAAATATTTTTATATTCAAATTCATATCGGATTCCAGCTTATTGGAATTATTTGGAGACAATAAATCAGGATGTATACAATTACAAATAGCAAAACTGTTTTTTCAACGAATAATCGATTAACATATTATTGAATTGTATACAAAATATTACATTTATCTAACGTAAATTTTCTTATAAAATGCGAATTACAAAAAAAAAAAAAAAAAAAAAAACCTAATTTTTTTCTTGTTTGATTCTAACAACCAATTTTAATATTTGTTTTTTTTTTAATAACTAATTAACCGCAACTGATTGATTATTCGGTTTTTAATCGAATAATTTTTAAAATTTTTAAATTTCGATTAAAATTTGAAAAACATATTTTTCTAACTTCTTCCACATCATCTTTTAAAAACTTTTGTAAATTTCTTATAACATATAGTAAATGTTTAACATTTTCTTACAGTTTACCGACTGATTATTCATTGATTATTGATTTTTCAATCGCATAGTTCTAGAAAAATTAAAAATTTAGATTGAAGTAGTTTACGATTTTTTTACTAGCTTATTTAGTAAATAAACGGATAACCGATTAAAATAATAAAAAATAATAATTAAATAACAATTTAATCGCGATTTTGAAGAACAATCGATTAAATAATATTCGAATAATTATATTAAACAATAATTTAATAAAGTTGTAAACGAGTAATCTATCTAACGAGCGAATATTGGGTATTACTTAATTATCAAAAAAAAAAAAAAAAAAAGAAATTTATTAATCGATTGTTTGAATAATTTTTGAAAATTTAATAATTTTGATAAAACTAGTTTAGGAAGTAATTTTTGCAAATTTTTTTAGAAAAATCTTCAAAACGTTAAAATATTAGAATAATTTAGGAAACTACAATTTAATGTAGTTTTTTCACGAATTATTTAATGTTTATTAAAAAAAAAAAAAAACCCAATGACTAATGGATTATTTTATATTTTTTGTTATAATTTTATTGTTGTTAAAAAAGTATCGGTTTTTATGAACAATCGATTAAGAAATATAACATGATTCTGCTAATAGATTAAATAGATTAAAATATTCGAATAATTCAATTTAAACGAGTTTTATTTATCGATTAAATAATAATCGAATATTTGATTATTATTAATTTTTCATTAAGAAACATTTATTTCATCTTCTATTCGAATAATTTACAAATCGCCATTGACAAACCTATTTCGGATGTGAATTGTGATATCAATTAAATTAGTTTACGTTATTTTTTCCTTACTTTATAAAGAAACGAATAATCCATTATATATTAGAATAATTTATGAAACAAAAATTTACTACAGTTTTTAACGTATAACCGAGTAAAAATTTTGCGAATATTGAGTTAAAACAATAATCGACTTATTTCTTATTTGAATAATCTTTAAATCCCAATAGATTAATCGATTTTTCGGCTTTTAATTGTGATAATCGATGAATTTACTTTATGATATTTTGCTGATAAATCTATAAGATAAACGAATAATCGATTGCATAACCGGATAATTTAATAATATAATATCGCATTGATCTGCTAATCGATTAAATTGTTAAGTAGTCGGTTATTATTTAATTAAATAGCCGATTAATAAATATCAGATCAGTTGGTTAATAGATAATAAAGTATTATTTAAAGTATACCAAAATATCGCCTAATAAATAAAATAAGCGAATATTTTGATTATCGATTAAAAAAAATCCAATACTGGAAAGATGAAGTGTTGGTTATCCAACATTTGTGATTCGGTTATGTTAGTAAATAATAGATTAAACAATGATCTAATTTATCAAACAAATAATCTTATAAGTATTTGGAAAAATGTACGACTAATTGATTAAATTGAAAAAAAATCATTACAAAGCAACATTAAAAACCGAGTAATCGATAAGTATTTTAAAGAAAATAGTTCGATTGTAAAACTTAAATCGTACTATTCTAAATAACCGGATAAAGACATTACCAACTAATTTGTTATTCTAACTAAAACCAATTAAATAAAGAAATAATCGATTAAAATCTATTAAATATTATTAAAAAAAAAAAAAAATAAAAATAATTTATGAAGAATTAAACACAATGAAAATAAGACGAAATTACCTATATATGTATAAGGATCATGCGATACAGGCAACTATTTTTTATTCAAATCATTAGGAACTCTAATAAATATATTTCAAATTTATTTTATATTTAAAAAATATTTGCCCTTTACTGTATTTTGAAACAAAAAGGTTCCATTTTAAATAAGAAACTAGCTTCATGTGGTAGTAACACTAATATTTCAAACATAAAATAAAATAATTTTACAATATCTTTTGAGCCTTTTCTTTTCCTTTTAATGTCTCTCAGACTTATAATGATTGGCGTTCTCTTAGCGACAAATTCACTCTAAGTTATAGTGAATATGTATGGCATAAATCACTTGGTTTAAGGAAATCAAAAAAGTAATATGGATGCAGGTAAGTAGGAAAAATAAGTAATATAATGTCTATCTATGATGACGATAAAATTGTCAGTATTATTATCTGTGTTTTTTTTTATTTTCTTTTATTTTTTACTTAATTTTTTATACAAAAAACCACCATGAACTATATATGCGTTTGAACATGTAACTAGTCCAAAAGTATACCTACACGTATAAAATATAGTGTAACAAATTGCAAAGACTGTAAATGGATATTGAAACTTGTTACGTGATTAAATTTTTGAGATAAAAGATGTTCAATTTTATTACATAATATAATATAAAACTTAATGAAGGACTTCATATGGGTTTTCGTAATAGAAAATAATTACAAAATATTTAAATAATGTAAACTTCCACAGTTAAAATGGAAAATAGATATTTATTTGAATAACGATTAACAAATATATTATTAAAATAAATCATAATTATATTAAGAGAAATTCTAAAATCCAGAAACAAATATTTAACCGACTGTTAAACCAATTATTTGTTTTTTAATCGATTATCCAGTTGATGTTCTTAAATCGATTGATATAAATTCAAAATATTAGAAAAATCGATTTAGAATAATTTGAGCAATTGGTAATTAATGTTCTTCCATCGATTAATCGACTAATCGATTATTTAATCTCATATCGACTAATTCGATTAAAAAATTATTCGGTTAATTGAACATTTAATCGATTATTTATGTAAATAACCAACAACCTATTGAATACTTATTCTAACGATAAATAAAATCCCTCAGTCGAATATTTGTTAAAAATCTATTAAATATAATTATGAATTATTCTAATATTTACTGTTTTACTCCATAGAATAAAAAAAGAAACCAATTTAATCGACAATTGCTTTATGGGACCGAATAATCGGTTAACAAATTGCAGTTAGTTAAAATAAATGAATGAATATTGAATAATAACCTATTTCTCCGATATTATTTAAACAATTATTCTATTGATTTTTTTTTAATGAATATTATTATTATTTTTTATTTAACCTATTATTCGCTGAAAATTTTATTAAATTTTTATTATATAAATTATTTGCATATTTATACATTCTTTTATTTTATAGAAAAAAAAAAAAAAAAAAAAAATATTTATTTAATCGATAACAATTCAAACCCTTAATCTATTATTCGGCTTTCTGATTTACCGATTATTCGAATAAGAAATAAAATAATCCGTTTGTTAATTATTTTTTAATAAACGTTATCATAACCCAATATTCGAGTATTATTTAATCGTTAGAAAAAACTACTGAATTGTTTCATTAATTATTCGGATATTTAATCGATTAATATTTTTTTTAAACTAGCAAGCAAAAATTCGCATACTAGTCAATTAGTCAATTTATTATTGAAACCAAATAACAAATAATCAATACGTTTATTAATGGTGCTCGTAGTTGTTAAAAACAAATATTAAAATTGAATTTAATAAAAAGTATATTAAAATAATAATATAGATATATATATATATATATAATTACTGCCATAATTAATTCAGGCAATATTGTCAATTGACTTAAATATTAATTCCTGATTCCCTTATTATCTGATTACTTTTTACATAATTTTTTCCAAAATCTCCAATTTCATTACTAAACAAATACCAAATAAAATAAAATTCGTGTTAAAAAAGAAATATATTAGAAATTATTCCAACCATAGACACCAAATTTGAATGTTTATGCATATAGGAACATAATTATTTTCATATACAAATTATAACCCTTTTCCGGAATAAAATACAATTTGTACAAAATATTTATTCTATATGAATCAGAATTTACAATTAATATTGTTGTTTTTGTTTTAAGAATTTATGACGTTACGCTTCGCTGCAAAAGGTATTTTTTGTTTAAAAAAATGAATAAAAAAAATTTTGATTTTGATGGACAAATGACTCCTCTGATATGACGTGATTTTACAACAAAATTACATAAAATTATTCGAGCATTAAATGTTTTTTAAATTTTCTTTTCATGTTTCGTGTTTCTATCATCAATATCTATTGATCGTATGTGTGTTATTTAGAAGTATAAATTTTATACAAGAATGAACAGAGAAATAAATAAATTTATTTGAAGAAAATTAAAAAGTAATAATTTAACTCACCTTTTTGTGAGAAGCAATGTGTTGTGTATGATTGTCATCACCTGAAAATAAAAAAAGGTAATTTGTTAATATTTTATTATAAGTAAATATTTGTTTTTGAAGGTGGTAAAATAATAAAAAATATTTTCATGAAAAAAAAAATAATAATAATAATAATCATCTTTATTGACTTTTTAAAGGAATAAATTATACAAAGTCTGTGTCCAAACACGCCAAATATTTTTAATTAAAAAATTCCACTATATATTTTCTACAGACTTTTGTCGTCATACTTATTAAATAGATAGATACTTAGATTAAACGATTATATAGTTATAGAATTATATGATTATTCGATTACTTTAACAAGTTGCGATCAATTTGCATGTTTATCCAATTAATCGTTTATTATTTATTTATTTATTTGTTTATTTTTTTTATTTATTAATTTATTCTAAATTGACTGACAAATCCTGTGCCGAAGAAAAAATGATTTTGTCGTCCTGTGTAATGTTTAATTTGTACCCAGTTTGGAAAAATTTTGAAAAGAAAATACATTTAAAATTTCAAACGTTCCTTTAAACTAATTTCAGAATGACATCACATCCTTCATTGTAAAATGCAAACAAAATTCCTTAAAGACAAATCACCAATTTTTTTAACAAATAAATTAAACTTCAACAAATGCCAGATGAATATTAAATTTGCGTAAAAAAAACATAAATTAATTAGTAAAATGACCGTTAAATGTCAAATTAGTTTAAAAGACCCAATAAATACAAATTTGTTTGAATAAACACTTGGAATAAATTAAAAACCACACATAAAATAGCAATATTGTATTTAATTTAATAATAAAAATTTGCAACACATGTTCTTTTATAATATTTTCTTGAACAACAGACCCCTCATGATTCATATAGAAATTTGAGTATTAAAAAATAATAATGTTGAGCAACCTAAAAGCGATATTAAAATTATAATTTGTGTATTTAAGAAGATTCTGTGGGATCTGTTGAAATTTCTAAAGGAAAAAAACACATTTAAATTCAAAAATAAAGTGGCGCTTTTCTCTAATGAATTCATAATTTAAGCATAAGCTAAGTTCACATTAGGCTAATATTTGACGATTTTTAAGAAAGTATGGCAAGTGTGAACATTGTGTGAACACAACATGGGCGATTTTTTGTTTGATATTACAAAATAAATGTAAGATCAAACAGAGGCAAATAACAGCAACAACATGCGGTGGCCCGCTTGAGTTGAAAAATATGATGTTTTTATGTACTTATGTAGCTTTTAATCGACAAAAAAGAAATAAACAATTTTTGTATTATATTTATTAAAGTACAGTTTTAACCCCAGGTCTACAATTGAGATTAATGCTGATATAATAAATATAAATAAATATATATAATAAATCTTAAATAAGGGCTACTCGTGTTCTAATAAATCCTATAGGATACCATTATTTTCAATCAGTCACAGAGGAAACATATCCTTTTTATTCAAGAAATTCGCACTTTTTAGCACAATTTTTATAAAAATGTTTTTTAAAATGTAAAACAATTTTTAAAAGGAAACAATTTTATAAAAAAAATTGTTTTTTTTAGTAATTTCCAAAATACACGTGCACACACAAAAACAAACTTTAGTATATGTGTATTTCTTTGACAGTTCATCTTATAAAATAGTTGTGTAAAGAAATATGATCACAACAGTCTCATAATCATTGTGATCATTTCAGAATTTTTGCAGCTAAATTTAGCATTTTTTTATTTAGATTTAGCCGCAAAATTTTTATTTAGCATTTGGCATATTATTCAGCATTAAAGCAATTATTAAAATAATATATCTTTTCTACTATACCAAATACATGGTGTCAAGAGCTTTGTGTCCCGTTGAAGAAATGATAATGTTAGGATGAAACGCAAGAAGTTTAAGTATTAAAATAATTATTATGACGGGAAACTGTCCGATCAGATCGTAATTAAGTATGTGGGACAAGGACACATCGATTCTTTGCGGATAATGTGAGGATGTTGTGAAAACGTAAGTGGTAGAACACGTAATTTGCCACTGCTCACGGTTGCAACATCATTAATTCAGATGGTTAGGGAAGCAATGTCACAACGAACTGGGTGATAAATATAGCTGCAAACTTGAGAATATTATGCGATTCATCATGTGAATTGAATGACTTGATGGCAGCAGATAGGAGAGCAAATATTGGGAGATCTTTCTTATAGCTGCTTATGACTCTTTTTGGTCTAGTAACTAATGCTTCTGCATATATCTTCTTTTCCTTGTTCTGTTTTATAATCGATTCTTTTTTTTATAATAATGAGGTCACAATTATGTAAAATTAACACGTAATGCAAATATATCACTAAAAAAGTATTTTATTAATTTAGCATTATTTTTAGCTTTTTTAAATAATCTTTTAGCATTTTTTAGCTCTATTTTAAGCTCGATTTACCTGAAATTTTTTTCGCATCTGGTCACACTGCTCATAATACTTCTTATAATATTAATATTTTAATATATAAGTGAGATAATTCTTTCAAAGAGCGAAATTGACACTCTCTGACAGAAAAATCTTACATATTCTGGTACGTGTAGATGGGCAGTTAAATAAAACTCAATATATTAATATTTTTAATTAAAACCATAATACAGCTTGTTATGTTTTTTATGCAGCTAACATCGGGTCTATACTAGACAAATTTTTATCAAGACAAACATCAACATCAACGCTAATTTATGAAAAGTTCTACAAAAACAACAATAAGGCGATTTCATTAAAGTTTTTATATATGCAGTTTAACAGCTGTAATAACCAAAAATAATATTCAGTTTTTTAACTGAGATTACCTTGTACAGGGTCGCCCTGATTTTGAATTTTGTCTTATAGGGTTGTTATTTTGTATAAACATAAATTACTTATAAAAAATATTTATTTTCAAAGTAAGTTTCATTCATGTACATTATGATTGTCAAATAAATTTATGACAGTTTTGTGTATTGATCAAAAGATTTTGTGCTAACAATTTGCATTTTCTCTGAACAGGCTTAAAATATGTTTTCTCGTTTACGTATTTTGCGGTATTTGACAGCTGTTTCGAAAAATGAACTCTGTATTTAGCTGCAAAAATTGCGCTAAAACACGAAAAAATATTTCGTATCAAATATTAGTCCAATCTGAACTTAGCTTTATGTTTATTCAAATGCAAATTTGTTAGCGTATTTAGTTTTAAATGTTATTTTTGGAAGTCTCGCTTAATACTTGGTGTCTTTTTTATTGTGTGTTTTTATTATCAAAATAATTATGTTTAAAATAAAAACATGAACAAAATATTAAAGTTAAAGAAAAAAGAAAAACACTGTGTCTAATTACAGTATGTGAATTTATCTTGGCGCGTACATATACACTACAGAGTAGACTAAATATCAGCCTCTAACACTTCCATTAGGTTACACACATTTGAAATTGTTAATTGCAGTCATTAAAATAAAACCAAACAACCAGCAACAACAATGGAAAATTTGAAAAACAAAATCAAAAAAAAAAAAAAAAAAAAACGTTAAAAGTCAAAAGTAGAAAATAGAAATGAAAGCATTCAGTCAGACAGACTGACATCAGCAGTTAGCATAGCTGAACATAAAATATCATATAGACAGTTAGATAGATAGTCAGTCTGACATACAGTCTAACAAAAACATTTAAGACAAGATGGTTATATAGAGTTTAAAAAAATTACTCTCTATGTTGAGTTTTTCTTCGATTCGTATTATGAAATGTCAGTAAGATCAACAACAGTTTTTTATAAGCATGATCTTTTGTATCTTTTGTATGCTTAACACAGTTATGGCTAGAAGCATAGAAACGCTGTTTAAACTTGAAGGCATTAAATACACTCTAATTATCAAAAGATTTAAGTTAATTGTTTAGTTATTAAAGCAAAACTCAAAATAAAAAAAATAGTTCAAAGTTTGTTGAAAAACTTAAGAAATAATTCATCATAAAGTAAAATTGTTACAAAATATAACAATGTTTAAATCTTTGTTGTAAAAGATAACAATGTTTAAATATTTGACAAATCTAAAAGTCAAAGAGATACACTGAAGCTCTTTGAAAAAATAGCTTTAGGAAGAGTGCTACAGATTCAACTTTCTAACTGGAGTGATAAAAAATATCGTTTGAATTTAATTAGCGTTATTCATATATCTAGATATTGCAAAGGTCTTTGACAAAGTTTACCTTTACGGTCTCCTAGAACTCATGATACTAGTACTGAGAACATTGGTTAAAATTCTTAAGAGAGAATGAAAGACAAAATATACAAAATATACACATATTTTAAAATTTATGACTTGCTATCAATATTAGCTACAAAAACTTAATCCTTAACAAGACTTTGTCGAACTGATTTGCCAACCTGTCCATCATACCTCTCAATTGAGAGCCAATGATTTTTTTAAGTTTAGGTTAAAATATTTCAATATAAAAATGAAAGGAGATTTCAATAAGTCAATGACCTATCTATGCGTAGCGAAATGAATGAGTGCTGTATTGCCCAAAATTTGAGTTTATTAAAACTTCTTTTAGACGTCATTGTCCAGTGCAAATCAACGAAATTTTGGTTGCTCTCGACCAGAGCATACGATATTATTCATAAACTCAGCTTTTCGCGAAGAACTCAGTCTATTCGCTTAAATGGTTCTGAATTTAACGAAGTTCTGAATTTGACCGACACTAAACATTTTCAATAGACAATAAAACTTTATTATTAAATTTGGCGTTCGTTTGTTGCAACGATTTTATAAGGAAATCTTCTACAATTTGGTAGATTTTTGTATGCCAGAAATACAAAATTACTAGATTTAATAACCCAAACAATGTCCACCAAACCTACTGTTTGTGGATTGTGCGCTATTGACATCTTCAGTTTGTACTTCACTGTCACTGGAGAAAAAAATTTATGCCTAAATTGGATGACTATAACTATGAACGATATGAGATTAAAATAGTCCGGGGATACGCGCCACTCAGCTGATAAGACGAAGAACATTTTGCAAGGGCCATTTGAGTATCATGATCTCATGAAGAGTTGTCGTAAATTGGATACCAACATTGTTTAATTTGATGCCTTTTTACTTTTTCTTGTGAGATTTTCTTTAGTCGCAGTTCAGAGTCAATAAGCCCCAAAAGAACCGCCGTTGCTATAAAAATTAGCTGAAATTTTAAGTGATCTATGATCAAGGTAATATGTAATTTAAACGAGTTTATATTCCACACGTAATGTCATTAATAAACCTTTAAAATTCGTTAATATCTCACAAAAAAGTTTAATTTCATAATCTACTGATCTCGTTTGGAAAATCATTTAAAAGATTGAAAAATTAGTGTGCGTTATGACTTGCATAGTCATAAACAAATTCTAAAATCTAAAAAATTAAAATTTAGATGACTCAATAGGCTTTCTAATAGCGCGGTGGAAGGTTGGCTCTACGAATTCATGAATATGGATTCTTGCTTGCCCTAAATTTAAAGTATTTAAAAGACTTAAATACAAAAAGGACTGAAATAAGGAAGGTATTAAATGGTTAATGTAAATGTATGGCAAAAACCTTAACAAGCGACAATGATAAATCTCGGAATGTTTTACAATGTTAAAGTGACAAAAAATCTTATTCCAAGATGATGAGTTTCTCTATATCAGAAGTTTCTCCTTTTTTTTACCCCTTTCAAAAATTTTTATCGGTCTCCAAAGATACGTCGCGTACAAACGTTGAACACAATTCTTGAAGACATTTCGAAACTGAGACATTGTTAACGAGTTGGTATATCTCGTTTCAGTGGAAATGGTGGTAGATGCGAAGACTCTGAAAAAGCGGAATAACTCATCTTGATTATGAATACCCAGCCCTGAACGTAATCAGATTTATATTTCTCGGGAAACACTAAACTTCAGTGAAATATTAGATACCTTAAAGTTTCAGATTGGATCTAATTTCTTATCAGAAACTATCGAAATTCTCTTGTCGAGAGAGCAAAGGAGCTTCTGAAAAAATAACTGGCCATATAGAGTTAAGGGCTCATTTAGTATGAAACACTAGAACACTACCTGAGCTAAAGGCCAGCGTTTGATCCCATTAGATGCAAAAACTTTTATAATAATTTAGAATATTTTAGGGACTCAAATTAGAAGTTCTTAAGAAATTGCATTAAGGTTCTTGAACTAGCCGAATTATGCTTATGAATCCAGAAGAAACTATTCCTTTATAGTGCACAGTATTCCAAAATAGACATATGTGTTATGTTAAATGTTCCCTTTTTTCGTCCTAAAGTAATCTAACATATTTTTGATTTTTAAAACACACCTTAAATATAGAGCAGTTCTATTACTAGAAATTTCGTTAGCTCTATTGTTTTGGTCAAACCACATGATTCCTTAGGCCTAGAGTTATTTTGAACTGAAGGTCAACAAAGTTAATTAGTCATAATATAGTTTTGAATTAAAAACTGGTATTTGTGAAAATATTTCACTTAATTTTTCAACAGCTAATAAACCGTGAGCGAAAGCTTACAACAATGTTATTAACAGTTTGACGCTCAATAACTATAAAATCCAAAAACAGTTGTTGAAATCATACAAATTAAAATATGTAAATAATATTCCTAATAATAAGTGACTGATACTCAAATTTACACTTATTTACACACTAAAAACTAATTCACATACTACAAATACAACTGTCAAGATTATTTATGCTAATCCGCACACTAGCAAATTTTAAACTCAACATAAATAAAATTATAAAACAACAATTAAAAAAAAGTTTTGATTACGAGTTTTTCCTAAGTAAGCTTATGCAGCAACAACATTTACTTATACCCCTTACTTGGCTGTACATCCCCCACCATAATTTGCCTTGTAATGTCCGCCGGTATTTTTATTTTTAATTTCCGTTTTTATAGAAATTTTTAAATTATTTCATACGATGTTTTTTAATACATTTTTATCAATTTTTACTTCATTTGTTTATTTTTTTTTTTTAATATTAAAAAGTTAATTATTGCCTGAACATTTCAATTTCAATTCATTTTATTTAATTTCATTAAAATTTTTACTGTTGTATATTGCCTCTACATATTATTTTTTCTTTAGTAGTTGGGTGTTATTTTTATTTAATGTATCTTAATGAAAATTCATGAAGTTAGTTTTAGTGGAGTTTTTTTTTTATTAGTTGTTATAATAAATTATTTCTGTAAAGTATAAGAAAAAGTAAAATATTATACATTTTTTATCGATTTAATTAAAAGCGATTAAATTTAAGTGTTTTAATTTTATATGTATAATATATTGTTATGGTAAAAGCAATAGTATTCGGAGAAAATCACCTCACATAGTTTTCTTCAGTAAATCTTTAGCAAACTGAAGATTTCTTTAGTAAATCTTTAGTCGGCTCAAGATTTCTTGAGTCTGCTCAAGATTTCTTTAGTAAATCTTTTGAGCCGGCTTAAGATTTTTTTAGTAAATCTTTTGAGCCGGCTTAAGATTTCTTTAGTAAATCTTGAGTCGGCTCAAGATTTCTTTAGTAAATCTTTTGAGCTGGCTCAAGATTTCTTTAGTAAATCTTTTGAGCCGGCTCAAGATTTCTTTAGTAAATCTTTTGAGCCGGCTCAAGATTTCTTTAGTAAATCTTTTGAGCCGGCTCAAGATTTCTTTAGTAAATCTTTTGAGCCGGCTCAAGATTTCTTTAGTAAATCTTTTGAGCCGGCTCAAGATTTCTTTAGTAAATCTTTTGAGCCGGCTCAAGATTTCTTTAGTAAATCTTTTGAGCCGGCTCAAGATTTCTTTAGTAAATCTTTTGAGCCGGCTCAAGATTTCTTTAGTAAATCTTTTGAGCCGGCTCAAGATTTCTTTAGTAAATCTTTTGAGCCGGCTCAAGATTTCTTTAGTAAATCTTTTGAGCCGGCTCAAGATTTCTTTAGTAAATCTTTTGAGCCGGCTCAAGATTTCTTTAGTAAATCTTTTGAGCCGGCTCAAGATTTCTTTAGTAAATCTTTTGAGCCGGCTCAAGATTTCTTTAGTAAATCTTTTGAGCCGGCTCAAGATTTCTTTAGTAAATCTTTTGAGCCGGCTCAAGATTTCTTTAGTAAATCTTTTGAGCCGGCTCAAGATTTCTTTAGTAAATCTTTTGAGCCGATTCAAGATTTCTTTAGTAAATCTTTTGAGCCGGCTCAAGATTTCTTTAGTAAATCTTTTGAGCCGGCTCAAGATTTCTTTAGTAAATCTTTTGAGATTTCTTTAGTAAATTTTCATCTAGTTTAAGTTTCTTTTAATAAGTCTTTAGCTAGCTAATGATTTCTGTAGTAAATATTTCGCTAGCTTAAGATTTCTTAAATAAATCTTAAACTGGTTCAAAATAACGTTTTCTCCACAAACTTTATTCGTTGTACTAAATTGTAAAAATTCTAATAAATCTTTATATTTGATTGCATTTAATCAAGCTTGTAAACCTTCACTTTTAAAAAAAATATTTTTTCAAAAATTTAACAATAACTGTTTTGATGTTTTTTTTTTGTTTTTTGAAATCTCGATGTTATTATTAAATTTCTGATGATTTGCAATATGTAGTGTTTATTTTTCCAAAACATTATCTACTTTTTTTCTTGTAATTATACCGCAATGAATTGTACAATTGTAAAATGTGTTTAAAATTACAGACATCCATAAAATGTTTTAAACTCCATTCATTCATACATTCATTCGCACACTCAATCAGTCATTCGACAACACTTTGGAACGCTGGTGGCTAAAACAATTAACCCAAACCATAAACTTATCCATCCAATAATCATTTTGATAGTCTTTTCTGTTTTCAACTTATATTTTGCTAGTTTTTATTGTTTGAGAAACAACATTACGTTTTTTTTTTTAATGTTTGAACTTGTTTTCGTTCCGCATGCTTAAACCGAGGCATGCAGCAGGTAAATTTTCAGTTTATTAAACATCCATCTAGTAACAAACAATACAAAAAAAAAAAAAAATGGTTTAAAAGAAAAACTATATTTTATTATGTTGCAATTTGTTGGAATTGAGAAATTTTAGAATTGTTTGTATAATATATTTATTATTGGAAATAGAAAATTAATAAATATTTAGATTAATAAACCCAATAACTCGTTAATATCAAACCGTCAAATGAAGACAATAAGCCAATTTAAGATTGCAAACTCCTTTGA
This sequence comes from Protocalliphora azurea, assembly GCA_932274085.1. Lineage (NCBI taxonomy): Eukaryota > Metazoa > Arthropoda > Insecta > Diptera > Calliphoridae > Protocalliphora > Protocalliphora azurea. Next base: position 92,956,807 of record OW026520.1, read on the forward strand.
GGTCCTTCGAACCGGACAACCTAGGTCAGTTTCCTCACTTGACTCCAAATGCCTAGTGCTTCAAATTGACCTTCTCAAAATTGCAAATTTGTTTACCAACACTGGCCTTTTATAAAATATGATAATTAAACAATTTTAGTTCGGACAATTTAAGGACAAAGTTTGAAACAATCTAACGTGAATACTGTTGCTGATTTTACTCACTTATGAAGAACTAAATTTAGTTTTGAGTTGGGAAATAATTCTTCCATATTTAAAAGCTTTAAAATAAACAAAAAATTAAATGATTAAAATTGTTTATTGTTACGATCAGAGAAGTAGTTCTTACGTTTTATAATGATTAAAAATTATACTTCAATTTGGAAGAATAATTTAAATGCCAAAATTATTCGTAAATCCACTGAAAGATTGGTTGGTATTTATAAAGACATTTTGAAAATTGTAGTGTCAGGACCTTTTGTTTTATGACTGTAGAGGTCGTCGTTCACGTGAGCATCTGATGTTTGATTTACCCTTTTATGGCATTAAGAGCAGCTTAGATTGTTACATCGCCCGGTAACCATATTAGAGCAGTAAACTCAACGAAGAAATAAATAAATGAATAAATAAACCCAGAAAAAATGTATTAGCTACACAACTAGTTCCAGAACGCATGAAAATAGCCTCTACTCGTTATACTTTGGCGTTACGACCAATGATTCAGAATTCGTTCCATAGAAGCGTTAGGGAACGGTTTCGCAACAAGTTTTTCTATTTTGGAACCACTAATTTGTTCAAAGAAGTCAAAGAAATCATACAGAATTAGTTCTTAAGCATTAGTTCTCAAAAACAGTACCAGAGTACCAGATTTGGTTGCGACACCACTAGTTCTAAGAATGTTATTAAAACATCTGCAGTGGTTCTGATATTATCAGTTCTAGAACTAATAATTTTAGAACGTGTTCTAAAATTTTTCCTGGGAATAAATAACTAAAATTCATGATCCCTCCATGTGTTCGGAGGATGCAATGCAACGAAATGATGGAAACTACACTACACATGTAACTGACACTATTCAATGTCGAATTATTAAATAATATTAAAAAAGTGATACCGTAAATTGTCAGTGTGAAAATGAAATGGAAATAATTATGCAGTTTCGGAACGCCATTTCAATGAAGTCACATAGTGATAGTAGAGGTGTAGGCGAGTTTAAGTTTTGAACTTAGTCCATATATACCTACTGGGGAGCGGGTCCACAGTGTCCTATAGTTGAACACCTCGGGTATGAATATTTTTAAAAACGATCCTGATTCTCTTATCTTAATTTACGAGATATTGGGCTTGAAAGATTAAAATTTTTTACTTTTTAACGTACCTTTTATATTAAGATAACTAAATAAAAAATATTCTGAACGAAAAAAAATCAAAAAAAAGCATTTCTGCGAGAACCAGGGTTTCCCAAATTTGTACTATTTTTAAAACAAATTTCCAATTTCTGATTTAATTTCTTAAACCGCAAAGCTGGAATTAGAAAATTTTTATATTTTTTATATCATTCAATATATTTGTATTTTTTTGGAAATAGAAATTTTTGCTTCCCGATATCGGTTGGGAATTTTTGGAAATTTTTGAAAGTTTTTTGGGAATTGCGGGATTTCTGTTGACAAATCTACAAAAGTGAATAACACCTGAAATTAAGCATCCAAAAATCTACTCAGGTGTAAAATTTCATTCAAAAATATAAACTGTTATTGCGTAATTGAAAATAAATAATATGCAAAAAGTCTTCAAAAAATCTTCACTTTATATATTTGAAAAATAGACAAAATTTTCTATTTGCTATAGATGGCTACAGAAACTCCATCTCCATCTATTAAAATTAAACATATTTGATCATTTGTCTAAAAACTTTAAAAACGTCTATATATGTCATATTTTGATATTGTGCTTCAAAGTATCACAAATGTCGTTCACTAATTATCAATTGCGATCTGGAGAATAGATTATCTTCCTTATAAATATTTCGCAGCTTGTGCGTGGTTGCACTAAAGTTTATTGAGAATTAAACTGAAATGTAGCGACAGGATTTTGATCAATTTCATCGTAAGTATCAATTTTTTACAAACGATTGACAATAATTTTCGATCATTCCCAATCTTCACTACACAATCTTTCGAGTGTTGTACTTGTAGTTCTTTTGATTGATGGATATATATATATATATATATATATATATATATATATATGCTGCCAATGCGTCCATACTTCAAAGTTATCATTGGTCTTAATTATTATATCGAACTTCTTTTTATCTCTCCAAAACTTAAGCTCCCCGACTAACGGTTTCATATCCTGTGGAAATTTTAGCTGACATCTGCAACAATAGCAAGGTCAATGAAAAACAGCGGTCATTTCTTTAGCATTTTTTGTGTTAAAAGAATAATTTACTGTTTTTTCTGACAATCATGTCAGAAATGTTTTGGTTTCGTTTTTTTGTTATAAATTTTATTTTATTATTTGTAATGTTGTCTACATGTCTTTAAACTACTGATCTTTTTAACATTTAGATACTTTTTTATGATTAATGATGGTAAATTTTACTTTTTTTAAGTTTTTATTTCTATTACTAAAAATGAACTGAATGGTGAAGTCAAAGTTTCCGACATGATGAAAAATTTCTGCCATACATTTATGATACTGATGTATATTTTTGTAATATTTTATTATTTTTTTTTTTAGTATATTTAACAACTTTTGTCTATTCGAAAATGAAGTGTTTACAAAGAAAAGTTTTCATTCTTCAAAAAAGGTTGCTGGTAATTTTGTTGCTTTTTTCGGCTTTTATAATACATAAAATAACATTAAAATGCAATAATTTTTTTTTTACCAAATTTCCAAAAATAAAAACAATAGCAAATAATGGAGAGAAAAAAACAAGATTCAGTTTGCCCTCCTAAAGTAAACGTCATTAAGTAAACAGTTGAATAAATATTTTTATGCCGCTGTCATTAGTCTTATTATGAACCTATTGTTATTTTGTCTTATTTGGTTTAAAATTTGTATTGTTTTTTCTTCTATATAAACAAATATTTAATTGTTTTTTAATTATAACTTTTTTTTCTTAAATTTTTGATGCTTTAGCTTTTTCTTCGTTTTTATCTCTGAGAAAAAGTGCCAAATAAAAGTAATGTTTGTAAATTAATTCGTATAAAACAAAATTTTAATTTTATGACATAATCAAATAACGGTTATGGTTAATTGATTGAATAAACAAAAACCAATGGAAAAAACAATACAATATGAAGTAATTAAATAACTGTGAAATTGGGTGGTAGAAATTAAATTTTTCAATTTATTAAAGATCTGTCGGTTTGTGGCTTAAGAAGGGCTCTTAAAAAAAAAAATTATAAATATATTTAAGTATTTCTCACGATGACAATGGATAATAAGAGACCGTTAATAATTATATCATTATATGGGAAATGTAATGAGTTTTAAAAGAATGTAATCATTTAAATCTGACTGTTATGTTATTATAAAAGCATGTAGATAGATTTAGCTTATGATTCGTATCTTTTGTACTTTACACTCGCAAACAAAAAATAAAAATAAACGAATAGTACTTACAACATGGTAATTACCTTATCTCATATATTTATTTAACCCTTTAGTGCGTCACGATGTACATATGAATCAACCACTTCTCACTGTTATTATATTTTAATCGAATAATATTGGTATCAAATATAAGCTTTTCCAATAATATTAGAGTCTTTTTTGTTATTATAATATTTAATATTTAATTTATTACTGAATATTTTGACAATAACATTTTTGTTTTTGCGATTTGCGATTTTTTTTTTGCTGTGACGAATTCAATAAAATTAATAATTAAAGAAATATAGGTAGAATTATTGATCGAGAAAAATTTTAAAAATATTGATTACATTGTGGGGGAATGCTTAATGTTTAATTATTGAAAGAAAATATACAAAATTTTTTCAATTACGATTTCTATATAAGAAAAATCGGTTGATTTAAATATGAATCACTGCGCATTTGTATAATACAAAATTGCAAATAACAAACGTAATGTAAAAAATGTAGCTACTGAATTATATATTTCCCTATTTTTTTAAAGTATTATCGGATATATTTATTTTAGTCCCTTACAGGCGAATATTTGGTATAAACATATATATATACTTAAAAGGAATAGTATAAAATTTCTAAAGTAGTAATAACTTATTTTATATATTTCCAAATAGTAAGGTCCGCATTACCGAGTAAATGTATTATATAATCTTTTGCGGATATTTTGAACGTAAGGATATGTTGGATAGTGTGAGTAGTTATAATATTACTAAAAATATTATGAGCCAGAAAATATGAAGAATATTGATTTGTTTTTACATTTTAGCGATAATTTTTTACAAAAAAAATGATTACCCACAAAATTTTAAGCCCATTATTTCAACATAAATATATGGAGAAAAACTTAAATACTATATATATATATATATATATATATATATATAGTTTATATATATAAACTAACTCTCACATAACTTTTGTATTGAATAAATTTTTTTTTTGCTCAAATATAAAAAAAAAAAAATGCGCACTAAAGGTTTAATGTGTTTGTATTTCTTTAAAGTTAATAACTAATCCAATCAGTTGTAAGTCAGTTGTTTTTAATACGAGGGCGGCTCAATAAGTCCGTGACTTTTCATTTGCAAAACAAAATTTTTTTTTGCAAAACAAAAATTTAGTTTTCAACATAAACTTCTTTTAACTCAATACACTTAGTCCAACTGACCTCAATTGGCCGTTTGGAGGTGAACCGACAACATTCTGTTTGTTGTTGCCTTTAAATGAATTTGTTATTATAATGAGAAAAATAATGAAAACTCTTTACCAAGTAATGAGTGTAGTAAGTAATAGTCATCAGCAAAAACCAAAAAATTTTTACTCGGCTTTTGGTTAATAACATGCTTCCTAATGAACCGATTTTACTGAATTTTAATACCTCGCTGTTTAAGATAATGATAGACATACCAGGCGAATTTTAATTATTTCAGCTTTGTAATTAAGATATGCACATGTTTTATACCGGCAGACGAATAAGGACCAATATGTATATAGGGAGGCACTAATAGTCCCTACAGATTCGATCTAATGCGTTTTACAAATTTAATGTAATTATCTAGTCACAATTTCTTTCTGTATTTTAAAAAAAGAACAAACATTTTTATTAATTTTATGTGAATCACATTACCAAACCTAAAATGTCTTAGAGCAACGGTTCTCAAATGGGGATACGCGGCCCTCAAGGAGTCCGTACAGACATTTTAGGGGGTCGCGAGGACCATTTACTTAAAAACAAAAATTAAAGCATTTTTATTTAAGGGTCAATAATTTAAATTTACTTGTAAAATATCTTTAAATTGAATAAAGATTTCATCGAATTTATCAATTTATATAGGAATCGAAAGTAAACAAAATTATAATTATATCCGTGTGAGTGATTAAATTGCTACGTCCAATTAAATTACCATATTCTTAGTTCCAAATGGAATACTGGGCAGCCAGACCGACAATGCATTATTCACAATTTTTGTATTCAATATATTTTTTTTAATACGAAAGTATGATCTCAAATATAAATTTTTTGGAAATAAACATGTGACTTTTAATCGGCTGGTTGGATTTACGTATAATTTCACATAGGCGTAGCAGAGGTGTGTGCTTTTTTAAGTTTGGAAGGAGGACCCCACAGACATCTCAGGAGCGGAGCTATTGGGACTTTATCCTATTTTGAGCGCTAATAGCAGCATAGTTTTGGTTCTATATATTTTTGCATAAACTGAAAATCAATGACCGCTAGGCAACAGAATTTATTTGCAAAAATAGAGTTTACAGTTTTTCAGATTTTCGGAAAGAAATTAAAATTTTCGTAAAAAATTGGTTTTTGGAGAAACTACAAATATTTTATTTATATATTTGTAGTTAAGACATATTAACGAAAGTTTCGGTGATTTTAGACTTTATCATTTAAAATGATATAGCGTAAAAAAAATAAAATTTGTATAAAAATAATCCCACAATTCCAAAAAAAAAAAGAAAACCGACAAAAATCACAAAAATTTGATTTTTTGCCCATAAAATCAACATTTATTGCAAAATTATTAGAATACATCGGAGATTTCGAAACTGCTTTCTGTTTGTTGATTCATACTTTGGGAATATAGAATATAGAGGCTGGCTAAAGTCAAAATTTCGATACAATTTAGGACGAATTTGGGAGGGTTTGTATTTAGCCCTATTGCGTTATGGGATCGTTTTCCATTTGAAAATCGCCCGTGAAGATACTTTTCGGAAAAGTATATAATTGTTATATGTTGTTAAAGAAAATTTTATTTTAGAGAACAAATAATGTATACTTTTTCCATAAAAAATAGAAAAACACAAAAAATTATAATTTTTGCAATTTTCAATTTTAAAGTCGTTAATTTTTGGAAATAAATATAAAAATATTGGAAATCGGATAAGAAACAAATATTTGGCAAGTGTTTAAACATGTCGGAGGTACTCTATTTTGAGTCCTAATTCTCCGTTTCTAAGGCGTGGAGCCCCTTCTAATCTTGAAATTGTAAACTTGAGTGAAATTTTATGTAAATCCAAGTAGCCGTTTGGAAGTTACAGATTTATTTCAAAAAATTTTCGATTTTGTCCCCCTATGCAATGTAAGGGTCACCGTTGACAATAATGCAAAATGTTAAAAAAAAAACTTAGTCAATGACATTATCACACCAAAATCCACCCCGCCACGGCTGCTTGTTTTCTGGGAGGCTATAGATTAAACCCAAATCGCAGGTAGGTACTCACGTTAATCAAGACCACATATTTTGTGTTTTCATTGGTGCAGTCGTTTCTGGTACTCTGCGTAGAAGCATGTTTGTGATTTAAGTCAAATCCGTTATGGATTTAAAGTACTAAAGATGTTCTTGCTGAATTGACACTCTCCAATGCGTAGAACCTGTTGTAAAAATGATAATAGCTGCAATAACCAATGCGGTACGATAAATATCACCAAAAATTGTGCTTGGCTTCTTTGTCGATCTCAGCTCATAACAGTGTAATTACTCATTTATGGCGAACTAGAAACACTAGTCTATAGCACATGGGATATTGAAAAGGATACATTGTTTGGTGCATTTAAAACTGTTGGTCGGTCACGAAATCAAGTTCGATATGTGATATCATGATGGGTTGGCAGATCACCTAATAAGTGAAAGGGGACCTTCACCACAAGCTGGCCATATGTTAGGGATGAAATGGTCAATGCAGGACTAAAATACAATAAGTCTGTTACTCCGTCTATTTCAAGGTTTGCTCGGAATCTGTAATAAACGGTGGGAGAACTCACCTCATGTTGGCAATATATTGGGAAATGAATGAGAGATTAAAATGATTAAGTTTGTTGCTCCATCCTGATACGTTAGTCGTTTAGTGGTCAACTAAACAAACAAATGCAAAAAACATAGTGCTAATTTGACAAAACAGTTTATACTGTCTCCTACTATAACATTCAAACTCTCCCAACAGGTAGAGAAAAATTATAGTTGAGCTTTGTTACGACAAACATATACTGCCGTATTTATAATAAAATTTTTAAATTTATCAAAGCTTTATAAACAACTTTTCTATACAAATTTGATTAATAAAAAGTTTATAAATTTAAAATTGTTATTGTGAATAAGGCCTATCATGTAAAAGTTTGGTCACTGGAATAATTTATATTATTACAGCAACCGTATTATGGTTGTGGTAATAAAATATTCGCTTACGCAAGCTAACAAGGTCTCAACAAGAATAGTTCTGACCGATTTCATAGACTAAATTTCCATTTAAATTGCAAAGAAATACTAAGAATGTGTGGATTAGCTTCTTAATAATCTACTGTTTATTTCAAAATCCACATCTAGTAAAACACCTCGAATGCAAATTTAGTTCCGATAAAATCTACTTCATTGCCTCCAATGAATTTAGGGACTCGTCCTATTGAAGTAGCACGATTTCTAAAACTAGATCTCAATGTAGAAGCACAAGAATGAAAATTGCAAACAAATTTTAAGAACGGTAGAAATACACCTCGACTTCGATATATTCCGTTTCATGAGACGAATTTATCTACGGCGTTTTTGTTTTGATTATTCATTCATTCATGAGTCCATGTGACGACTCTGTTCTTATCTCTGACCTCGACAATTCGAATACAAATCTTTAAGTGGATGTATGGTATTAGATTATTACATTTATTATTTAAAAAATCATATTTCCATTTCGACTACCATCCATTAAAAAATTAGTACATTTGATTATAGTTCACTCCATCAAATAACAAATAAATTTCCGATATCTTTTTAAGCTAAATACTAAAGATTAAAAAAAAAGCTTTAACTGAAAAAGCGTGCATATGGTTCTGATTTAAAATTATTTTAATTTTAATTATCTTAGTTATAGTATGACTTTTTTCCCTTTTAAAATAAAGAAAACAACATAAATCTGCAAAATTTCACACTTTTTTCCAAACTGTTTAACCTTCAAAAGTTATGCATCAGAAACTCGGTATTGTTTTAAAGATGAATACCAAATAATATTTAAATAAAACAATTGAAAATTAAAATCTGCTCATAAAAAAATGTACTAAAAACAATAAAAAAGAATAATAGTCCATCCAAATAATCTACAGACTGAGGTTAATTAAATTACAATAAAAAGCAGCCAGACAGATATACAATGACCATAACCCAAAATCAAGGTCATCGATTAGTAAATATTTAAGCAAATTCAAATATTATCCATTCAAAAAACAATTACGAGTATTTGTTTACTTTTTTATGAAAAAAAAAATCTAAAAAAATACATAAACTACTTCAATAATTATTAAAAAAAAAAAAAAAAGAATCATGAATTTTGCATGGCATTTGTTTGAATTGCAAGTAAGTACGAGTAAGTAATTTATTGTTTGTTTTTCAATTTATTAACAAAAGTGTTTCTTTTTTTCTATGCCTCACATAAAGTGTAAGGCCCGGTTTTACACTGTTCTCTTACTGTATACTTAAGTGCAAATTTAGTTAAGAATCATATAAGTTAAAGCTCACACTTAACTAATGTTTCGTTTTACAGTTTAGAAATTAAGTTGACAAGAAAATAAATAAAGAGCTTTAAGCTTTCATATATTTATAATAGGGTTGTCCCAACTTTCTAACTAAAAATCATTGATATATTTTATTTATCCTAAAATGTTTTATTATAGTTATGTTAATTTTTTTATTGAATATCTTTTAATTTAAATTACTGCTTGCTTATGGTAATGCCAAAAATCATTATAAACATCAAAGTAATTTCTTTGGACAAAACATTATTTGATGCCACCCTAATGTGGTATCAAAAATAAATAAAAAGCCAAACATTTTAGAATAAATAACATAAATATTATTTATCCTAAAATGTTTTATCCTAGTGATTTTTATTTGAAGAAAAATGTTTGCAAATTTAGGACCACCCTATTTTAAATACATAAAAGCTAAAAGCTTTTTTTATTTTCTCGTCAACTTAAAACGAAATACTACTTAAGTGTGAGATTTTATTTTAATGTTTCTTAACTAAGTTTGCACTTAAGTATATACTAAAAGAACAGTATAAAACCGGGCCTAAATGTGTTTTTTTTCAAATGGCAATTATTAAAACGAACAGGTTTCTAAATTAAATATCGAGACAATTAATAAAAGATTTTAAAATACATACAATAAAAAATAACAAAATTGTTACCATTTTTACACTAAATATTACAAAGTCTAAAATATAATTTTTTTTTTTTTTGATCATGTGTTGATAATTGTGTTGTTATTTGGACAAAGAAAACAAGGTAAAGGTGTTTTAAGGTGGACAAAACGAATTAATAATACCCTATAAGGAAGTTATTAAAATTGCTTCTGGATTTTTGTAATTTTCATAGTGAAATTATTTTAAAAGTTATTTTATAAATTGGTTCATAACTTTGCTAAATGTAATCCAAACTGAAATATTTGGCATTGCTATAAAAAAATATCTAAAGAATTAAATAAAATATACAACGACTTCAAAAACTTTTACAAAACATAGGAGATTATGATAGAGAAAAAAACTATAATCAAATATTTTTGAGGTTATGTTACAAAATGGTTCATAATTTTGCTAAATTTGATACAAACTGGTCAAATTTTGACTTCAAATAACGGAAATTTTTAACGAATATAAAATTTTCAAAATATATGCATAAGAAAATCATAATTTAAATCTAAAACAATTAAATTTAAAGGAAATATTTTTTAAAATTATTTTTAAAATATTTTAAAACTTTGACAATATAATAATATAAAGTTACAAACATTATGATAAATAAAATTCCCTCCAAAGCCTCCAATCTTATTTATATTGAAGGCAAGTTAAAAATAATTAAGACTAATGGCCATAAATTACAAATCACACGAATATGCATTAAATACAAAATATGAAAAATGACAGCAATAAAACTACAAATAAACGACTTTGTAAAACCTACTAAAAATATATTTTGTTAACCATATTAACTAAATTAAATGCAGTATTATTTACCCAGTTTTTTTTTTTTTACTTCATTGTTTAGTTTTCCTTTAAAGTGTGTGTATGTAATTTTATAACTCCATCATCATTTAACTTTAAAGGTGTCAAAATACTAGTACGTCATACTAGTTTATAGACATATGAATATTTTTTTAGTTGGTAACATAATAAATTGTTTTATGATTTAATTTAAGTTTTTTCATACTCTTATTTACCTTAATTTTGTTTGTTTATTTTTCTTAAAAAAAAAAAAAAACTCAATTAGCTGAAAAAAAACCTTGTTTATTTACCAGAACTCTATTTATTTGTCAAATTTACCATAAAAAGTATTTTAGAACTTAATGAGGAAAAATTAAATCAACTAAGAATTTGATAAGAAAATATAATTTGTAGTAAATTTATTTAGACAATAAAGTGGAAGACAAACTTTAGTTTTTTTTTTTTTTTGTTATGATAAATGTATTTGGTAAAAAACAGATAACAAAGATATATCAAGAAAACCTTTAATCTTTATTTCAAAGTAGAAAATCAAATGAAGGTACATATTTAACCCATATTTTTATTTTGGAAAGTATTGCTTAATTTTTAAAAAGATATAAAATTACCAATTTAAAAAATAAAGGAACATGAACACAGAATTATTAAAATTCAGGAAAATTAACAATGAGAACATAATATTGTTGTAGTGATAATGCTGTAACCATGTTTTTTCTCTGCGTGCGTAAATTTGAGATTTGATATGTGTTGATCGATTTAATCATATTCTTTTAATTTCAAATGTTCTCTAAAAAATCTAATAAATTTAATGAATTAAAAAAAAAAATTCAAAATAACCGTATGTTCGAATAATCTTATATCAAAAACGAAGAATCAGTTTTTAATTTAATTTATATTTTGATTCTTCCAAATTATTTAAATGGTTGCTTTATAATTTAGTTATCCATTTAATCGTATAAATAAAAAGGCTGCAAAATTGTGTGTTTAATAAAATTTGTTCAGCAAAGCGAATAATCGGTTGTTTAGTTATTTATTTACACGATTAATTATAATTATAAGAATTTAGAAATACCCATAAAAAAGGTTCAATTCAATTAAATGACTTAAATTTAAGATATGCTGATCGGTTAAACGTTTAATTTCCAAAAAAATCTAATAATCGGATATTCGAAAAATGTTTATCTGAAAAAATGATAATCGGTATTTTCGATTAATCGATTTATTAACTGGTTATTTCATGATTCCTTTGTACGTTTATTTGTTTATTCGATTATTCTTTATGTCAGTTAAAACGTGATTTAATTAATATTCATTGGAATATATTCGAATACTTTTATCTGCAAAACGAATAACGTGTTTTTAGCTTAATCAAGTTTTAGATTGTTTAAAAATATTTAGTCGCTTTTTAGCTTATTCAGTAACACCATTAAGCGTCAGAATTTAGAAGGACCTGTAATGATTGGGAATTCGAATAATCTTATCTGCAAAAAGTATTTTATTTCTCGTTACCTGATTATTCAGATATTTTAAAATATTTGAGATATTTTATTTGAGTTGGTGCTAACTTGGAACTGGGTTATAATTTTTTCGATTAAGTAGGATCAATTCAAATAATCCTATCTGCGAAGTAATTATTCAGATTTTAAATTTATCAATATTTCGATTATTCGAATTTATTTAATAGATTATTAAATTATTCTTTCACGCAATTCTAACGAATAAACTTATTTTATCGGTTATTTAGGATTTAATTAAATTCTCAATCAAAGTGTTATTCGATTATTCTGACACTTTATTTAAATATTTTTTAAGGAATATATCATCAGAGGGTTAATTAATTATGTGCTCGATTCATGGATTTTGCGAATAAACTGATAATTAATAGTTTTCTATACTTTTTTTATTTTGGATATTTTTAATACTTTCTTCTTTAATCATTCACGTTTAAATAAATTAACTTTTACATAATAATTGTATACTAAATTATGGCAAGTTATTCAGTTAACTGGATACTTGATTAAACGCATATTCGAATTATAATAAAATCATAATTTTTTTTAAAGATCGAGAAATCAATTTTTGTAAAAATTGGTTATTATTAAATTTTTTAGTTACTAGATTAACAAATTATTTGATTTTCCGATTATTCGGTTATTTAAATAATAAGACAATTTAAAAATCATTGATAGTAGTTTTAATTATAAAATTAAAACTACTATTGGTTAGATTTTTATGTTGTTTTCTGAAAATTTAATAAATATTATATTGTTTTCAATTTATTGTTGAAATTTAATAAAATAAATGGAACTGTTATGTATAATATTTTTGAGAATAATAATTAACGAATAATTGGATATTTAAAATTTGAAGCAACTTAGTAATACAGAGCATGTCCTAAATTTAAATAATCCCTTATTATAATAAGATTATCAGCTATTTGATTAAAAATCAGAAACAGAAATGATTGATTCGATATATAGGGTATGCAAGAGACTATATAACTTCAAATCTAACAAATTCATAAAAAATATATTTTTCAAATATTTTAATTTTTGTTGACTTTTAGTTGTTTAAACATTTCTTCTATTTAAATCTTATAAGGTGTGCGTTCAAATAAGAAATAACAGGTATTTTTTAGGATTGAAACTAAATCAACTGCTTGTAGCATTTCTTCTCCAGATTTTTCTGATATATCATTTTATATAAAAATTGCTAACTAGATTATTTTTAATATTTTAGGTATGACTTCTGAAAAAAAATTAAAGTACTTTTACGAAGTTTTAAACGATATCTCTCTATAAGATTTTAAAATTTATAATCACAATTGAGCACTGCTGGAACCTTCTTAAATTCGCTTTTAACTTGGATCCAATTCCTTTACAATTGCCAAATATCTGGGTATTTTAAATAACTAATACTCTGTGGGACTAAAACAATATTCCCAATTCTGGGTGCTTCTACTGTAAAGACAAAATTCCAAATCTGGCCAGAAAATGTTAAAAAAAACATTGTTGAATTTCACTTTGTTATGATTATTCGATTTTATTCAGACGCAAAAATATCCTGTTGCATTTTGAGTAAACTTGTCATATGACAAATTGTTTTGTAAATTTTTGTTGTTTTTAGTTCGATACTATTCAGGACTATTTTCTCGATTATTCAGTATACAAAACTTGAAAAATATTTTTATTTTTTTATTATTGAGGAGCTTTGATCATTCTTTGCCTCAAAGATCTTTTCTGCTTTGTTATTTAAATTTTTTTTTTGCTTTGATTTACTAAAGCTCAGGCATAGCTTTAAGATGGCATATTCTAGGAGCTTCTCAAGTTTTTGTGCTTGGAATTCATTTTTGTAACTTTTTCTTTTTCTGAATCAAGTTTCATCTCTTTCTTTAGGCCCCTTGTTAAGCTTTTTAGTTACCCTGAAATGTAATACTTTTGTCAAAATTTACTGAAAAAAAAAACACACATTTTATTTGGTACAATTTTCTCTGACTGCAATCTGCATGCGGACAAACGACCGAATTTCAAAAATTCAATCTGCTGTTAAATATGACATTTATCTGGAGAAGTATTTAAAATTAGCGGCAGTAATAGTTATTACGAAAATTTTGTATTATGTTTTATTTAAAAATACACCATAAAACCCATAAAAAGAATAAAATCCAAATCATTTGCTTGCAACTCAGTGATTTATAGATCAATTATGCTAATTTTAATAGCTATTTATTCAATAGTTTATAAACAATGAAATGTTATTAAAATTTAAATGTTGTCTGGGAGAAATTGATTTCGTAACATAGAAAATAAATAAACATAAATAGAAAAAAAAAACTTTGATGAAAGCAAATATAATAATATTTATGTTTGAAAAATAATCAACAAACTGGGGGCCATTAAGAAGAAATTTACAAACGGGTCTTTAGGTAAACGGCAACCATTAAACAATAGATCTAAATTACTTTTTATATTTATATGTATTAAAACAATATGTATATATAAACATTTATTGCAGATCATGTTACAATTGAACTGAAGTCCTTCAAAAGCGTTTTACTACCAAATTTGTTGGTCATTCTTCTGCTCTCAATATCATAACAAATTGATCATTGCAATCAATAATTTATAAACATATTTCAAAGCTTTATCTTCATTTAAATTTCAATATTCGAATGTATAATTGTTTTGATTTTTTACGTTGAGGGTAAATTTAATTTATTCAAAACAAAAACTTAATGACACCAACAGCGTATTTTTTATTAAAATAAAAAACCCATCCCAAATGAATTAATTAAGAATACATTTGATAATATCTTAAAAGAAATCGAAAGCTTACCAAAAATTTAAGTGCTTTATTTTTTTTTTCTTTGAAAAAAAAAACAACAACAAATTTCTTTCAAAAATTTGAATAAAGCAGAAACATGGTTAAGATAAATTTATAAAAAAAAAAAAACTAAAAAAAAGATGCGTGGTTACTTTTACTTTTTACAGGCAGAAGAAAACTAACCACCAGCCAGTTAAGCCAGAAAGCTTAATAAACCAACCATCAAGTGGGCTTAAAATTCAAGACGATTAAAGAGTTTGGGAGACGACTATACTACATCAAACAAGAAGACAGACACCAAACGAGGCTGGTTTGGAGACTGGGATTTTTTATTTTAGTCATTGCCATTTTGCTGGGTAATAAAATGAAATGTTGCATATAAAAAATATAAAATACAAAAACAACAGCAGCAGTAGTTGAGAAAACTACTTGATATTGGGTCGTCACTTAAATGGCATCCGTTGATTATAGTTGTTGATGCACCAGCCATTGAGCCAGCTAAAAGCAGCAGCCCGCAGAAGCATCTGAACCGGTACTTTTCTTTTTCAACCAAAACCAAGTTATCGCGTGCATCAAGTGCAAGCATGAAACAATTCTATAACACATTTCCTCTGTCGGTCGGTCGGTCTGTCTGTCCGTCGGTCTATCTGTATACATATGTAGCTGACTGGCTGGGCGACAAAAATAAGCCAAAATCAACAGTGAGCGACCCAGTTAAATTCCATACAATCTTCTTACAGGTACAACTATAAATTTTATTGTTGTACAAAAAAAAAAAAAAAAAGTTTTATAACTAGTATGTCTGTCTGACTGTAAGAGCGTTAAAGAAGCTGTAGCCAGTGTTTCCAGATGTTTTCGAGCCTTATCCCCAAATAGCAAAATCTCAAAGCCAGAAATCCCAAAATAACTGCATATATTATCTCCAAAATTCTACACAAAAATAATATCTTTATTTTAGATATTATCATACACTACATTACTTTTTCTTTGTACTGCAATCTATATCTTTTGTAGATATGCAAGTTTGGGTAGATACGAGTAAATTAAAAAAAAGAGATTATATGGAAATCGTATATATGTATATATATATTGACGTCATTTTTATAGTTAATACAAATACCGAATATTAAATATTTATTTCTTGAAAGGTATGAAAGCATGATAAATTATGTTCCAATGATTCATTTATTTTTGATACTTTTTATTGAGCTTTTAAATAACTAATTATAATATACTAGCTGAATGCTGCAGCGTTCCATGAAATCATAAAAATTAATAAAAACAAATTGAAAAAAAACGTATACCACTTTCATCGAAAAAGAAGTGGTATACGTTTTTTTCAATTTGTATATATATATATATATATATATATATATATATATAAGTGTGAAAAATAGCAACATTTTGGCCATTTTCATTTACATTCTATACTTTTTTCCATCTTAAAATTAATCTATATAGAATTTTATTGAAATTCCTTCAACGGTTTAGGCGTGATTGTGTCAAAAACAATCACACATTTGATTCTTTAACAATAATATGGATAATTATTAAAGGCTTCTTTCTATGTTATTAATTATTGTTGGAGTAATAATAAAGTATCAATTGATCAAACATTATCCTCTCAGTCAATCCATAAATAAAAATCTTGTTGCAGAAATTGGAACTAATTTTTTAACTTTACGTTATCATATTTAGTATAATAGTTATTTTTTATTGTCTTCATTGCACTTTTGTTGAATAAATAATAGGTTTATCTTACTAATGATTAATATCAGGCGGAATATTATGTTTTTAATTTTTTTCTAAATTAAAAAGAAAAATTAATGAAATAAAATAAAAATCGCCAAAAAAAAATCCCCAAAACGTGAAATTCATCCCCATCAAAACGCCTAATCCCCAAACTAAATTTTTCATCCCCATTTCCCAAACGAAATCCCTAATTTAGGAAAATCCCCTAATCTGACAACACTGGCCGTAGCAATCAATTTTATTGTATGAGTTTGTTCGTTAGTTCGCTCGCTCTCATACATGTTTTGCTGTTATTTCTGTAGCATCAGGCATCCCATTCATTGGTTTGGTGGCATAGCTTGGAATTGTATTGCACATTGCTAGCATTATCCATTCGCACTTTCTTCGATGCTTAATGTTTTTATAACTGTCTTTACTTCTTACATGATTTTTTTTTTCTAACATCAATAAGAAACAACGTTACTATTATTACACCTTTCGAAAGAAATTAAAGAATTCATCATTTCTCAAAAAGAGTAATATTATGGGGAATTTAAAAACAATACTGCAGTTTTAAGGCCGGCATTAAAAAGTTGTTAGATCCTTAAAAGCTGTATGAAATTCAGAACCATATAAGTGTATTTTTGGAAAGCTTCAACAAACAAGTTTGTTTTTAAAACTATGAAAGAAGTTTTTAAAAGTGTTTACAAAAATTTATTAAACATCTTTAGAAGAGCTTTGAACTCTGTTGTAGCTTATAAAAAAGGCTTAATAGCGTTGACAAGTACTTTTAGCTTAAGTATTCTTTAAGCTTTTATATTAAATATTTCAATGAGTTGTTTGGGATGTGATAAATGTTTATATGGAAATTTTTGTCAAAATATTTTTTAAAAACTTTTTAAACTTTATACTTGAAGTCCTAATAGCGTTACAAAGAACTTTCAAGTTAAACATAATTTTTTTAAAATCTTTCATAATGCCGAAATATTCAAACTATTTAATCATTTTAATGTGGATTTTTTCAGATGTCTTTTCTTAACATTTTGAAGAAAAAAAGAATTAAAAAATTAATTAATTAATTTTAATATTGAATAATATTAAAATATTTCACCTATAGCCTTTTTTACACTTTTATATGTGAGCTTAAATATATGAAATATATATATATATATATATATATATATATATATATATATATATATATATATATATATATATATATATATATATATATGGTAAACAAGCTTTTAAGTAAAAACCTAAATAAAGACGCATTAAAAAACTGCAGAAAAGCTTTAAAACAACTTTTTAGTTTTGTATTTATTAAAACATATTGCCAAATCTATGAAGAATAAAGCTTACAAAATAAAACTAAACAATGTTTCAACTTAAAGATTACAAAAAGTTATTAAACATAATTTTCTAAAAGCTTTCATAATAAATATTTAAACGACTTACAAATTTCAATGTTATTTTCAATGTACGAGGGCGGATCAATAATTCCGTGACTTTTCGAACTTCCCTCGTAGTTATATGAAATGCAACACTATTCCCATCAAGTACCACCTGTTAATAGTCATTTACTTTGCGTAGAATAGGATTTTTCGAGGTCCTTAAAATAGCCATTTGTTTGGTCAATTATTTCATCGTTGGAGCTGAATCTATTTCCACCAAGCCATTTCTTTAGGTTTGGAAATAGGAAGTAGTCACTAGGGGCTAAATCCGGAGAATATGGCGGATGAGGTACCAATTTGTAGCCCATTTCATAGAACTTTTTTCTTGGCCATATGGGGTCGTTTTCTTTTTAAATCCTCATTAAATCGGTCTAATAAGTTGCCATAATATTCGCCGTTTATTGTTTTTCCCTTTTGAAGGTAATCGATGTGGATTATCCCGTGTGCATCCCAAAAAACTGTTGCCATCACCTTATTGGCCGACAAACTTGCCTTGGCCTACTTCGGAGCAAGTTCACCCGGAGAAACCCAAACAATCCTTTACGTTTATGGTCAATCATTTAAAATCGAAACCACATTGCCATATGAAATGACTATGGCATCAACAATCTCACGCTCTTTACTCTTCGGTCGGCCAACACCATATCTTGGATTTTTTCGACATTTTCGGGTGTACTGACATCAATTGGCCGTCCAGAACGTTCAGCGTTATTTGTACTTGTGCGACCACAACGATAGTCAGTAAACCACTTTTTTACCATTGAAATCGATGGTGCAGGGTCCCCATAGTATTTATCGAGCTTTTCCTCGGTTTGATTGACGGTTTTTTTTTCGCAAAAAATAATGTTTAATGAGCACTCTAAATTCACTTTTTTCCATTTTTAGAAAAATACACGAGGTTCTATGTTTTGAACAGCTGTTAGACGCAAAGTAAATGACGACACTTGCTCAAAATTTGACAGTACTGTTGCATTTCGTATAACTACGAGGGAAGTTCGAAAAGTCACGGACTTATTGATCCACCCTCGTATTCTCAAAACCTTTTCAAGATAAATAAATTAAAAGCTTAATGAAATATTTTAATACTTAACAGTTAATAACATTAGTTTCGCTTAAAGCTTTTTGTATAATCTTTTACTCTTTAAGCACAGATAAACATATAAAAAAAACTGCTGGTAAGCAATCATTCAAAAGATCTTTTAAATAAAATATTTTTTAACTGCTGCTTATTATTTTTTTTAACCTGAAAAATGTTAACAAACCAGAAAGGAATAGAGTTTAAGTTAAAATCCATTTTTAAGATTAACTTAAAAGCTTTTAAACCCAACATATTTTGTAAAAGCTATGATGATCTGCAGTGTTTAAAGATTTTTATAAAAAGATATTGTGCAAAATAAATGTAAAACTTTTTGAAATTTCTGTTTTATTTTTTGTGACAAAAGCTTTAAAAAAGTTTAACTTTGAAATATTTAACTAAAAAATCGTACCTAAAAAGATTTTATGGAAAACAAAGCTTTAAATATTTTAATTAAAAATATTAAATAATTTCGAAAAAATATTTTTCGCTTTAATATTTTTATATAAATTGTTATGTCTGTATTTCATGCACACTTTGAAATAGAGCTTTTGTGAATAAAAGCTTCGTCATGCTTTGGCTTTGAATATTGTAATTATTGAAACATCTAAGAAAAACACTTTACGTTCACAAGCTATTTAAAATATATAACAAATTCATACTGTTTTAAAGCTAAAATAAGACTAAAAGCGAAATTTCTTCAGAACCTTAAACAAATGCTGAAAGCTTTTTTAACATTAATTTAATTTTTTTTTCATTTTATAGATTTTTATCAACTGTTTTTTTTAAGACTTTTTTTAAGCTAAAAATCCTTTTAGGAAGAATAAAAAAATAAAAACTTTAATTTTTAAGCTTTTGAAAATGCATTTAATTTTGAACTTTTAACAAGTTTTATGAAAATTAAAGTTTCTAGCTTTTAAATTGAAGTTCCATGAAAACAATGACTTTGAAAAAATATGAGTTTCTTACAAAAAATTGTTTTAGGAACTTAAAAAAGTATTATATTTACCCGAATACAAGCAATTTATTTACTTTAATGCTTAACAATTATTTTCAGATTCTTATGCTTAAAATCAAGTTTTTACATATTATGACAAATTTGCATAAAATACCATCGATGCATGAAGGTAATGGATATTGAGTTTGGTTACCAGGGAAACCAAAAATAGGCAATATTATATTTTTACACCGTTAGTGATTTATCCCTTTTTTTTAGAAATTTTAAGAATTTTAACTTACATTTTACTTCTAAATACATATTTTGTAATATTTTTATGGAAATCCTTGTTTTAAAGTATATTTTCAAATTTTCGCATAAAGCATTCGTTTATAGTATGTTTTGGCTTCCCTGCTGATTACTAAGTAATGTAAGTAACAGCATTGTCAATTTTAATTTATTAAAACACCAAATCTACTTAAAAAACGTGTAATTTTCCATACATTTTTTTCTATATATTAAAATTTGATGCAGATTTTAATAATTTAAAAACAAATAACGAAATTTTATCTACCTTGAAATATGAAAATATTTGGAATAACAGGACACAGCCGATTTTAAGTACAAACTGGGTAAAAATTTTGAAAAAAATTACGAAATATTATTTTCAGAAATTAAGATACTTAAAATAAATGTGATCAATGATTACGCTAATCACAACAATATTTTTGCTCTTTGAAGAAAAACAAAATAATGCATCATTAAATAATCTAACTAAAACCACTGAGGAAATACTTTTCATTTCTGGAAAGCGCTCTTCTTACATTCGTAACTCATAAAATGAGTATAAATACGATTGCACTAATTATGGAACTGAATGAAATCTAATTAAATAAAAATTTATTAATAAATAATTTTGTCGCAAGGCTTTGTTGAAACATTTTCTTAATTGTTTTTCACATAATATAAATAGTCTTCGATAGAAAAATCATTTATGAACTATTAAATATTTGAAATTTGGTGTCACGGAAAATTTTTAAAAAAGCACTGAGTTCTGACCAAATATTTAAAAAAATACTAAAAATACCCAGCAAAAACTTTGCTTTCCTGATAAGCTAGCAGGTATAATTGGAAACAAAAATAAACTACTTATATTTTGCCTGAATAACTAGTTATTTTTGTTCGACTTGTCCACAAATTCATGTAGTTATTTTTTGACTCTAGGGGTACTCAAAAATATGTACCTAAACGAAAACAAAAAAAACCAAAAAATTTTACCGTCAGTGAGACTCAAACTTGGACACACACTAACCATTCGTTTTTACTGACTAACGTCTTACTCAGTACACCATCTCGCACATAGCATTATAAGCGACAAAAACTCTATTTAATTTAAAATATCTTTTTAGACATTTTGTTATAAAAAACTAACAGCTTCAGAATGGGGTTGAACCAACAACCTTCTGGTTGTTAATCCGGCGCTCTAGCCAACTCATCCACGTGATTGCAGTATTACTGTGCTATTATATTACAGAGTACTTATTAATGTAATACAGAGTAGGCAAATAATAATGACGCCTCATTACCAAGAAACTACTTTAATAAGTAGTTGTCATTACCGAAAACCAAAAAGTTTTTGCTGGGTAGTACTAAAAGCACTGAGTTAGTTGTCAACTTTGGTAAACAACAATATATTGAATTGAAATTTAGAACAAAAATTTTGAGCTTTTGGAGCTTAAATTTTTAAAACTTAAATTACAACTTGAATTATACAAGAAATACATCTTTGCAAATGGTGTATACTTAAGTATCATGATTTTATCAATAAAATTTAAAGACTTCTTGTTTTCTCTCTGAAAAAACAAAACTATTTAAAATTGTAATGTCTTCACATCATTCTTTCTCCCATCTTATTCCCCATATTAATAAATAACGATTTTCGTTTTTTTTTTTTTCAAAAAAATTTTGTTACCACCTGCATTTTTATTTGTCTTCAAAATGTTTATTTCATATGAAGCAGCAATAAGCTGCTTAAAATTTCTTTCTTAAAAAAAAAGAAAAAAAAACATCATTAATTTCGGAAACATGACCTTTCCTACTAAATTAAATATCATAAAAGTATTAAGCACAAGCCAAGCTAACAAATGATAAACAACATATAACCACAATCGAAAGGAAAAGTATTTTTTTTTTTTTCATTTTAAAAAATTTCTGATAATATGCTGGTGGGAACTTTGATTTGTTTATGTTTTAGTTTGGCATAAACTGAATAGAAGAAAATACATATTTAAAATACTTGCTGCTGCCTTTTTCCGCTTAATTAAAACGTTTATTTAAAGGGGTTTTAAGGCTGGTTCACCTGTTGTTAGTTTCAAAGGCATTGACAACAACAGCAAGCTCGTCAGTCAGCTAAAAATAATATAAAATGTTATAAACGGGTTTTTTAGCTTTTATTTTGTATGTTACTAGTTTATAAAGCAAAAAATTGCCACGAAAAAGACGTTAAAAAGAAATTGTTTACGACTAAGTTTGTGTAATAATATTTAAAAGTTGGTTTTTAAGAAACATTTTTTTATTTTATTTTAGATTTTTTTCTATAAAAATTTTCGCATTGCAGCAAACATTTTTTAGCTACGTGCAACTTTTATAAATTGCGTTAACTAGGAAATAAATAATTTGTTAGTTCAACGAGATTAAGGTGTGAATAACTGGATATGTATCAGGATGTTTTCAGAACATGTTTTAAAATGTCCACTATTTGAGAAAATTAGCAACCCAGCTAAGCACTCTCTCTTTAACCAGTAGCATTTACCTATCTGCAGATCAAAACAAATATTTCTATTACCAGTGGAAAAATTTTCTGAGGTCTTGGTAAAAATGTCTGGTTCTATTTCACGAATTCATAGTTTAATATACGTTTTAAGAGTCGGAAACGTTTCTGGATTTATTGGAAAAATCCAGATCGATCAGTAACACTCACAAAACAGTCTATTGGGATCATTTAAACTTTATTGGAAATAATAAAAATAATATAAACGCCTCGAACGATATTCGCCTTATGGTTCCGAATAATCGGGAAAGCAATATTCGAGAAAGAAATACGCGGTATTTTTATTTGCATTGGAGAGTGTGCTTAATGTTCGAGGATTTGTAGTAGCTACGTAGCTTTAAGGACAGTATCACATCTCTTAATATACTCGTTGCACAAACAAGTTGAACGCACTGATTATTTAGCTAAAAGAGAAAATCTGCGCTTTGTAAGGATTATATAAGCAAAGGATTAGATCATGTTTATAGGCAAAACTGTTTGTTACGTTATTTGGTAGTAAACTCAAACTAATGCTAAAGTGATCTAAAATAGGTCTAAGGACAATATAACAGATGAAATAAAAATACTTCAGGTATTGTACAGAGTGAGAGGGGTACAGAGAGGTCGTAAACATCATTCCACAAAAAAAGTCCAAAGCAAGCAAATCGCAGCTCTCTCTATTGATATTGCCAAAGTGACTGATAACTGGATTACCGAACTTTGTTGAAATCAACATCCTGGAAATCGAATTAACAAAATTATTGTCACTTCTCCGAAATCTTCGCAGTTTATCTTTAGGGATTCTATAAATGATGTTTAGTCTCTAGATGAGAAATTTATTCGACAGAATATTGGTCGTATAGAATATTGGTCTGAATATGATCTGCCTGCAATACAAACTACAATTAATTTGTATACCAGGACACATATAATTGTGACACTACACACAAATCCTTTCGGATGAAAACAATATAGGTACGCCAATGGTTACGAGAAAGCTGCATGTTAGGGAACTAATTCTTCGAGAGGCTAAGGATCATTGAAGTTGAACACAAGCTAAGTTGCCAGAAGTATCCGGCCAAAGCTTAGTTAACGCTGATCAATAATCATATTGTCTCTCTCTAGAGAGACAAACCCTCTATTGGTGGCCATTCTTTCGGGTCACTGTCTTATTGGTAGTAAGTGTCCGCTCAGAATAACAGCGACAAGCTCATTTTCATACAAATTTGACAAATAATTGTCGCTGTGGAATAGAATTTATTTTATTTTTATATTTGTATAATATTTAAAAGCTATTTACTTTAATACGAATGTTAAAAATCTTTAATTGTTTAAACAAAAAAAAAAAAAAACAATATCGTAATATCATCAAATATTTGACTTTGTATTTACTATATTTATTAACTTTAATTTATCACATAATTTATTGCAATTCGTAAAAGTTGCCATCACTGAAATATGAACGTTTAGTGTTCTACGCCTTGCGCTGTTATTCTGGTCCGACACACATACTGTCGGACTTGGGACCATGCATATCGATTTCTACAAAAACTGTTACGACGTGGAAGAGGATAAATTTGATGGTTTTGGCAGTCTGGATGTTAAACGAATCTTGCACTTTATTCAAGATGGTTCGTGGTGTCGATTTGGGGTTTTTAGCTCTGTAAGTACAGGGACTTACGATACCACAATGGTACAAAATGGTACACTAAGTGAATTTGGACTTTGGTATAAAGACCTTGTTAAGAGTTCAAGATGGTTCGTGGCATCGATTTATGGTTTTTAGCTCTGTACTTACGATACCACAATGGTACACATTGTTGCCATAAGTGAATTTGGACTTAGATCCAAAGGCCGTTAAAATCTAACTACCGTAGTTGCTGGGAAGAACCATTTTTTTTTTTTTTTTTTGATTTATCAGGAGTGTCGACGTCAAATGGAAGTTGCTGTAACAATCCAGCTTAGCGATATCCAATCTTGCGTATAGAACCATTTTTGGATAGGTTGTGATTTGCGGAACCTTCTTTAGCCTTTCAGAACGATCAATTCACCGGCCAAAGAAGGATCCATTTTTCATTGAAAATTTTTCTACTGCATCGACAATTGCACACTTCAGGAATTAATTGTAGACTATTAATTTAATTTAAACCAAGTAATTCGTTTCGATAAATTCGCGGACGCGGTTCAATATAACCCTAAATCTCATATATATATATATATATATATATATATCTGATTTACAATGTGTACCATTGTGGTGTCGTAAGTACAGGGCTAAAACCCCCAAATCGATATATATATATATATATATATATATATATATATATATATATATA
Organism: Protocalliphora azurea; assembly: GCA_932274085.1. Lineage (NCBI taxonomy): Eukaryota > Metazoa > Arthropoda > Insecta > Diptera > Calliphoridae > Protocalliphora > Protocalliphora azurea. Next base: position 92,982,101 of record OW026520.1, read on the forward strand.
TATATATATATATGGATATATATACATATATATATCCACGTCTAATAACTCGATAAAAATAAAAATTTTCAAAACTAATTCCAAATTTCAAATTTTTAAGCAAAAATGCAAAGAAAACGTGTACGCAACATTGGGCATCAAAAAGCTAAGAATCTGTTAATAAGCTTTTTGTAAATATTTAGAAGAAAAAGTAGCGAAATCCAATCTCTTTGCACAAATTTCGTGTATAAATTTATATATATACATTAAGAAATTTTCCAATATTTCACCCATTTGAAACTTAAAATTACGCAAAAAAGTATCAAGACTTGTAACAATTACGTCGATAAATATATTTTTATTTGCAACGCTCTTGGCAAACTGGTGAATATTCAACAATTTTACGTTCATGTTTGTTGATTAATAAAATGTTTAATTATTATTACTTTTTTTATTTAATTTACTTTTTACAAAATTTTCATTTTCCACAATTTGTTGAATGAAATAACAAATACAATTGTTATCGCACTTTTAATTGTTATTATTTTTATCCAACAAACATTTTATTTGTTGCACAATAATTTTGGCCAATAAATTTAAAAAAAAGTTATAAATACAAATAAAATTGCTACAAGCATTAAAAGTCAAACATTCATTTAGAGTTGCTTAAAGAAAATTATTATTTAGTTGGCGGCTAAAAAGTCAAGTAATACTGTTATAGTAGACATCATTAGCTAAATTTTCATACAAAATAATTATATGTGCAAATTGATTTCTTTACTTAACGGACGATTATAAAGTCCACAATTTGAACTGTTTAATCAATTAATGTTAACGTTACAATTAATTGGGGTTTAGTTGAGGTGTTTAGTTCTTAAAAAGTCGCCAGATACTGAACTTTCGTAAAAATTGCTAAAATAATTAAAATATGACTCAATATTTATATGAAACTATGTAAAGTTTTAAAAATAGCTATTTTTCAAAGAGCGGTAATTAGGGTTTGGGGTTTCCAGCAATAATTCTTTTCCCGGGAAACCGGGACGAAAAATTCAATATCCCGGCAATTTTTTAAAACTTTAGTTATAAGAAAAAAGGCCATGATTTCATATGAAGAAAATTATTATTATTATTTTTTAATTAAACAAAACAAAACGAAACATTACACATCATACTGAATTAACGAAAAATTAAATATTAAATTTTAAATATTTATTAAATAAAATTAGTACTTTTCGTAATTCAATAGTCAAAGACCTAATTCATGCAACATTAATGCTCCTCTCAACTAACGATATAGTTGTATTATATACTTACAACTATGGCAAGTACCATATTTTGAGAAACGTTAATGATTCGTTAATATAATGTTATATATAACAAAATGTTTTCTATGGAATGTTAAAACTACGAGAATATTTAATTTCCCGTTTTATACAGAAAATTAAAAAATATTCCCGGTATCCCATAATTTACTGCGGATTTGAGGAACCTAATTAGAATTTTTCGACCAAAAACAACGTCAGTTACAGAGAAATAATGTCGGGATTATAACTCTTTAATAACTGAACGCGTGTAACAAATATAACTTATATAGCGGTAAAAAATGCATACCCAATATATTACCATTAACATATATTTTTAATATTTATATATTTTTGGTTAAAAACTTTAACAACACACCATGAGTTCATGAGCATGAGAGATGAAAAATGTTATAGTTAAATGTTCTAGGTGTTCATTATAAACATTGCCTGGATATTCGACGTGCACAAAGGACGTTCTTCAAGCGCATTCATAGTGGCAAAACGCTCATAATATAAGCTGACTTTAGCTATAGAGAGAAGTGAGAAATATTTACTGCACCTATTGTATAAGTATACTACCATTTTGACATATACATTCAAAGTAAATCGGATGAATCTTTGCCACAATATGTGGTAATGGTAATGGTACATTAGGGCAACACAATTTCTTAATAACAATCACGAATATTGAAAATTAACGTTATATAAATTAATAATCTTTATAAAATTCTAAGATCATTTTAAAGAATCAGTTAATTTCTCCCATAAAATATACATAAGAAATAATTTTTTTATCTAAATTTTAAAGTTCTAAAATAAATAAAAACTATAAAAAAGATTTGCATTTAATATGTATAAATTTATATTTTTGAAAAAAAAAATAATAATAAATAAATAAATATCTTTATAAGTATGCACATATAATTATTTGACAGGGGTATAACAAATTTTATGTTGCAGTTATTTTATGTGCAACATATTTTTTTCCCCCTTTGCATTTTTCTTACGCAGCGTAACATTAATTACCTTTTCATTAGCAGCGGCGTTTCTTAGGTAAACATTTAAAACCGTTACGTTACGTTTGTTGGCATTTTTTCAAAATATCACAACAATTTAAATTATTTCACAGCGTTGTTTTTATTCAATTTAATTTAATTAATATTTTTTTATATTTATTTTAATTTCTTTTGTGTTTTGACTTTTTTGATGTGTAAATCATTTCATGGCTTTATTTTTTATTGCTTTTCTCACTTCTTCTGTTTTCTTTCGTTGTATTAATAAATGATAAGATAAGAATTTGTTTAAATTATAGATTTTATAATTTTGTTCACTTTGTTATACATAGTATAATTTTCTTTAGGTTTAATTGAACTGTTGTTTTAATTTGAAATTTGTACTTCTCTTATTGGGTTGAAATTGATAGTATTTTAAAAATAAAATTGAAAACGTTATCGGTGCAAAAGCAAATTAATTGCAATTAAATAATCTATCGTTTGTTTTTGGTTCAGAAAAAAAATATTGTAAATATTACATTTGTTTCCATAAATAAACGAAATATTTATATTGTGAAATAAAAAATTATTTATATACAAAAAATATAAAAATAAAAAATAATAATTTCATTTTATAGCTTACGGTAAAGCTTCTTGGAAATCAATAAAGTAATGCATATTATATTATGATTAATTAACTCATTAAAGAATCCCATTTTCTATGTCCTAGAAATTGCGTCTTTATATATATCTATATGGACCATTACCAAAAATTTTTAACCTGGCTGAAACTGATTTTAATCCCTAATAAGTTTTGTGGTAATACTACTTAAAAAAAGGCTTACAGATCTAAACTCACAAGACTTGAAACTAACAGAATGCAAAATTTCAAAAACTTGGAAAAGGGACTAAAAATTACTTAACTTTTTTTCCATTCTTCTACACTTTTTGTTCGCGCGTTTATACTTTTCGATCTCATTCGATCTTATATAAAATAATCGGACTTTGTGTATAAATTCTACACCTTCATTGTTATTGTGTATACTTTCAACAGTTACATACAGGGTAGTCGAATTTTGAAGAAAACAATTTTTTAATTTTTTTAATTTTTTGCTTTTTTGGTCGTGGTCTTGAGCGCCCCTCAACAGAATACAAATTTTGAAATAAATTTTGTTACTTGTTGTAATTAGGCGTAATGTAGTAGTTAGTCTCAAAGTTTGGAAATCAAGAGCGAAAATTTTTAATTTTTCAGTTTTGTATAAAGTAGCATGAACTTAGTGCGTGAACTTAGTTTTTTTGTTGTAGTACACAATAAAATCTGAGGAAAAATTGCATTTTTGCTTTTGTATTTTTATATAGCAAATTGCGATTTGTAAAAATCTTGGATATATCCAGTAAAAAAGAACTGAAAAGAGCTGAAAAAGACATGATTTTAACATTGTGTTGTCATTGGGAGGAAGTACTTAGTGCTAAAAAAGAGCTGCAGAAAATTTTTGTTTAACCCATGGTTGTCATAGGTAGGATGTTCTTCTTTTATGCTTCTTGTTCATTGCTTTTAAAGTACTTCTCTTAAAACTATATTTATAATTTTTTTTTTAATAAAAATATGGTTTTGGCTTTATTAATTGATAATAAAAATACTTTTCAATTTGTGAAATTTTTATTTTCACAGATTTTATTCGCTTTTTTTTCTGCTAAAAATACATTTATTTTCACTTTTTTGGAAGTAATTTTTATTAACTTCCAAAGTTAAGCTCTTACTCGTTTTTTTGCTGAGATATAGATATAAGAACGACGATAAATGTAATTGATCGGGACCATAAATTTATGTTAAATGTCGTTGATAGTTGAACTTTTGTCAAAATAGATTTTGTTAAGGCAGATTGCATGGACAGCTATATTGATATGAAGAAATAACTTAGATTCGAATCCCATTTTTCGCAAAATTGTCAAAAAAAAAAAAAAAAACGCAGTTTTTAATATAAAGAAAATTTTTAGATTTTACTATTAAACCCTAAAATATGCCACACTAATACCATCAAACGTTGAAAATATCATAAATTTTATTTTTTGATATTACACGTTTGTAAAAATTTTGCATATGTTCAACTTAAAAATGTGAACTGATTTTACATGCATTTGCACTTTATATTTATACAAATGGATTTTAATTAAATTTACATATTTTTTATTTTATTTGTTTAATCGTTTGTAATTTGAAAGCCTACTTGGCCAATAATGAAATTATAATAGTTTCACTATCACTAACTTCCACATACATATTTGAATTTACAATTTTTTTATTTGCAGGGATCTATAGCAGTTCTATAATGTTGATCGTACATTCTTTGTGAAAAGTAAAAATCCAGATATTTTTTTTTTTTTTTTTGTAAATAAAAGAGTTTATTGGTCGGCTATCTGTTAGAACCGGTAGACATCAAAAAAAGACTTTGGACTGACACGTTCTTAAAGATAAATAAAATTTGTAAGACACAAAAAATTTTTGACACAAGATAAGAATTGGACTTTGTTTAATCTTAACCAGTTTTTAACTTTTCAAATTGGCTGAATCTCGTTTAGAAAAACTTTAAAAAGAAACGATTCAATCAACTTGATATGCGTGGGTTAAATACATTTAATGAAACCGGTAGGATAACCAAAAGTTTGCTGCTGGCCACAAAACCATGTAGAAGATTATATCGAACTTTTGCCGTATTATCTACTATTTTAAAAAAGCCTTTAAATGCATAATCTTGTCAAGTCCAAAATTATCTACACATTGAAATAGTCTTACGACAGAACAGAATTTCAGGATTCAAATATTGACTACTAGCAGCTTTGGAAGTTTAGGAATGCCGCCTCTAAACATAGATAAGTTCAATTTATCAATCCGATTCCTCTAATTCGGATAGGAAGAAATTAATCAAGCGAACTTTTGATATCTTGTTATGAAACGAAGCGTATTCCAGCTAGGGCATTCCGAAACAATTTTAGTGATATACCATTTCAGCCGGTTTTATTAGCTCATAGTAGACGCTTTTCCAAATACAGAGCATTACCTTGGCGCAATGGATATTCGGCTTTGGTGTCGGCTTTGGCCGGGCTTTACATACGAATTTTTTGGCTTCTGATTATCATAATGGATCCACATATCAACGCCCGTAACAATTCAGACATGCCAAATCGCCTTTTTACGTTTCTTGGCTTCAGTTTGTGCGGCACCTAATTTCTTATCTTTTGTTTTGCTTATGAGAGTTTTGCGTATACGGGTATTTATAAACGTAAATTTAATGTACTGAGCTAATCAAATTAGGTTTCTTTACGTTTTTACGTTTCAGCTGTAAGAACAGTGTTGATTACTCTTTATTTAAATAGAATAAATCTGCATAAAAAATCGCAGTAAAAATTTAATTTATTGAGCAATTTTTTCTTTTTTTGCAAATTTCTTCACCAAAAATGTGTTAAAATGTTTTGAAATAAAGCCAATAGATCTAGCGATTTTTAAAGACTAATGACAGTACTTTCACATGACATAGTTGTGAAAACGAATCGCCTGGAAAAATTCTACTAATTAATTTAGTGTAAATTGATAAGAGTTAAATCAAATACTCAATAGTTATTCATATTGAATTAATAGTAGGATAATCTAAAAAACGGTCCTGAGACAATTAAAAAAATATTAACTTATGAAACTGTCAGCTACGGAACAGTCTTCCAGAACAATCTTTTTACCGAAGAGATGGATCGTGAACTATGCAGATATTTGAAACCAGGGATGCCATATTTGGGGTTTTAACTCCAAATTTGGAAAATTTTTGTTGCAGAAAAGGATGAAAATTTTGGTTTGGGGATTGGGGAATTTGCTGGAGATATTAAAAACTCTAGGATTTTTTTCGGGGAAATTATGTAATAATTGCATCTTTTGCTGAGTTAATAAAATTGGAATTTTAGACAAAAGTATATCCATAATTTTAAATTTAATTTACTTGTTATAATGAAGACTTGTTCAAGCAGTCCTTAATATACTAAAGACCCCTACAAGCAACGCATGAGTAGAATGCATATTTTCGGTTATAAAAACCAAACTTCGTGATAGCATGCAGTATGTACTTCAAGAGGCATCTTAATATTAATATTCACTATACCTGATTGAGTACAGTTGAAATACACTATGTGACAAAATGGAAAAAGTTGGATATACTTTTGAAAAAACGTATTGTTGGTTGCAGGTCTAGTTGAGTAGATAATTTTGTAATTTTTACATTTTTCGATATACCCCCAAAATCTGAAGTTATCGATAAAAACGATTTGTTACAACTTGGCGGAATAAAAAATGTTTTAAAATTATTTTTTTTTTTACCAATTTTGAATGTTTCAACGACTTTAGATAGACAGGAAATCAAGGTTTCTAAGTAGTTTTTCACATTACACGAACTTTTGCTGAAATATTCTTAAAAATATCTTCGATTTTCATCTTTATGTATTTTTTTTCAACTTTTGCGGCATTTTTTTTTTTTTTTTTTTTTTTTTATATATGAAAGCATTTATACGAAAATAGATTTTAAAATAATTTTAGAAAAATTTTTTATTTTATATTTTACTCGAAGTAAATACTTTATATGAACAAGTTAAAAATATTGTAGCTTCATCAGTTCTTAATTAATTATTTTTATTATATGACACAGAAAGAAATACTGTATTATAAAACCAATTTTACTTTTCATTTTTTTTTTTTCGCAAATATCGTACTTAATTTAAGATTCGTACTGATTTAAGAGTTAAGAATGAAATACTTAAGCATAAAAATTCTAATACTAAATGCAAATTGTACTTAAATCAAGTAATTGATTCTTGAAATTTTTAAATAAGTCAATTTTAACTTGAATTAAAAAGAAAAATCTTTCATTTATCTGTGAGAGAATATAAGCGGAATGAAATTGACCCTCACTGCTCTTACACTCTTTATTTGTCTATCATTAGTCGTTTATTGTAAGTCGTTTAAATACTTTGGCATTTGCTTTTAATTTTTTAAGCGATGTTTTTTTTATAAATGTGTGTCCAAAAATGAAATTAATTTCTATAATTATTATTTTATTACTAATTTTTTAAGGGTTTGAAGATAAATACATCAGTTAAATACATTATACACAAATGTTAAATACGCTCAACACGCTGTTAATTGATTTTTTAAAAGGAAGAAAATTATTTTTTAATAAAAAAAACTATATCAAAATTAAATTTGAAATAAAAAAAAAAAAAAAAAATATATTTATAAAACACATTAAAATATAAAATTGTAAAAAGAAAAATTTCAAAAATATCATTCTATACATAAAATTTCTTTGAACAAAAATCGAAAATTTCAAGTGGTCCTAATGGACATAAGGAGCAGACACGAATCGGGTAAGCGGAAGAGTGGAAGTATTCTAGGACCAGTAGATTCCAAAAATGTATGTTCTTTGTCCAGATTCCATCTGGTATCAGCGATATGTAATTTTGAAAAATGTATTTTTTCACTATGATCATATGAAAAATTTTGAATTTTCAAGTGGCTGCAGGAGCAGACATGAATCGGGTAAGCGGAAGAGTGGAAGTAGCCTAGGACTAGTAGATTCCAGAAATATATGTTCTATGTCCGGATTCCATCTCGGATCAGAGATATATAATTTTGAAAAATTTATTTTTCACAAGGTATATATCAGATCTCAATTACTCCCAAAGAAATATAGATCTTGAATCAATCCCAATTGCGATAAATTTTTACTTCAATTGATCCATAAAGCGCTTGTTTTTAGAATTTTCATACTTTATACATATACATATATATATATATATATATATATATATATATAAGATTTTTTCGCGATTCCTGATTCAAGTAATTTTGATTGATTGATTTAATTACGGATTACTCAATTTATTTTTTTAGTGTATAAAATATCATAAAAAAATTCTGCGGAAATTGAACAAAATTGAGGAAAAAATAAAATTGCAGATATTTATTACAATATTTTACCAAAAGTAAATATAATGTCAAGTCATAAAAAATCGTTTTTATACGTTACTTATGATTTTGAGGATGTATCGATAATTATTTTAAAAGTACATTTTAATTTTTTTTATATTTTTTTTTTATTTTTGAAGTTTAAAGCGATTTAAAAGTAATAAATAAAATGATAATATCAAAAAGTTTATTATTAATTTCTTTTGGCAATTCCTTAAGTTTTCGTTCTTTTCGAATTTGATTTTTTTTGGTAATGTGATGCTTTATTTCTAAAATGTATGATGTGTATCTCCTTACTTATTTTTTAAAACAAATCGTCCTTGAAATGATCCTATTAAATATACTCCCCACAAAGTGGACGCAATATACTCTTTCAAGATTTTTTCATTTTTATACATCATGTATAAACAATATATAAACAAATGTTTTGCACAAATATCTCTGCTGGATATTACCTTGACCATTAATATGTTAATACTAATAAAATCTTTTGCCACTAATTTAATTAGACCTGTTAAATAATTTTAATTCTGAAGTTATGTATAGTACCAATTCCTCCGATTTACAAGATGGTGAATCTGAAGTTTAATATATAATGTATTTTTCCAACACGTAAGTATGTACTCATGTGAAAATATTCATCCAAATATGATCCCAATAAAAGGAATGTACATATGCTTAAAAAAAATATTAATAATTAATTTGGATGATAAAACATAGTAATATATTCGTGTCGTGCATACATTATATTTTCCACATATTTATCTTAAATCTGTTCAGTTGATTTACTGACTTTTCCACTAGAAGCATATTTTATTGGCCTTGACCTCTTTACAGAAAGTAGTAAATTGTATTTTAAGTAAAGCAATTCAATAATTATATGAAAGAAACACTTCCCAAAATAATATTATTTCAAAGTAATCGTACTAGTACAATTTTTTCTTCATTCATCAAAATTTTTGATACAACATACATAAGAAGGAACAAAATATAAAGTTAAATGTACTAAAAATAAATCATAAAACGAAATGATGGTTGTTATTCAATTTATTACAAAAGGCAATTAATTTATATCCGTTATAGCGAAAAATGTAATGCAAACATAATTTTATTAAAGAATAAAGTCTCATAAACCTTAAACTGAAGTAACGAAAAATTGAACTACATCCAAGAAAAATCATCAACATACTGCACGCGCTTCAAAATGAACTTGAACTTAGATAAAAGGCAGATTTAAATATACATACATAAAAATTTTGAATTGCAATTTTATGTATGTATATACATTTAATAAACTATACTATGTAGATATTTTACGTAGGTACATATTGAATAGAAAAATATACTCTACATTAAAAGTTTTTACAAAAAATTTGTAAAGAAATTTCTCTCACTTGCATACGACTTGAATTCAAAACAACAAAAACGTTTGGAGAACAAACAACAATTATAACCAGTGATGGGAAATGAAAATATTTTTTGGTATTAAAAAAAAATTTTTAAATAGTAATTTTTCACCCTCAGAGTACTAACATTCAAATTTTTGACAGTTATTTATTTTTTATTTAGTAAAAAGCTTAAAGAATGTAATTTATATATCTAAAACGAAGGACTAAATACGATACTAAATCATTAAATGATTTTATTCAGGTTAAGTATTATAGTAAAATATGCAGAATGTAATAAAATGTGGTCCCGTTATTTAAATAAGTTTACGGCGAAAAAAGTCATCCAAGATCAATTCTTTAAAATCGAATATTTCAGCTTCAGTTTTGTTAAAATATAACTCATTATTTAATGCCTTTGAAATTCGGAACATTTTCACTTCAATTTGATTTACAGAGCATAGAAACTTGTAGTTGTTAGTAATGATTGTACATATATTTTAGATTTTACAATTTTTGTAAATTAAACCTACAACTCAAATATTTCTATAAAAAAACTGCAATTAATCAGAGATAGTGTTCATTACAATTTCATTATTACTTCTGAACAACAATTCTAAATCTTAATCAAATGTGTTAAGTAAAACATAGCTTTCTATTTGAAAATTATATTTCCAAAATATATTTTCATTTAAACATTTTTAATTCGAATTTTGGAATATCAAATGACTCGAGGGAATACTTCGGTACTTTTGAATGTTAAATAATATCAAAAAAGTACTATAGCATCAACGTTTCCATCCCTGATTATAACCTACGACAATAAAAACACGAAGTATACAAATGGAGAGATTAACGAAAGAGAGAGTAAACTACAGACACATTGAGTGTGTAACGATAAATATATAAGTTTTATTGCGCCTGTCCGATGACCTTCAAAAAAGGAATACCACGGGCCTAATACACATACATATACTTGTGTATACAAAAACATATGTTTCATTTAAAATAAATTCTCGTATAAATACTGCTATGTTTTGTTGTTGTTTGTTTACATAGTTTAGAAATAACAAGAAAAAAAACGGAAACATCCTGATACAGGAAATGTTGAACTTCTGTTAGATACAGCAATAGCGGTAGACGTATGTAATCGTAGACAAAATAAAAACAAAATACAACATAACGTTTTTTATTTATACTTGTTCGTATATTTATTACACATATGTATAAAGAGAGGAGGGTCCTGTAGAAAAATATCAATAATAATAAAATATATGAATCGTTTCTTTGGTTTATTTAAAGAAACTTTAAAATATTTTAAATGTTACAGAAAAGAAAAAAGAAAAATAATTGGAATGTATACAATTCTTTCAATTAAGCATAAACATTCCTTTTAATACAAAGATTAAGGTTACATTTTTTCCGCTAACATTAAATTTAAATTAAAACATTTTTTAAATTTAAGGCCAAAAACATTTGAACTCGTTTTCTGTGAAGGCATTGCATTCGACGTGCCACACCACCACACTATTGATCGCAAACATAACAATAGCAGCGCACGGGACATCTGATGTAATAATCTATATTTACAGACATTCGAACTGAAATAATCCCCATGCAAATCAACATGCCCGGTTAAAATTGAAGCTACATTCTCAAGGAAAACAAACGAGGGACGTGTAGTATAGGACTATATTTGTCGGTATAAACACCAGAGGTCTAAAACTTTAAGTGCAAAGTATTATGAATGGTGATATCAGAAAAGTTATATAATATATAATATGCATATAATATATAATATATATATATATATATATATATATATATAAGATTGCTGAAATTATATTAACCAAACCGTTACCGCAACCAAATAAGTTTCTTTGGTAAACTATATATATTATATAACTTAATATATAATATATATACATATATATATATATATATATATATATATATATATATATATATATATATATATTCAGCAATTTTTGTACAAATTTTGTTCAGGTTTCAATAAAACCTAAATGGATAAAACACCAAGAATGCTGAAGAAGTGTTCTGCTGGATTATAGTTCACGAATTCTGCTATGGTACCTTCGAGCCTGATGACAACAATGCAACCATATGTATAACCTTAGCATTTACAACCTTAGATTGGTTGTCTCACTTTTCCTCAAACTCCAGGTGCTTCAAATTTAGTTTTTAACGGAACTCAAATGAATAAGACAACAAGAATGCTAACAAGGGGTCTAATTGTAGTCCACAAACTTTACTTTAATATCAACAAGCAGAGACAAAGTAATTTACCATTGTGTACTTGTTTAGATTTCATAGCCTCTGAACTAAAATTTCATTCAACCCAAAGAGAGCACACTGACCCAAAGAGAGCACACTGAAATTTTGGACAAAAGTATATAATTTAAAATTTATCTTATGTGTCATTGTAAAGAACTTGTTCAAAGAGTATTTAATACGCTAACGGTCCTTAGGAGCAACGCATATGTCTATTGTCTTTCGGTTAAGAGTTTAACAGAAACCAAACTTCGAGATAGCATGTAGTATGAATATCAGTAGGCGTCTTAATTTATCAATATTCACCGTTGAATTATCGGTTCTTATTTTGAACGGTTGCATTTTTTCCTTTCTTATTGAAATAAGGGTCAAAGATCGATTTAAAAGTAATAAAAAAAATTTCGGGGATATATTTCTGATATCAGAAAGTTGATTGTGAATTTTCATTTTGCAATTTTTCAAGTTTTCGTATTTCCCAATAGTCTTTTCGAATTTAACTTTTTTAGTAATATGATGCTTTATTTCTAATATATATGATATATAAGTGTTTCCTTATTTATTTATATAAAACAAATCGTCCTGGAAATGTTCCAACAAGATTTTTAAAAGATAAAAGATAGTAAAACAAATGTTTTGCAGAAATATCTCTGCTGGATATTACTTTTGCTATTAATGTTGTCAAGAATTTAATCAGACATGTTGAATAGTTTTAAATCTAAAGTTATTATAATAATAATTTTAAATCTAAAGATATTAGTACTAATCTTTGATTTATAAGATGATGAATCTGAAGTTTAATATATAATATATTTTTTTCAATACATATGTATGTAGATGTGTAAAAACATTAATCCAAAAATGATTTCTATAAAAAGAAAATACTTGTTAAAAATAAAAAAGTAAATATTTTGAATGATAAAAATCTCCATCTTTATTGGATGGGGATTTATTGGGGAAATTAAATTTTACAGTTAGTAATGATGAAAATTTATTATAAAATACAAACTTTATTTTCAAATTAATACTTATTATCAGTACTGTCTAGCCCAACGTGCGGCTGTATTGTGGGTTCAGTCTATTACGTTTCTGATGATGCTGAACTGTGTGTGGTCTATGCAAAGCATACCTGATCCATCCCGATTTTTGCCTTCTAATTTACATCTTGTCTGTCCCGGTTGTGCTCAAAGTTTTCATTGTTTTTTCATTTTTCTAGATGTTAGGATTAATCGTTTGTTAAACACTTGCATTGGTTGGAGTACTCAGCAAGCTGCATTCCATGACTCACGTCCATACAATGCAACTGATTTCACACAACTGTTAAATATATTCAGCTTAATTCGTCTGGAGATATGTTGGGAATTCCTCATTTAGTTTGTCATAGATTTCTCTGGTCTTATTTATACCATTTCCAATGTCCTCTCTGGAGTCTCCGTTCGTGTTATTATGCTGCCCAAGTAACAGAACGACTGACCATATTCTATCCACAAAATAATTCGTAGTTGTCGCATTTATTGTCACAGACTTGGTTTTAGGTGTGTTTATCATGAGACGACCTTCAGTTTCGACGGCATAATTACATTTTTTGTTGAAACCGATATTTTCGTTGCAGATGTTGTAGGCAAGATCATCTGTCAGTCGTCCGTTTATTATGTTAGCAGTCCCCTTATTCACCATCCTAAGGAAAGTTGTACCACTTCTGTTGTTCCAGTCAGTATGGTCCAATATAAGAATACGTTATTTTCTACAAGTTGCTAAAGACTCCCTGCGCTACAAAACATATTGGATTAAAATGATCAAGGTCATGCCCCAATTTTAGTAAGAATTCGGTCACATATAATTTCCTTCTACACAAAATTTTTTAAAAAAAAAAAAAAAAAAAAAAAAAAAACAAAAAATTAAGAAAAAATTCATGTAGTGTGGCTGCGTTAGTTATCTTCCACCAAAAAAAAAAAAAAATGACAACAAATCAAATGTGTTTAAATTATTAAATAACACAAAATTCAGTAAGTTTTTTTTGTTGGCTGACATATGCAGTTTTTTATTTTTACAAATAAATTATAAAAAAAAAATATTGCTTAAACCAGACGCCAACTGATTTATGAATATTTTTATATGTTTTATTAGATTTCATAATATTTTCTCAAGGGGACGAAACTATGTTAAAACATCATTTATTATATTAAAAAAAAAAGAAGAGGCAGCAATGGCTAAATCTTGAAAAAAAAATATTGCTTTTGCTTTCATTCTGGTGTTTAAATGAAGTTTTACGTGTTTTTTTTTTTTTTTTTTTTAACTATTTTAAATGTTTTTTTTAAGACTACACGCCACAATTTTGTTAATGTTGTGCGTGATTTTGTTACATTCCGGTTTAATATGTTTTCTTTTTTTTTTCTAAATCATATTTATATGATTTTTATTATCTTTCAAACATTTTGAAGAAGAAACAAATAAAAAAGCTTTAAAATATGAAAACTGAAAAAAAGAAATACCAGTGGCAGGTCTCATTATAGAAATTAAGTGGTAATTTATACATAAAGAGAGAAAAAAAAACTTACATATGAAAACCGGAAAATAATAAATATTTCACCATATTATCATCGAAAAACAAGCAAAACAAAAACAATATTATTAATAGTAACAACAACCAAAAACATATTAAAAGTATAAATATACTTTATTATTACTTCTTCAGCTTCGTAGATACAACGAACCAAACAACCAACTTCTATTATTATAATGAATAGAGTCATAGCAAAATCAAGACATTTTCACTTCATAATTAACAGCAGTAAATAATAAAGAAAATATATTTTATACATTTCTCCTTAAAGTGAATTTGCTGAACTAAGGTGCTGCCGTTGGTAGCTGCTACTTCTTTTATAATATAATTAAAGAAAATATGATTTTTGAAAAGCAAATTTTTACAAATTCTAAAAAAAAAAAATTGTAAAAATTCCGACAATAAAGAGGTTAAAGCTGAGCAACAATATTGCGGATTAAAAAATGCATTGGGGTTTCCTTAATTTAAATGTAAACAAGATTTGGAGGTGAATTTGGAAAAATTCCAAATTTTATCTCTGAGAAGTACTGACATAACAAACTTAATCACGGTGGTCCTTTGTGGATATTTTTTGAATAAAAATAATGATTAATATACCAAGAAGGTCATTTCAGAGTCATAGTTGCAGTTTCGGTTAAGTATTAAGACAGGGAAACCTGATAACAGAATAATTTTTGTAAATAAGAACCTGGGGTTTAAATAGGATTTATATAAGACTTGTTACTGTACTTCTTTCCGATACACCTATTCCTTATCAAGGAGCTTGAACCTTTTCAACAATTCGCTTGTCTTTCTTCCTTTCTCTTTTTTTCTTTACATCTTTCTTCTTTCCTTCTTTCATTTTTATTTATTTATTTATTTATGTTGCAATATAATTACAATTAATATTCGAATTCACTAAGCAGATAAACGTTGACTATTGTAGTGAAACTTACAATGCCCAGACAGATGAACTAACTCACTACCAACTAGCCTACCGAGGCACCCCAATTTGCAATACAATAACATCAAATGTAACACCTCTGCCAAACAAAGGAACTCTTTAAACATTCAAAACATCTAATTCATTTAGAAATCTTTAAGCTTCTGTGACATTAAATTGTAGTTCAATATTTTTGAGGTAAAGCAAGAAACCTATTCTTGTTACTACAAATTTTCATTTGGAAAATTTAGAATTTATTTATTTCATTTTTTTATACAATTTGTTGTTTTCTATTGTTTAATATGATTCAAGAAAAATATCGGAATCAGTTAGTTTTGACTTGCAAGGAACGGAAAGCTTTCTTAGAAGTCAGATAAAGGAAATACGAACAAGAACTCTCGAAGGTTTATTTGCCAAAAACAAGCTGGAATGATAATAACTTTTTTAGTCCTAAAAAGTACTTTAAACGATTAAACTCAAGTAAATATAATTGATATTAAACAAAGTCAAGATATAATTCGATTTTATTTCAAGGGATTTAAGAACATAAACTTTTACAAAACTTATGTTAGGAAGAGCATCCCAAATGAGTCATCAATATAAATATCAAAAGATCATATAAAACCAATTGAGTAATAATATAAAAAATATAGATCTGCAGAGATTTTATTTTTATTATTCTATTCATTTTTCTTTCACAAAAAATTTTCCCATACCCAATCACTAGAAATATCTGCTTCACATTTCTAAATGGGCTACAAATACATACATAACGGCTATTTTCTTTTATTCTATAAAAATAAAAATCTTCACACAAATATTAAAAATTTATAAAAAATAATACAATTTTTAAATACACAAAATAACAAATAATAAACAGAAAAAATCAAATAAAATATATGTATATTGATTGTATTGGTAACTTGTAATCTATCTTAAGCCTTTCTTTCTTTATCTCAAATCAAAAATATTTACATCTCGTTCGAAAAATAATGACCAAAGGCTGGGGAGTGAGTCTGTGTATTTTTCTTATTAATAGCTGTGAACGACACAAAGACGATGACGATGACGATGACTTTCAAAAAAAAAAAAAAAAAAAAAAACATTCATAAATTTTAACAGCTACAACACCAAAAAATAATAAAATGCATTCACCATTTAGTTACCATCACTACTACGAATACTTGCAGCATGTGTCGATAGATTAAATCAACTCCAAAATATAGGTAGCAACAGCAAAATATCGATACTAAAAATACTCACAGCAACCTGTAAATTTTTGGGTGCAGTCTAGGGGCATTTGAATGCGAGAGTGTGCGAATGTATGGAGATGAACGAGTGCTCTTATAGTATGTTATTTTTGGGGGACTATTATTGTTGATTGCATCAAAATTCCCATGAAATATGTGAAAACTATTTGAATATTTGTATTTATTTTTGGTTATTTTTCAGTCTGGTCTATGATAAATTGGCGACAGTTGTTGTAAAATGAAAATATATGAAACTTATTTGATTTCAAAACTTTGTTGCCAGTGTTTGAGATCAGTAATGGTAAATTTAAAGGATAGGAAGAGTGGTATAGGAAGTTGTCATTTGGTTTTTGCAGCAAGAAATAATTGAAACATAAATATTTTGAGATTTAGATTTAATGTAACTACTAGTAAATTAATTACTCAATGACATAGGTTGAAGAAGCGTCTTAATTATTGAAGATTAGGAATTTATTGCAGATAAAATGATTTATTCTTTAAAACAAAACCAAATACAAAGTTAACCACTTTGATTATTTATCCATTAGACATAGATTTAATCTGAAAATTTTCCAATTTAAATTTACTTTATCTTTACGATCTTCGACACTTAACTAGCACAACATATTTTACGATAAATCTTTGCTCTGTAAAATTTTGAAAATTTACTTTTTTATATATTCTGAAGTGATCAACAGCAATTTAGAATGCACAAAAAGGAAATAAGATTTACAAAATGCAATAGTCTACCGTGCAGAAGTTAATTCTTTTTAAGTGTATTTCATCCCGAAATTCCGACGATTCTTAGAGCAATAGAATTGATAGCTGGAAATTTAACGATGGGTGGAGGAATTACTCTTGTAATGTAATTTCATCGTTTAATACTCAGAAGAAGACTAATTGGCGACTGTGGAGGACCACTAGATTATAATGGGTTACGGATCACTGTAACATCGTGTGCAATGGAATTGGTGATGGAGTGATTACAAAGATACAAGTTCTCTGTACCAAACTGAACTTTAGGGGCAAATGTGATGATAGTACTTTGGATTCCCGCAGTTTGTGGGAATAAAATAAGAAGCGGAAATTGGTGACTATGTTTTCATTTCCCCATGCCACAAAGCCAAACGTTATGATGGTTTCTTCGTTTATATATTTTATTTTTTTTAACTTTATTTCACAGGAGAGTGAATTTACAATCCAATCTCCGAGTGAAAGCGGTACATCGAAAAATTGAGCATTCCAAGCTTTCTGGAGACGATTTATACAATTCAAATGGCCTTAACGGAATTGCAGATTCTATGGAATCACATAGAGATCTATTTATCTTTATTTGTTAGCGAATACACGACAGTAGCCTTCTTAAATATCGTAGAAAGTTTAAGGATTTTTGCTAAGGGTAGGAAAAAATCTGATATTAATTCCATGAATGACAGATATCCCTTAATGAGATAGCGTTACATTAGAGAATCGCACTAACATGGATGAGTGGACACGGTGCAAATTAAGGCAATAACATTGAAGATGAATTAGCAAGAAAGAGAGTTACTCTACATTTCGAAAACATATATCGATGCTTGCAAGAAGCGGATTGAAACTGTATTTTATGATCTTATGATTTTATGACCCATTACTATTTAGTACATGCCATAAAGTTCGGACTAAATCAATTTTCTATCTCATCTGTCAATTCCATGCATTTGAAGATTTTTGGTTTGTAACTTTATTGTAAACCTTCCTTAAGGCTCCAAATAGGTAAATTTTCGGAAGCCATTTGGTAAGAACTTCTTCATAATTATATATAATACACTTTTATTTTCTATTTTAATCTAAACTTTTATTTAATTTCCACTTTCTTTTCCTTTTCTTAATTTCCATCTCTCTTTTTCACTTTTCTTTAAAGGTAGCACGAAGCGACCAACAGGATCCAAATGAACCAGAAACTATATTTAAGGCTACCTGTTATACCTAATCTACATATTAATTACTTTTTTTTAATTTAACATCTTAATATATCGTTTAAATTACTCGTCGAGATCGCGGTTACGCTGGAATTTCTTATTATAATGGATATTTTATAGATCTATTTAGTTAACCAATCAATGCTTGATATTGCGGACTTTCCGTAAATTATATTCCTATTACGAGAAATACACATCTATTGCCCCATTGTAAAACAGAAACCATTTTGGATAGTAAATAGACATTCAAAGTTAACATCTAAAAATACGAGTTAAGAGAATGACAATTGTGCTTTTCTCATAAATAATGCTATGGGAAAGACTAAAGATTCTACTCTCACAATCGTTACTTGGATGTAATCTTCTGATTATGGACTGTTCATGTGAATAGAAGGCGAAAACTCTTATGTGCGATCTTATACCCGCTAGCATACCCGCTAGTTACATTAAAAATTTTCACTTTTTAATTTCTGATTACAATTGACACAAACATAATTAATCATTTTAAATTGCACTCACTACTCTTCTTTTAAATTGATAAGGTATAAAAAAAGAGAAAGAGAACAAGTAAGAATGTTATGTTCGGTTTGGACGAATCTACATACCCACCATCAGCAATTTTTTAAAATTTCACCTTATATGGAAAGTGGGCGGTAAAGTGGGCGCACCACGCCCATTTTTGGTTTCCGAGTTTATATTGGTCCTTGAACTATTTGTACAAAATTTCGTTGATGTACACACCGATTTTGCTAATTTTCAATACCAAACCTTAAATAAGGATGTCGTTCCGAGCCCTATACTGCTTTCATCACACTTACGGACGGACATCGTTAGATCGTCTTAGATTTTCACTAGGACCCAGAATATATATACTTTTAGATGATTACTTCGACATGTTACGCACGGCATGACAAACCCAATATACCCTCATCATTTTTCGATGGTGTGTATAGAAACAATAACAACAATTTCTCTTATAGCAGTACATTATTTACCGTGGGGAAATAAAAGAAAATTATCAAACTCTATTCATACAAATATTATTTTTTAATGTTTGTATGAATAGAGTGCAAAAGAAATAATGCTCAACCAGGTTTATATTTGTTGTTTATGTTGTTTTTGGGAAATTTTTAGTACGATTGTGATTGTGGGGTTACCAAAAAAGAGTGAGTGAATACATAGATAGATGCTTGTTGTAAATATAAATTATAAATTATAATAAAATTAACCGTTAAGGTCATTCATTGTTTATATCACTGACCCAGTCAGTGTAAAAACACAAAGAAACAAGAAATTAAACTTACGACAACAATACTATCTACGATCATGAATTAAAATATGTATTTGTTATAAACAAATACTATAAAATGTATGTAATTTTAATTGATAATAAAAATTTGTTGTTTTTCTAAGGCAACAAAAAGATGATTTTTCTTTATCGACAAATATAGACTTTCTCTCCAAAAAAAAGTAAAATAATTATTATTCCATTTAAGATCTTAATTTACATTAATTTACATTAGATTTAATCAAATATCAGCTGAATAAAATATGCATTTTTCACAAAATTTATTAAGAATTAAAAAAAAAATAAATTTTTCTTAAAATAATTCCCTAGAATTCTATATAATATGATTATTAATAATTATCAGAAACCTCTACTAAAATCTTGATCATTAATAACTAAACGCTTAAAGAATCAAGCTCAATGGTACTTTCTTGTTAAAAAGTTAAAACTGAATCGCTTAAAACAGCTGCTAAAAGATATAATGAAAATCATTTCCGTTTTTATGATTAAAAGATTAAAGAAATTATTTTCTACCTTTACTGCTATATACAGAAAAACATAAACCATTAATAGTTTTATAAACAAGCAGTCTTCAACTTCAAGTACCCAGCAAACACAAATGTTTGATATCAAATTGAGAGTGATTTAATATCATGTCCTTTCTCAATGTCAAACGTTTGAGAATTATTTGAAAATAACAGCTTCCTCAACAAAAAGGGGAATTAATTGTCAAATTGAGAAATTCTATTATTATCAAATCATTGTTAAATGTAATTCTCAAACTTTTTGCAAATGTGGATTGTGACCACATGTGGAACACAAATAAAAGTAATTTGCATTTTTAATTTTTTATAAAGTTTTCTTTTGTATATACTTTTTATTTTGTCCTATCAATATACGTAATATATATATATATATATATATATATATATATATATATATATCGTTTTAAATATCCTTAAGAATGATTTGATAATAACATCTTTAAAAATGATTTGATAATATCAAATTGAGAAAATACCATTTTTGAAATATTTGTTAACTTTTTAATTTCTGAATTTATGATTTGATAATAACATTAAATATCAAATTTAAAATATAATATTTTTCAAATATTTTTAAAGTTATCTTTGGGTTTGAAATAATAACATTTGGTATCGATTAGATAATATACAGTTTTTCAAACGTTTTTTCTTAAATGAATTTCAGTTTCAAATCAAACTTAATATTCAAACCTCTACCTATATTTGAAACAAGTTTGAGAAACACGTTTGGTATCAAACGTTAAAGTCATCATTGGTTTCAAACGTTTGACATCGTGCTTGCGCTTGGTATGTAATACATACATACATACATACATACATACATACATATATGAATAAAATTAAAAAAATAAATAAAGAATGAGAACCATTAGCATGCAAGTGAATATCACACATAATCAAAGAAACACTAAAGATGATTTTCGTATGCCTAAACACACTGGAGTTTTACACATCACAGCCTTTGCAGTGTATATAGATGTAATAAACCCAAAAACATAGTTATGAAAAAAGAGTTTTTATTAACTTACTGGCATTTAGAGACAACCAGCAGTGCGTGTTTGATGATTTTAAATTCGATTTTAACCTAAATTATTGGTAAGATACTGCCGCCAAAGATCTAAGAATTTCAACAGTTAAATAATAATATTAGAATTGGTTAAATAAATAGAGACAATTTATTAAGGAATTAGAAGTTATTAAGACTAAATGATAATGGTATTTTTTTAATATATTTATAAATTGTTTGTATTTTCACGTTAAAAGCGTTAAGATTTATAACTGAAAAGATTTTGAAAAAATAATAAAAGCTTATATTCTAAAGTTAAATAAAAAAATTATAAATTATGTTCGAAAAACTCTCACAGAATTTCGTACTTAAGAAAATAAGATGATCAAATTAATAAATAATTTATTAATTTTAACTAAGTTCGAATATTGTATCTTTATTGAAATTTTTCGAATCTTCCAAAATATAAAACTCGAACTTGAAAGAAAATTGTTAAAAATGTTATAAATAAAATTACTTTAAACTATAATAAACAAATCAAATTATATAAATTAACTAAAATTTAAAATTGTTAAAAAGCTTTCATGTTCTATAAATTCTAACTTAAATAATTTTGATCAATCAATAAAATTTAGAATATTAAAAAATACCGAAATAAAACGAATGGTAGATTTTTATAATATATTGCAATACCAGAATTCAAACTTTATTTCGAATATTTAAAATATGGAAATTTTTTAGTTAAATTTTAAATAATTTACATAAATTAAAGAAAAATATTTACTTTTGCAATTATTTGGTCTTTCATCCAAAACTTTTCAAGTCAAAAAAGAAAAAAATTAAAAAATATAATAAGTGGAATATAAAATAAAAAAAATTTAAATTTAACAAAATTTTCAAACTTATCGAACTTTAGGAAATAAAATGAAAATAAATAACAACAAAAATAAAACGAAAATTATATTTTACATTTTTTTGTCATTTTCGCAAATTCGAATTTCATTTAAATTTTCAAATTATAAGAAAAAACATTTTTATATTGAATTTTACATATATTTACACATATTAACTAAAATGTGCGTTTTTAAATTATTTGGTCATTGAGTTAGAATTGATTTCAAAAAATCTTAAATAATTAAATTTTACTTTATTGTAAAAAAATATATTAAATGAACATAACGATATTGAAAATTTGTGCAATAATCGAAATTTCGAATAATAAAAAAGTTTACTTTTTATTACACTTTAAAAAGATTTACATGAATTAAATAAACTTTTCATTTTTAAATTATTTTTCAATGATCAAAAAAAAATGTTAATTAAAAATAATTAAATTTAGATTTATAATGAAAAAACTACATAATTTCCAAAAAATTCGAAATTAGTCGAAAACTTCAAAACTATAAAAATAATTAAATTTGGAAATATAATAAAAAATTACCTAAAGTAGCAAAAATTTTTAAGTTTAAGGCATGTCCAAAAAATAAAAACAAAATTTCGAAGTTCGAACTTTAAAAGAAAATGTTTAAGTAAATTTTACATAGATTTAACAAAATTATTTCAAATTTTATTTTTTTAATTATTTTGTCGTTTGAAAAAATTTTATAAATTAATAAAAAAAAAAAAAAAATTATAATTTTCGAATAATATTAAGTTATTTTCAAAAACTTCAAAATAAATTTTAAAGTTTCTAATTTTAACAAAAATTTGGGATTTTGAATATAATTACAAAATTTTCAAAAATTAAAGAAAAAATAGATTCTTATAAATTTTAGCAAAATTCGAAAAAATGAAATTTCAAATAATTTAAAATAGAAAAGGTAAATTTAAAGTGATTTACGTAATTATTTACTATTTTTCCTTTTTATAAACCTGCGAACCATTGAAACTTAATTCCGAAATTTCGAACATTATAGAAAAGATATTTTCAAAAATACTAATAGAAATTATATGTTATATTAAAAAAAAAAAAAAATGTTTCATTTTATAAAGTTTTTTCCGATTAAAAATATTCAAATTGAAAATTTTAAGCCGATTTCGAAATTTAGAACTTTTCAAAATAATTCAAAAATATTTTATTTTAGAAACGATAGCTCCATTTAAAATTTAGTCATATTCCAAAATTTGAACTTGCCTTCAAAATTTAGAAACTTACAAATAATTACAAAAAATCTAAAAATCTTAGTCCGAACTTGATCTTTGGATAATGTAAACATTAATTTTTTTTAAAATCATGACCAACAATGCGAATAATATATATATATATATATTCCTTCCTTTAGCATAGGGCCTCCTTAATAATAATAATGATAATAATATAATAATAATAATAATAATAACAACAACAACAATGATAATAATAATAATAACAATAATAAGAATAATAATAATAATTAGAATAATAATAATAATAATAATAATAATAATAATGAAATTATAATAATTCTGTCATTATTCGAAATTTGGTACAAATTTAACATTCTAAAATATAAAATTTGTAAGTTTAATTTAAAAACATTTACAAGAATTAAAAATTTTTTAATAATTTAGTCATGTTCGAAATTGGTGCAAAGCAAGCTCTTACCTTTAAAAAAAAGTAAAAATAGTAAAAAATGTGGAAAGCAAAATTAAATTTTCGAATTTTCGGATAATAATAGATTAAATGCATTCAACTAGTTTAAAATAAACCTCACATCTTTCTTCGACTCAAAATTCGTTTTAAAATGGACTATTAAAATTAAGAAAAAAATAAACTTACCCCCACTTTGCTCCTCTTTTTCCCTTTGCTGCTGTCTTTGTTGTTGCTGTTTTATTTTTTGTTCCTTTTTCTTATGCTCTGCTTCCGACCAAGAACAATGTATAGTGCCATCACAATGTAAATTTAAATTATCCACAGCGTTGGGTATTTCTAATTCATTAAAAATGTGACGTTTACCAGCTGCTGCTATGCGGCGATATAAAGATATAGATTGATAAATTAAAGCCCAAGCTTGTTCCTCAGACAAAGGAGCCTTAAATGATTCCAAAATATTTTTAACACTAACACAGCCCGTAGGATTGTTGCACTCACAAATGGAGGGAGGTGGCGTTGTAATTTGTGTTAGTGCATTAACTGTTTCATTTAGATCTACCGTTTTGGAAAGTAATTCTTCATTGGCACTATCCGGAGAAGTAGAGAGAAAACCATCTTCAACATCAGAATGTGCCTGATGACATTTGCCATTAATGATGGGTTTGGCTTTGGTAAAAGATAATTTTGTTTGTTGTTTATGTTGTTTATTATTGCTGCTTGAGCAATCATGAGCGCCTGCGTCATTTGATGGGGTATTTTGGGGACAGTTTGCCAAACCATCTCCTCCACCCTCATCGACAGCTCGTTGATTGCTGGCTAATTCTTCAGCCATTTTTTGTTGTTTGTTTGTGACCGACATATGATCACCAAATGTTTCTTGAATTTCGGTTGTCATATTATTAATGCTAAAGAAGTTTTCTTTTTAAGTTTAAATTTGTTTGGAAATCAATGATATTGTTTTTAGGGATTTAATTTTTCCCCCAAAATTTTGATATTAATTTTGTGTTAAATTATTCAAAATTTAATTAAAAAATGTACACTACTTGTCATAATTTTGTCATTACACACCTGACAACATTTACTTAGTTAATTAGACACATAAAAAACACAAAACATAAATTTTATTGGAATTTTATTTTTTTCATCAAACTCGTACAAAAATTGTTTTTTTAACACTTAAACCTGCAAGAGAAAAAAATACGCACAAAATTTATTGATTTATTATTAATTTATTAATATTACTTTAAAATTTTTATTGTTATATTTTGTTTAGTTAAATAATTTTTTATTTGTTAACAAACACACGTTTGCTAGAATTTGTTTAGATTTTTTGATTAATCAAAAAAATATAAAAAATGAGATTGATTCACTTGCCAAAAGAGAAATGACTTTGATTTTTTTGTTTTTTTTTTCTTTTGGGAACTAGTGTCAATAATAGGGTTGCCAAGAACGAAGAAATTTTGCGTATAAAGATTAAGAAAGAAATCTAACGACTTTATTTGAATTGTATTTTTGGCTTGAATTGCTCCAATTTTTTAATTTTTTTATTTTTCATCGTTGATAGTATTTTTAACGCTGAAAATAATTATGTGAAATTTTTTGAGTGTAACTGAATAGTTTCGAAGTAATAAGCCATTGAGAAACGTGCTTTCATATGAAACTCATATTAAAAAAAAATTGTTATTAAAAAATTAGGAAAAAAGGAAAAATTATGTAATCGATGTCGCTTTTGGACATACTCACAGAGTTAAAATCCCTTCCAGCCGGCTATTAATATAAAAAAAATATTAAAAAAAAAATTTGTTAAAACAATTTCTATAAAAATTATTATTATTTTTTTATAAATGCTTTAAAAGCTTTCAATTGATAGCTATATGTTTGCAATATAGGAAATATTTACTATTTTAAGTGAACTAGGGAGCGAATTCGAATAAAAAAGATTCGACTAATCGTTGAAGAAAACATAAGATTTATTAGAATTAGAATTGTATTTTTGGAGATAATTTTGAAAAACACCGTATTCACAAACCAATTTTAAATTTAAAATACATTTTAGAAATAAAAGTTGTATATAAAATTTGATTTAAAAGGCATTTTAAAATAAAAATTTATTGCGAATACAGAGGTTACTTTATAAAAATAAAAATTGTATTTAAATTAAGATTTATTATGAAATTTGACGAACAGCAGGTTTAGAATTTAAAATTTAGGTTAAATTTATTCTAAGACAAATTATTCAATTAATCGATGTTTCTTTCATCATATATATTTTCCATTCCGTTTTTTAAATTCCTTTAAAGCTGACTATAGAGGAATATTTTCTAAAGAAACAGTTTTTTTAAGAGCGAAATGGAATTCAACTAATTATTTTATTTGTTTATTTTTTACTTCTAAAGAGGTAAACATTATTATTACTATTTTTTATTATATACTTTATATACATATATATATAGTAGAATGTCAGAAATTAGAATCATATAGTTTTTCGAATAGTTATACTTTTTTTTATAAAAAGGGGTAAGTAAATAATTATATATATATATATATATATATATATATATATATATATATATATATATATATATATACATCATTGCTCCTCGTTTATTAATTACATTTGTAATTAATAAATATGCTCATTTATTAATTACAAATTAATTTCCGCAAATGTTTTTATATAAAATTTTATGCACATAATTTAAAAACTATTTGCAAAATTTCTTCGAATATTACTAATATTTTAATATTTTATTTATTTATGCAAATGCGAGTATTACACTGGCTTGGAAATGGTTTTATTTTTATTTAATCACTTTTCCTATAATATGTATACAAATTCTATTTTTAAATGTTACACATTTTAAATGTAATACGAAAAAAAAACTTGTAATAATGTACATTTAGTATTTTTTATCTAATCAAATAAATATGATTACTGAAAAACATTTCTTCGAAATACATTCATGAATTGAAGCACATTTACAATGCCTTTTTAATATGATGCTAAACAAGTAAATAAGTTATGTTAGTTACATTTTAAAATGTCTTTACATTTTTTATTACATATTAAATTATATAATTTACTAAGCGAACAATGTGTAGTCTTTATGGGATAATCAAAAATTTAAATAAAAAAACTGTGTAACAAATGTTTTATTTTTTACGGCTATTCAAAAATTTTCTTAAAATATGAATGTTGGTTTTTTACATATTTAATTTACATATTAAAGTATGTATCTACTTGTGAATGAAGACATATTAAAACAAAATTAGTTTAATGATTCTAATATTTATGCATTTAAAATCTGAAAAGAGAAGTTTATTTTAAAACAAAAGTTACTTTCGACAAAGGCCTTATTAATATTCAAATTTTAAATTAATGCAAGTTTAACATTACAAATAAATTTTAGAATTTGTTACGAAAAAGGGTGGTAATAAATTTCAATTGATTTGATATTAATATGCAATAAATCTAATAATTAAAACATTACTTTCTTATAATATCAGTTTATCCTATGCCAGTTTCGAAATATTTCGGCCCACATTCGTAAATATTTTTTATATTTTTAATAGGTGATAAACTTCAACACCCTGATATTTAATTAATTTAAAATTTCATAGCATAGAGATTTTACTTAAAGTAATTGATTAGGGTTATAACAGAAATCTAAGGTTTTTTTATTTTTAAAATTTTTATTGCTCCACAAAAGTTATGCTAATTTTTAAAATAAACTAATACATTAATTTTTTGTGTCTACATATATTGACAAAAATCAATTTGAAATGTTTTAACTTAAGTCATGCAAAAAGTCATGAAAATTTTTTAGATAAACTACGTACTTTTAATGAAGTTACAGCTTCATAAAAAATATATCAACTTGTCACATTTATTTTATTTGTTAACATTTACTTTTATCTCTGGTATTTTATGAAAATTGTGTAATTTAGCCAATCAGATTATTGGCAACACTGTTAATTATTGACACTTGTTTTATTAGAGAGCAGCAAAAACAACATAGATTTAATAACGGTTCATTAGCTCACGTGCCCGCAAATTGCTCTTGTTTATATGTGAAAAAAGAATCACGACAAAAACAAGAAAACGTGATTAACACAAACAAATGAATAATAAGAATAAAAAACAAGAAACAAACATAGAGACGAAAATATAACAGAAATTAACATTAAAGAGAAACAGCCAATTAAACATCATAAAACAATCAGCATAAATATTAATTATTATTGGATGCAGGGTTGCCGTTTTCATCTAATTAAACCAAAATTGGTAGATTTATTTTCATCTTCGGAGGTTTGGTTGGTTTGTTCCAAATATTCTGATTTTTTTGGTAGAAGAGTCATAAAAAAGAACATCCTAGTAATGACAACTCATGTTAAAACCATTAATTATGCTGCTAACTACTTCTTTTCAATAACAACACAATGTTAAAATTTATAAAAATATTTTTTAAACTTTTGGTACTTTATCCCATTTTTTGGAGCGTAAATATTTAAATAAAAATAGTTTCCCGAAAGCGTTAAAAACTGAAATCATCTATTTTAACTTTTTGAAAAGGTATTTTCGAAGAGGTGAAAAATTTAAGATTATGAAAAGTATATACATATTCATATTTTGAAGGAATTATTTGGACGTTTTGCTTGCACTAATTTTCAAATATAATTTTTCTCAAAAAGTTGATTTTAAATGTTGGTACATTTTTGGTATGTTTTGGTGGATTTTAGAGAAAAATATTTCCTTTGTGGCAGCGCTGATTGTTTGCAGCACAGTGGTTCTTTTATTGTTAGTTTCTAATTAAAATCCTAAGTCAGAAATCACAAAGACACCAAATACATTCACTTCCAGCAGTAAAGAGAACTTACTGTTTGCAAATATTTTTTTTTACACTAAGAAAAATAAACTGGTTTTTAACTATATAACATAGAACTTGTTTGAAAAAAATTTTGTTTTCTTATGTTGTCATAGTTTTTTATTAAACACTTGCAAACAATTGTTTTTAATGAATGGAAAAAAAGGAACAGGTAAGAGTATAAAGATTTTTTCCCAATGTTAAAATTTTAAGGGTAAATAATTTTGTTATTAAAACACTTGAGGGATAATTTCCTTTAGAATAAAATAACACTTGTTTGTTTTTAGCTTATTTTAGAAAAAAAACACTTGTTTTTTAAACAAATATTTTTTATTTGCTTTTTTTTATTATCTTTTTTATTTGAAGTTTATTTTCTTTTATACAATATTTGGTTTAAAATCAATTTTTTTATATATTATATATAAAATTCATTTTATAATAGATATTTATTTTTTGCCTTAAATAAAGTTGTTTTTTAAAATTTTATATTTGCTTTAAAATAAATGGCCGTTAAAAATTCTGTTATATTCCTTTTATATAATTTTCTTTACTGCATTTTAATAATTCTTTTCATAAATTTATAATACATATTTTTAATTTCTTCTTTTCTTTTTTTCTTTCTCTGTTGCACAATTATTTTAATTTTATTAAATTAATTTCACCAACCGTAACATAAATATAATATTTTTCAGCCATCACACACATGAAATATAATAATTTTTCTTTTTTATTTTTCCACTTTGTTACAGTAACAAATTTTTAACTGCATTCATATATAAATTGTAGCAGTAAATACAAGATATTAACCAAACAACACCGGAATACGTTTAATTTATGTTTTTTAAATTTTTTTTCGTTAGATAACTTTTATTAACAACCGCTTTCAAATGTTTATTATTTACTTGCAAAACTCAGACTGAATTCAATAAAATTCAAAATAAACACACTTTGGCCAGCAATCGGAAACAACATTTTGTTCGTTAAGTACATGTATGAGTAAAAAATTAAACTTAACGAAACTCTTGCTCTCTCTGTTTTCTCAAACTCTTTAACAGTTCACTGTTAACAAATGTAAACAATGTTAATTTAGTCACTTGTTAACATTCTGTTTGTTTGAATATTTAATAAAATTTGCCGGTTGTTTAGAAGTGTAGAAAGCGTATGAGTGTGTTTGTAAGAAAAATTCAAATTCACTAGAAATATCTAAGAAATATATAGTTAAGAAACATTTTTTAAATCTATAAAAAAAATTCATTTAAAATTTTATGTAAAAATTTTATGCAAAAGTTTTTCAAGAATATCTCTTCTTATATATAAAATTCTCGAGTAACGGTGTTTGTAATTGAACTCCTCCGAAACGGCTTCACTGATTTTTATTTTAATTTTGTATGTAAAGTATATTTCATATCGCTAGAGGGGGTAAAATAGGCCACAAGGGGTAAAAGCTCTCCCGCCCTATATTTTCTGAACTAATAAACCGATTTGCTGGAAATTTGGCAGGCAAATAGTGTAGCGTCTGGAAAGAACTATAGCCTATAATTTTTATTATTTAGGAAGGAAAATAGGGAAAGAGGGCTAAAAGCTCCCTCTCCCTATATCTTCTTAACTAATAAACTTAAAATTTGGTATGCAGACACTGTAGCATGTGAAAAGAACTTAAAAATATAAATTTTTTGGAAATTCCAATACTTAGAGTGTAAAATAGGGCAAAACTTGTAAAAGCTCCCCCTCCCCATGTCTTTTTAATTAATTATACAATGATAGTTTCAATTCTTGAAGGAACTAAAGGCTATAAATTTCAATATTTCGGGCGTAAAATAAAGCAAAAATGGGTAAAATCACGTCCACCCATTCCCACACACTTACAGTATTTTTTAACTAAAAATTAAAATAATCACTAGAAATAAGTTATATGCAAAACAATGTTTGCTGGGTTATCTAGTTTTATTGCACAAATTTCCCAATATCCAAGAAATAAAGAGAAATATATCATTTAATAAAACTATAATATAAACTAAAGTAAACATGTAATATTTATAATTAAAATATGTAATTTTTCGAAGAAAAATTTATAGTGGAAAATTTTTGCGTATAATTCAAAAGACCCTTTTTGATCTTTACTGCTTTAGTTAACATTTGTTAAAGGTCTTGTTAAATTAACAGGAAAGCCAAGAGGGTTGCAAATTAGAAAGGAAATGGAGTTAGTGTTGCCAGATAAATATAAAACGTAATATTTGTTTTTACCAAAATTTTTCTATAAATATAAAGTTTATAATTTTTTTTCTATAAAATTAAAATTTAAAGAAAGTGGTCTATACACAGAAAAAAATACATTTTTTATTCTATTACTAAATTTATACACTTAAATATTTTTTTTATTGAAATCGGACCTATCGCGAAATTAGTAAACCCAAACATTTAAATTCGTAAATGAGTTATTGACCAATGCCGGATGAAGGGTGTAAATCTAAATCAATTAAAAATTTCTTTATTAACCGCTTATAAAGTCTTTTCTTTTGAAATGTGTAAATAAAAAAATTTTTATTAACAAAACTTTGGCGGAAAAATGAAGGAATTATGCTATATTTTTATTAAAAAAAATTCCATTTTTCATACTAGTTTCAGAGTACAAACATTTTTTTCAGCATATTATTTCGGAATGTATTAGAAAGTACAGAATATTAAAAAAAAATCCCTCATATAATTTACGATTTTTTGAAATTTTTACATAATCGATGTGGTCAACTTATCTGTAGCTTATCTTCTATTATTACAGGGCGACCAAAAGATGATTTTTCTGAAATATTAGGTCTTCCTCTACAACTTTTCATATATTTCAATTCCATCCGACTAGTAGTTTAGGGCAGGGGTTCATACTTCACGGAGAAGAAATTTTTGTTTTTTCGCGTCATATTTTGATTTTTAGTGTAGTAGAAATGAAAAATAGTTAAAACTCACAAGGTATTTATTTTAAGTAAAATTGCGTTTCCAACAATCATTTATTTCTTAAATATAAAAACTATGAATCTTTTAAATCTCATAAACAATTAAAAAATATTAAATGTAATCATTTTTATTTATTTTTTATTTTTACTAACTTTTTAACATTGGGAGTAATTTTTAACAAAGCACATCTTACTTCATTTTCCACATACAAGTGTGATCTAAATTTGGATTTTATTAACTGTAGGGCAGAAAAACTGGTTTCACATAAATATGTAGATATAGACTTTAGCAAAAGTTTTAGCTCCCAACCATCATGTAAATTGTTATATGTATAAATAATCTCCATTTTTTTGTGCGAATAAATACAAAAAATGATTAAATGGATGATTCTGTAATAATAAAATTAGTAACATCAAATAAAGAATTATTATTTCTTCCTTGTTCAAATACTAACATTTTATCCTTTTTAAGGCAATTTTAAAAATCAAAAAAGGTTAGAAAAAACTAGAAGGTAAAACGAAAATTTTGAGGCTAAAAGCAAAATAAAAAAGGCAAGATTTAGCCTTAAAAAGACTAAACTGGCAACACTGGTCATCAGTATCAATGTTGAATTGATTACTCTACGTTTCTATGAAGAAATTTTTATTTCCTAACATAAGAAATAACGTCGGCTAAATAACGGGAACAAATTTTTATTTCCAACTTTATGTTAAGGAGTACTTCTACGAATTAAATTAGATGATTTAAATTCTAAATGTTTGTTATACATATTTTTAAAGAATACAACCAACAAAAGCAGCCAACAATATTCTGAAAGCTTAACTCCTCCTATATCAATGTTTCTAGTTTCATTAAAATCGGTTCAGCGGTATAAAAGATCCAGAATTATTACCATTTATTTTGCAAATGACCTCACTGTGCAGTGTAATAGGGCATTCAGATCAACGCGAAATTTCGAACTTTCGCGATTTCGGCCAAAATCAAGTTGAAATTACGTAATTTCCCATACATTTTGACACTTGCGAAATTACATAATTTTGTGTAATTTCGGCGAAATTACATTGAAATTGCGATGTCCATTTCCGTGCAACTCTGTACATGGTTGGAAAAAATACTTTTTTTCAACTATGTACTGCATGTTTCAATCGTGAGAAAAAAAAAAAACAATTGACAGCTGATCTTAAATTTAAACACAAATCTTAAAATTAATTATTAAAGTGATTTTGCAAAATGAAACCTATCCTTTTTACATTTGCAAATTAATAATGTCTTATTTAGTAAATAATTGTTTCTTATTTGTTTCCATTTCAAAATACTTTATTTACCCCTATAACAATTTAAAATGTAAATAATAAGTATCAGCTGTTCACGAAATTACATTAAACGTCATCTAGCCAGTATGAACACTCTAGATTTCATTCGTAATTTCGGCATGAAATTTCGTAATTTCGGCATGAAATTTCGTAATTTCAAGCCGGTCTGAACAAGGCTTAAGCAAAATCACTTTAACAATTAATTTTAAGATTTGTGTTTAAATTTAAGATCAGATGTCAATTGTTTTTTTTTTTTCTTCTCACGGTTGAAACATGCAGTACTTAGTTGAAAAAAAGTATTTTTTCCAACCATGTACAGAGTTGCACGGAAATGGGCATCGTAATTTCAGTGTAATTTCAGCAAAATTACACGAAATTATGTAATTTTGAAGGGTCAAAATGTATGAGAAATTACGTAATTTCAACTTGATTTCGGCCGAAATCACAAAAGTACGTAATTTCGCGTCGGTCTAAATGCCCTATTACGTACAAAAATATTGGAATAAATTATAAACAACAGGCATCTATGGCCACACATAATAAAATCACAACTGTATTTTTACATTGGGTTACGCTATAAGCCAAATATATGCGAACAAAGATCACATCATATGACGGTGCATTTTTTATGCTCGCAACTGTATGTATGTATGTATGTATGTATTTTTTTATTTTTTAATTTTTTTTTTTTGAAGTATAAATGTGAAAATATTAAAGCATACTATTATTTTTATTTGTTGGTAAAATGGTGAAGGGTATAAAAGATTCGACACTTCCGAATATAGCGCTCTAACTTGTTAAGAAATATTTACTATTTTTAATTACATTTTTAATCGCATATTTTAAAGAAATAAATGATAAAAATCTGGCCTCTATATAATTAATTTCCTTTGCAACTTCAGATTTAGTGAAATTTGCGAACAACACTTCGCTTTGCCTTGTCCCGCTTTCTCAGGGTTCTCAATAAATAATCTAGAAAAAAGTACTTTTTTTTTTTAATTGGAAACTTATTTCTTCTCGTTATCATTAGTTTGTGAAATTTTTCTAAAGAAATTGTAATAAATTTATAAATATCACCCAGCAAAATTTCCCAAAAAATTCCCATACAAAGAAAAATTATCCAATGTTTTGAAGTAATTTTTCGTCATTTTTGAACTATAATTCTTCTTTGATTAAACATTTCCGAATTTGTGGGTCATTTTTCTTATTAATAAGATCTTTTTTAAATTATTTTCATAAATAGTTTCTATCGTTGATGAAGTATATTAAAAAAATAGTTTTAATTATCGATTTAGTAACTACACAAAATTAGTTAAGGCACATTTATTTAGAGAATAAAACACCACAGGCGAAATTTTTTATTAAATATAAATAATCTCAATTTTTTGTGCGAATAAATACACAAAACTGCATAAATGGATGATTCTGTAAATATAAAATAAGTTATAGTAAATAAGAAATAATTTTCTTGTTGTTGAAATACTAACATTTTAGTCTTTTTAAGGCAATTTTAAAAATCAAAAAACGTTTGAACAAGGCTAGAAGCTAAAACAAAAATGTTGAGGCTAAAAACAAAATAAAAAAAATAATTTTTCTCCTATTTAGAGAAGTAGAACTAGCTAACTCCTGCAATTCTTCAAATGATGTATCAATTTCTTCGCTTGTCTTCATTAAGCAAAAATTATATATTTCTGAAATATTTACCAGATTATTCCTATTTAAATGGGTTATACCATTTTATCTGATACTCTTAACATTTGATTATTATTCTTTGTTCAAAGACTTTATGTAGTCTTAAATAGTTCTGTACAAAATTTTTCTGTATGGGCGCTATTTACCATTACGATATAGTCGTAACCCAAATATGTTTTTAAAGTGTTGTTTAAGACAATAGTAAACATTGGTTTGACGAAGCTCTTTTTAGGACTTCAACATTACTGATAACAGTTATTGATTACATTCGGCTCTCTTCTTATGACCTACTGGTTGTCTTTTTAGTTTGCTCATAAGACTAAATGCAACTAGTTGAATAAATTTAAGAAACTTTGAATATTCCAATTCAAATTAGAACTAAGATATCAGTAATTCCGTTAGATCAATATATTATTTCATAGAATAATATTAATTAATATAACATGTCTACAAACAATACTATATTGAATTTTGGTTTCTACTACAAAAGATTTGTTGTAATTGTTTCTTTTCTTTTGAAATTTTTCATTCTTTAATAGATAATTCTTCAATTTATAAAATATTTCATTGATAAGTGTTATTCACGACTATTTTTCACATGAATTAGGAAAAAAGAAAGTTATAAAAAATCTTAAAATGTCAACAATAATACCATATAAATACGTTTATATCTCTATTCATATGACCCAAAATCCTATTGTTATTTGGCCCATATTTGTAACCAAGATAAGGAGAATTTTAAATACTTAAACAGGAAAAAGTATTTAAACGAAAGTGAAATTCAATAAATAATGAAAAACTACTGATTAGCATAATTTGTTACAAGTAATTTCTAAAGCTTTTGTATAAACGTTTTTGTTTTGTATTTAGTTAAAGAGTTTTCTTTAAATTTCCATTAATAAAAATGAAAAGAGTAGAAAAAAAAAATATAAAAACACACAGAAATTGATTAGAAATATAAATAAAAAACAAAAAATGCATAAAAGTTCAAATGCATTATGGTAAAAGGTGAGGAAAAAGATCATGATCATGTTATAGACATGACTCTTCTTTTGGCGTTTTTCTCAAGATGCCAGCAAACAACTATGTAGCTACGAGTACTTACCTAAAACATACAAACATATTTTGAATATTTAATCACAGCTCATTAACAGATAAATTGCCGTTTATGTTTTTTTTGTGTTGTTTGCTTTGCTGGCTGACTTCTAAAAGACAAAATTATAACGTTAAACAGCAGTTTCCCATTTTAGTTAAGTAAAAAAACTTCTTCTTCATACAAAATCTAAGGAAAAAAATCTCATATTTCAGACTTGACATTTTCCATAAAGAGCCCTCTAGACGAAAACTTTGTTAAAGTTTTCATTAATTTTTTATTTTTTTTAATTTGTTATTAGGAAATCTTTAAATAAGAAAAACTAAAACGTATTTATCATTGTTTCTTCTTTTTTTTTATTTAAAGTTTTGTTAAAATAAAAAAAGGTATATTTTTTATCCAAAAAGTGTGTGTCTGTATGAAATGCATGTGAAAAGTGAAACTGGTTAATAATAAAAAATAAAATCCTCTTGTATTTTTTAAAAGATAAAAAAAAAAACAAAAATTATTTAAATCTTGGCTTAAACTCCTCATACCAATTTATACAAGATGTTTTGGGACAGTAACCAATGAATGCTTTAAAAAAAAACCAAAACCATCACCAACCACCTCGTGGCAAATGAAATGAAAAGTAATTTTTACTTTTAACCCAGCAAAAAAAGGTTTATTTAAGAGCTATTAAAATGAAACTTTACACATAAAAATTATTACCTTATACATTTCAATTAACACAGTTGTTTAATTTTACATCAAAATTTAATTAATATATTCAAGCAAAAATAAAAGAGTAAGTTTTTTTTTTTCTTATTGAAATTTTTAGTTCATTCAATCATCCACTTGATTGATTTAAAAAAAATTTTAATTGGAAACATTTTTCTGCTTTTCATTTTAGTAATTCATATAATAATTTTTTGGTGAGAGGTGTAAATTTAAAAAATTTTTTAATTAAAAGAATTATCTTGGTGATTGGTGACTTTTTTCTGTGTACAAGACTTAAATAAAATAAAAAGATTAGAATTAAAAAAAAAAAAAATGGTTTATCAACTAACTTTATTGCTTCCTTTTAGCTTCCCTAGAAGCAAAGTTTAACATATTTTCAAAAACCCTAAAAATATATAAATCTTTTGGGTAGCTCGGTAGTTAACAGCGAGCTTGTTTATCAGTCTGAGGTTTATGGGTTCAATTCCTTTTAATAAATAAATAAAAAATAAGTAACTAAATAAATAAATAGATAAATCTTTTATCATTATTAAATTAAATCTGTGTTTTTAGGACATGTGTAGTTTTTACTTTCCTATTTCCTTGGCAGCTAATAAAATTAATAAAAATATTTTTACATTTAAAAAATCAATTTTTTGCTGGACATTCCATCCTGCTTTGGCGTTTAACTTTGAATCTGTTGATATCTGTGTCTTTTCGCTGTTCAGTTTCGCGGTCAGTGAGCGCCAATCATTTTAAACATTTGCATGTTGCATACAACAATTTCAACGTTCAATCAACTAAATACCAACCAACGTATGGTAGATATGTACACTTCATATATTTACATTTGTATATGTTTTATTTAAGAAACAAAACGTTAAATTATTTAACTAAAAACTATTGTTGCCGCTCCCGCTGCGGCTAGTTGTTGCATTTACTTACAAGTCATGAACATCATTTTAAACATGATGTGTGCGAGTACGAGTACGAATATGTACAAGTATTATTTGACTTTAAACATGATGCCATGATGTGGCATCGTTGAAATGGAATTTATGTTTTTTGTTTTTTTTTTTTTCGTCTGTAATAAAATTAGTAAACGGTTTTTATTGTTAAATAGTTTTAATAGATGGTGATTATATTCTAAAATACCCTACTAATAGTATATTTAACATTTATAGGGTATTTGTTAAATATTGTTCGTTAATCTTAACTTTGCTCTACTATTTGATGATAGACTTCGTAGGAACGATAGATCGGTCGATAACAAGGATCCTGACAGTAAAAGTAGTACAAAAAGATGAACTTTCGCAGACTTGAACTTGATGAATTTTGAGTTGGTACTTTAAAACTGCGCTGATACAGGATACTCTTTTATCCAATGGAAACGTCACAGTAATACTTCTGCATGAATGATTTGAGGGTATGGATGTCTTTCGCTAAGGTGAATTTAATTGGCTACCAAGATTGTAAGTTTTAATACCATTGAATATTTGTTGTGAGGTTTTTGAAAGTTGTACACATATCTATACCAGTAAGTCGCCAGCAACTAATGCTTTCAAAGTCCACATAATTCACATCGTCTCTCAAGACTGACAGACTAGTCAGTTCACTAAGAATATCAAACAAGGGTTTACCTAGGAAAATCTTTCTCTCTGAAAGATTTTCCTAGAAGATAAGTGATGCTTGACTGCAAGTCTGAGAACGTGTTTATCAATAAGACAATGACCCGAAAAAATGTCCATCAAGAGATAGAGTTTATCTCTCAAGAGAGATAAGATTCCGGTTAGGCTTGAACTGAGCTCTGTGCACAGAATTCTAGCAACTTGGCAAATATTTTCAATCGTTTGCCTCTAGAAGCTTGCTCGTAGCCATTGGTATGCCAACATTATTATCTGGAAGGATCTGTGTAGTACCCGTGGTACCATCTTAGACGAGCTCATGTGCTAAATAACTATTCTCTACGTTTTTGTATTTTGGCGCCCAAATTAAGTGCAGATTGTACTGCAAACTATTAATATTAAGGATGTCCCTGCCTACAAGGATTCGAGCGACCTGGAAATCTCCACAGTAAATTCCACCTTCAACTCCATCACCAAGTTTAGAGCCATCAGTGAAGAAGTTTACCTTATCTCTGTTCCACATTTCTTAGCATATCTAGCAGTTCCTATCAGGGATGAAACTAGTTTCACAACCGAGACAACATAATCCATGTATTCCCATGTGAATTCATTGTAGAGAATAGTGCCCGAATGTGCATTGTCGAATTGTTTTTAGCCTGTTCCAGATTTCTTAGCATATCTAGCAGTTCCTATCAGGGATGAAACACTTGAAACTAGTTTCACAACCGAGACAACATAATCCATGTATTCCCATGCGAATTCATTGTAGAGAATATTGCCCGAATGTGCACTGTCGAATTGTTTTTAGCCTGAGAGCGGTACTCGAAACCATGGGAATATGATGCAAGAACGCTTGAAAGGCAGCAATGTTAGTGGTTCTCAAAGCTCTGGTAATACACAGCGCTTCATATTCAATGCATAATATAAAAACAAATTTTAATAATGCATCATACCTGTTATTGAAAAACCCCTTTAGTTGTACTTGTTGAATTCAAATTATGTTAGTTGTTTTTTTTTGATCCAACCATTCATTACTGTTTCTCAAAAATGGTCGTATAGAACATGTCTAAGATTACATTTTTCTCATTCATTTCCAATTAATTTTCCAAATCGAGTGAAATATAATTTTTAATCTTTATGACTGAACGTTCTATTCGGCGTTGAATAAACTTTTTGTAAAAATAGTAAAATATACCTATTAAGTAGGGATGGAATCGTATTTCTTACATTATAAGAAATTTAAAAGTTCTGTAGTATTCTTGCGCCGATTTCATACACTCGAACAATTTTATAGTGAGCTGGATTATCTGTTTGGGGCTTGCGGATTCGATTTCAGCCAGAGACTAAGGTCTTATAAATAAATAAATAACTAAATAAATAAATAAATAATAAATAATAAATAAATAAATAAATAAATGAATAAATAAATAAACAACAAAAAAAAAATCCACATGTTAACATAATCCACCGAGTTTTCGGCTGTGATCTTAATTGAAAAACAATTAGCATAAGATATATGTGTGTACTCCTTTGTGATAGTATAGGAAATAATATGATTTTAGATACTGTAGTAGCCTTATTCAAGTATTCCAAAACCGTTTTGATATCTTAATGATAAATATACAATGAACTGCAGTCAACATGACCTTGACTTCTTTTGGTGTTAACTTTTTATTAAATTTTTATTCAAATTAATTCTATAACTAAAACAAAATCTTTACATGACTCAATACCTTCTCGTTGGCGTTTTCTTTACCTCATTATTCCATCTTAATAATCATATTTTTTAAGAAACCTTTAAAGCCTTTTAATAAGAATTCCTAAAATCCATTTCATTATTGAGTTAAACTTTTACTTTTTATTTCTATAAACCAGATTATTTAAAATATAACTAAAGCTACTGCGGTTAAACGCAAAAGTAAGGTACCTTTAGAACGATTTTAACCGCTCCTAAATTCTTTGATGTGTATTTCATTCAGAAAACTCTTTGTTTTGAGAGACGAAACAACCAAACGCAATAAATATTATAATTAATATGGAGTTTTTTTTTTCCTTTTTGTATGTACAAAAAGTATGCTAAAAAATCAAGGCAATTACTTGGAAATTATGATTGTATTTTCATTATAAACTTGGGTGAGAATTTTCTATATAAAATATGTACACGTAGAGAAATAAGAATAGAAAATAAATTCAAATAAATTTAACATAAATGGTTAATAGTAAATATATCTTTATATGATTTATTTAGGCTTCAAAGAAACTCAAGCGGAAAATACTCCAACAATGCTGATGAAGTGTGTTGCGGCACAAAAAATACGTATTCTGTTCGACTGGGGTCTATAGTACACAAATTCTGTTTTGCTATCGTCAAACAGATAAAATAGCTATAATTAACGATTGCAATTCATTTAATATTTTGTAGAATTTATTTATTTTATAGTAAAAAAATTAAAAAAGAAATTTCCCTAAGTGTGTAGTTTAGGGTTAAATATTATTTACATTGTTTGGTTTCGTTTCTATCTACACATTTATATTAGTTACCTTTTGTGTATGTAATTTTTTTTATGTACACACATAATCACATAGTACTTCTATAAAATAGTACTTATAATGAAATCTGTAAAGATTCTAATTTTTACAAGTATTAAATATTCACTTGTAAAATAAACGTATGCAAGAGAATGAGTTTCTTATTCAGCGAACCATGACTATGTATGATATTTTTTATATCTTCTTCTATAATATTACTAAACACTCACAGAAAAACATTTAAACATTTAGTTAGATATAACTAAATGTAAGTAAATTTACACATACATAAACAATAAAAAAGTGTTATATTTCCAAGATATCATTACGACTGGAAGTTGTGATGTGTATGATGTGATTTTATACGAAATGCTACACTGAGAAATATATCCGCTAAGAAAAACTATCGTATATTGTTGTGAGTAGCTTAGGAGATTTAAAAGTAGAGATTGAACATGAAGAAGATCAAGGCTCGTGCCAAACGTCAGAAGTGCTTGCAGATTCATTAGTAGCAGATAAAGAAATAATTCCAATTCCAAAAGCAAGCTGAAGCCAAAAGTCTTTAAAGGTATATTTTGCATTTCTGAAATGATGTTTCCATAAGTGGCCAGAAAAATGAAAACGTCGTAGCTTCCAATCGACAATAATTTGAATAAGTATTCATTTTTCATTAGAACGAAATGAAATAATGAATATACCCAATTGTTTGATTACAAAGAATATTTAAAGGTGAATGTAGGGTTACAAAAATCACTACCATATATTCTGATGTAGGCCGACTTATAAAAAACGTAAAAATTCAAATTACTATAGTTATATCAAGTCAAGATGACTAAATCATATACTAAGAGAAGCGTATATTCAGGTAGTGTAAATAGGCTGAAGTTAAAGTAGCTGATGGTATGCTGAATAATATGATCACATAAAAGCGATAAATAAGTAAATAGAGTGTATTATTAGATCACTTGGGGAGATACAGGTTGGTTCTAAGATTTTATATATATAACGACTTTTAAATATCAAGGCTTGCGCTGTTGGCTGTTAACTTTGCCAACAGCGCAAGCCGGGAGTTCCCCGGCTAAAAATATACTTAGGATAGCGACGCTCCTTTAAGAATTAATATATTGATCAAAGTTTACGATATTCTGCCCTATTTCAGGAGTTTTGGACACTAACATAATATATAATAAATACATTAGAGTGTCCCGTAGAAAAAAAATTTTGTAAAAATGGAAAAAAATGTCAAAATATTTTTTTGCACAATATATGAATATTTTATACTTTTGTTCTTTTTGTGAGTAAAATATTGGAAAGTTATTTTGTAGTAACTTTGATGCATTTTAAAGAAGTTTAAAAAAATTGG
The DNA here is from genome assembly GCA_932274085.1 of Protocalliphora azurea. NCBI lineage: Eukaryota > Metazoa > Arthropoda > Insecta > Diptera > Calliphoridae > Protocalliphora > Protocalliphora azurea. The sequence continues at coordinate 93,024,286 of OW026520.1, forward strand.
TCACAAAAATGAAAAAAATTTTTTTTTTTTTTTTAATATTTTTTCCATAACTAGCTCAAAATAAGGAATTTTTTTACACCCAATTTATTAAAACTGAAGACCAATTTTAAAAATGTTTGTAATATTTTTCGTTCAATAGCAAATGGGATAGTGGTTAACCTTGGCGAACTCCTACATTGATAGGGCATCTTATTGTGTTATGAGTTTCTATGGTATTCCCTTAAAATAAAGAGCATTACAAATGGTACAATGATATAGGGTGTCGAAAGTACAGAAATTTTCACCATTCGGTTCATTATTTCGTAATTATTCGCAAATTATTAATAAAGTCAATACCAAATGTTTTGGGTCAGAAACCGTCTTTTTTGATGCGGATGTCGTGAACGAGAGCATCTGTCAGTTGTCTGTATTTTTACAAACCAGCTTATTGCCCATACTAAGGAAAGTTCTTGCAGTCAGTAAGGTGTCCTTTATTTGGAATCTTAATTATCATGCTCTCTTTCAGTTCGTCTCTAAGATCGCTGGTGTCTCAATAGTCGTCAATTATGAGTCGTATGAGTAGAAGATATATTATTGATACCAATTGTTTTGTTGTTTTTTGAGACTTTCAATTTTATTCTCGATTTATATAGGGTGGTATTTACAAGTAGTTATGAGTGGTATGTGGATACGTTTGGTAACCGCAAAGTTTTTAGTAATAAATCTGTATTTTCCAAACTACGCCTCGGATCGAATTGAAATGTATGGGAAAGTTTTAGTTTAAAATGTATTAAAATTAGAGAATATTTTAAAAAATTTTCTCCCATATGCCTCAGGATTTATTCCCCAAACAAAAAAAAAAAAAAAAAAAAAATGCAATAAAGTTGGAAATAACTTTTTAACTGTAAGATATAATTTAAATGAGTACGCATGTTTTTGCTCGCCAAGAACTTTACAGAAATATAAAAATATTTGAAATTGGACTTGATTTGTAGAAGTTACGATTTTTTGTAAGTTTTACATACACAGATGGTCAACTTTGATACCCTGTAAGTTATCTGTATTATAACAGGGTGACTATAAGATGACTTTTCTGAAAACCTAGGAACTCCTCTACAACATTCCCATACATTTCAATTCGATATGATGAGTAGTTTAGGAGATACAGATATATTACCAAAAATTTTGCGATTGGCTCCACTGTGGGACGCTCAGTATTTCTACATAGTAATCCACTCATACATCTATGTAGTTGTTCAGTTTTTCATATAATCTAGACTTGTCCTCTCATTTTGAGTTTTGAATTTATTGAGATCTACTTTGCATTTTTTTCTTTTCGATATCAGGTTACATGTTTCATCTGAAATCCATTCCTTACGTTCGGCTCTTTAGCAATCGATATTATCTTTTGCGGGATTTATGAAGTAGGTTTTACCCATTATCCATTCTTATCTGCTGCCGTTTTGTTATTCAATTTTCGTGGTATGAAATCTTTTCCTTGCAGTTGCCACCTCTTTCACAACGAACATCTAGCAGACATTTAGATTTTTATTGAAGTCATTCATTAATATTATGATATATCCGGTATTTATGCCAGATATCACTCTTGATAGAATACTATTATACGTTATATATCCGGCTCCCTTGGGGTATCTAACAATTGTAATTTTATCGGAATATTGTTCCCTGTAATGTACTCCACTTGATCGGTGCTGGCTTGACGGATTTCCTGAATAGATGAGAGTGAATCCATTCGATGTTCTAAATTCAGTAACGTTTGACCATATGGGTTTACTTAGTCTAAAAAAAAAAACAGATTGTAATTCACCATTTCCCTACAAATATGGGCCAATTTGGCCGGTTCCAAGAGTGATGGTCTTCACTAGACCATTAGTACCCCAATACACAATATGTAGTTACAATATTTTTATTTAACAATTTTCTAAATGTATCTAGAATGAGTCAGTTAGTTTGTTGTTATTTTTTATAAAAATTTGTTTCGATTGTGGTATCATTTTGAGCTTTTCTTTTTGTTTCGTTTGAATTCGTAACCCATTAAAAACAACTTTGTATTTTAAATGAAAATGACTGTAAAGTATTACATGGGGTCGATCAATAACCTTTTTTTTTACTTATTTGTAAAGAATTGAATTTGGTATCAGAACACAGTAGAAGAAAACAAAAAAAATTTATATTTAAACAGTGAGTGCTGTGTTTTTGATTGCTACAGCATGAATGGGCGTAGAACGGAAATGCTATAACGTATTTAGTGATGTCACAATATTTTATATCCATATAGGTTTGTTATAATTCTTTTTTTTTTAATAAAATAAATGCAATCCCAAGTACAAATTATTACTTTTTTATTATTGTGTTAGTTAAGCCAACTAAGAAACATTGGCGAGCAAGACAGACATTTTGAAATAAGCCCTTTTTTAATCTGGTTAATAATCTTATATTATTCTAATATTATTTTTTCTATTAAAATAATTTTTTTCTTTATTTTTTCAATTATAGAATTGTATTTTGTTGGCCGTTACATAACAAATTAGCATGAAGTACTATAAATCTTTATTATGATTTCAATTTTCTATTTTTATTTGTATCATAAAGACTGATTGGTACTGACATTTATGTATTTCGTATTGCCTAAGCAAATCAAATCAAATGTATATAAAATTGTTTTTTTTATTATTAAGATTTTATTTTTAACAAATAAACGTGATCCAATTTGCTGGACATCGTAATGCAAAGAAGGTATAGCAACAAATAAACGTCAATAATAAACCAAAGATTAAAAAAAAATATATATTGAAACTAATCTAGGTTTATGTTGATCATAATGATCGTATTTGCTCATAATGTTGTTGTTAATTACATTGTCTCTAGTTGTCAGTTGTTGTGTCAATTTAAAATCACTTCTCTTGTCTACAATCAACAGCAGCCATTGACTGACTGATTGACTGATTCATTCAATCATAATTGGCATGATTCTTCGTTATGGCCTAAAGGGTATTACAGTGGCCTACACGTTTATATTTGCATTTCCTCAATGTAATTGATTTATTTTTATTTTTCCTTTGTAGATTTTCTTTACAATAATTCAAATTATTAAAGGGCTTTTTAGTCATTAAAATCCATTATATTCCATAATAAACTTTGTTAGCGGATTTTCTTTAATTCAATTAATTTTTAATATAAATTAGTAAGTAAGGTTTGATGAAATTGAATTGATAGAACTTAGGTAGAAAATAGTGTAAACAATTGTTATTTCTTGGTCCAATTTAATTTTGAATATATTCAGTTATGTTGACATTTTAGGGCTCAAGAATATTTTAAACATACATTCCCATATACATAAATTGTTGTAAGTCTTAAGTTTCATTGAACTTAATGGTTAAACAAACATGCTTTAATATTTTTTCAAACAACAACAAACAAATAAATTGCTTTAGTAATTCATTTCCTATTTCCGCAACCGTCGTTTGTTCTCCAACTTCGCTATTTAGTGTCTGTTTTAAGATTTCAAATCATTTTCCAAACACTGCGTAATAAAAATTCTTTAAACACAATTTGGAAAATGCTAAAAAAAATAAGAATTTCAACGTCTCATGATCATCATAGTGTTTGAATGATATTTACAGAAAGAAACCAAGAAATCTATAGAAAAAAAGAATTAAATTAATTTGTGTCATGCTCAGGTGAGTCTGTAAAATCAACAAAAAGAAAGACAAGAAAATTAAAAAAAAAAAAAGAATAACAGACTCATCATTTACAACAAACGGAACAATGAAAACTACAAAATAATATTTATAAATCGTAAAAAAATTTGACGAAAAATAAAATATAATGACAAGAATTTGATGAATGTATGCCATTTATTTAGTCAGTCTGCCAGGCATCCCCGGCACCTTCGCCACATTTAACAATTTTTTGAAATTACTTCATTTATGTCGCACCATTCCCTCTATACTATTGGTGTAAATACCACAAAAATCTACAAAAAATAAACAAAGTTTATGACAAAAAATAAAAAAAAAGAATTTTAGACAAAATTAAAAGTAAAATATAGAAATTAATCTGCTCTAGAATGTGTCCAAAATATGTATGTTACTCGTAACAGAATCTTTTGTGCAACATCTAGATACAGGCGGACGGACAGACAGAGACATTATAAAAAACACATTCCTATTGAGAAATAGTAAATGGAGTGACGGAACAGGCACCAACAAAACTTACACGCTCATTGCGAAAGCCGTGCAGTGTCATAGAAGCCCACATATGCTATTGTAAAAGCACAGAGTGATAAAAAAGAAAAGGAACAAGATTTTATAAAACAAGATAAAAAGAAAATCTTGTTTTCGATATCGATAGAGATTTTTCTATAGAAAATCTTGTTATCGATAAAAAAAAAGATACTAAAAGTGTACATATTTCGTAATGCATTACAAATTTTTTAATTGTAATAACATATTTGTTTATAAAGATATCTTAATGAAATTTGCAGGAAATGTGAATCTTATTAATATAAATAAAAGCACGTTAACCAAATTTCAATCAGAGGTAGGGTTTTCCTGAATTCCCAAAAAAAACTAATCCAAATTACCAAAAATGGGACTTTTTACATTTATGGCTATAGAATCCACATGTTTCCGAAGATTCCTGTAGATTTTGATTTAAAACTTTTAACAACATATTGAAGATTCTTAAAATATATTCCGCTTGTCGATTCGTGCTTTGGGATTTGGTCTAAAATCAAAACTTTCATATAAAATGTGTCAAATTCGGAAGGGTGTGTACCATGACCAATTGAGTTATTAGGCTTGTTTTTATCTTCAAGTCATCTATGTGAAGTTAATTTTCAGAAAAGTGCAATATTATTATATGTTGCTAAAGAAAATTTTATTTTAGATAAAAAAAAAGTGTAGATACTTTTTCGGCTAAAAAAACACAAAAAGTCGTCTTTTTTGCAATTTTCAAATTCAAAATCGTTTATTTTTGGACTTGGTAAAGATATCGAATTCAAATTTCTTTGATTCAATATATAATTTTGTTTTTTAACTAGTTAAGAAAAAAAATAATAAAATTGGTCGGAAATACTAGGAGATATATGAAAAAAACTGGACCAAGAACATGCAAATTTATGTTGCTTAAAAATTCAAACACAAATAACTCGAAAACTATAAGAGAAAAATAGGACATGTAAGCATGTCTTTTATAGGTCTTATCAGAGCCTACAACAATATATAAAAATATTTGATATCGAACAAAAATTTGGCAAGTGATTAAAATTTTTTTATGTTTTTTATTTTTTATTTTTTTATGAGGTATCTAACTTTCAGCTCCCTTAGCTCCGCCCCTGGGGGGTTTGTTGTGCCCCCTTCCAAACTTAACATTGTACACTCCTCTGCTACGCCTATACCAAATTTTATGAAAATCCAACCAGCCGAACAGAAGTTACAGATTTATTTCCAAAAAATTTCGATTCTGCCCCACTGTGTAATGTAGTGATTTCTGTTTTTCCTACTATTGATATTTATTTCATAATAACACTATGCGACAGTTAAAATCGGGGTGGGATGAAACCAACGGGAAATGTTATATCGGTAAAAAAGAAGTTATACGAGTCTCGGCGTTTCGCTGGGTCACGTCTAGGAATCGAGATATATCGATTTGAATTTAGTAACTATCATACAGGGGAAATTGTGACCTTTGGTGGTCTTTTTTTTTGACATAACTCGAGAACCACCAGTCCGATTTTGCTGAAACAAATTAGGAATTACAATTCCTTTAATCTGTTCATACAACGTTTCGCTACATAAGCAACAGTTTCGCAGTTATAAATAAATGTATGAAGAAAAAAACTATTTTTTGCCTAAAAAATTGAATTTTTTTATTTTTAATTCATAAAAAATCCAAAACGGTAAAAAAAGTGTCAAGTCCTATTACTTTCACGTAAAGTCACATAACCTTTAAACAAAATGAGACATAGATCATGAAAATCGATGGACGCGTTTCGCTTTTATTCACAATTAAGTGAAGGTATCTCATTTTGACAAGAATATTGATTTTATGTTTCAATGAATTTGGATAATATTTATTATATATTATTTATTATAATTATTAACAAGTAAAATTAAAAATTATTACAGGTAATTATTATGTTATTACATAGATACATAGGTTATAAAAATCGATGAACGCAAAACTTATTTTCGTTTGTTTGCGCCCTTTACTTTCTTGCGTGGTGGTTCGCCCACTTGTTCAGAGTCTGTATCGGATGAGGATCTGTCTTCATCTGGAAAAAATCAATTGTTTTTAATCAGTCAGTTAACTTCATTTTTGTGACTTACCCTCGGAGGAAACTCCCATTGTATATTCTTCTTCTTCATCTTCATTGTCGGGATCGTACGTCTTTTACGACCACCAACAAATTTCAGCCACCAGCGAATCGAGCCTTTTGCCTTTATGTCGCGTTTCCATTGGCATTGCCACATTGCCCCGGTAGTTTGAACCCTTCCCGATCACTAACCCCTACCATTTGTCGCACAGTGTGATTGTCTTCCATGTGCATTATGGGCTACTTTTTTGGTGTCCAGGTATTTGTCATTTTATATTGTTTAATTTAATAAACAAAAGAAGTTTTTGAATTATTTGCATTTCGTGTTTGGGGTAAAAGTGTTCTGTTGGTCGTTGATTTTGTGCGACAAAGTAAAATGACACTTTACTAAATTCTTTAATTTGGCTTCTAATTTTCCAATTTATTGTTACAAAATGGAAGGCAGATGATTAGAAAATGATAAATTTTAATATTCTACTCATTAAATGCTATTCAGATTATTATTATATTTGAAAAATAAAAATAATTCCGCCCATATTATTGTGAAGTCTTCGACCGTAATGAAATGAAAATCTTGATTCTAGAATGAGATAATGAAGCGAAATTAAGGTATTTGATTTTAAAATGCAAAATATCTGTATTTGAGGCTAAAAGAACCATTTAGTTACTCGTATGTAAAATAACATATTTGAATGAAAAGAAAAAACAGAATGCCAGAAACGGTATTACTACGTAGTAAAATGGTAACGATATCGCAATTCTCGCAAAAAGAGAATTAGTTTTATCAAAAAAAAAGTAATTATGCCTAGTTTTACTCTTACTGTTAAGAGAAAGCATGTTTGAGCTTTGAGAGGTTTAGAAGTACCTATTCTAAGCAAAAGTCACTTCTACATGCTACTAATATTATAAAGCGACTCGTAATGGAAAAACAATCGTTAAAGTCTCAGAATCATTCCAAAATAAAGATATTTGAATGAGTATATCAACATTTTATTAAAAAATTCTAAAAACCGAAAAGAGTTTGGAAATAGCCATGGAAAGGCTAAAATTTTAACTTTTTGTAATAGCAGCCTGTATAGTAATATCTTCTTAGCATTTATACTTTTAAAACCAATTTGTTTAACCTTGTGTGGGCAGGTATCTCTCCGCTTACTTTAATATGTTTTTATTTTAGCGAGAATTACGATATCGTTACGATTATACTTCGTAGCCCCCTAAATTTTTTCTAATTTTCATTATAACTTGTTATTTTGCATAACTAAATGGTTCGTTAGCCTCAGATTCAGACTTAATTCCACTTCATTATCAATAGAATTTAATGAATATAATATCAATATTAAGCATGTTTTAGCATCTATCTTCCATTTTGTAGCAATAAATTTGAAAATTCGAAGTCAAATTAAAGAATTTAGTAGTCACTTTATTTTGTCGTGCAAAATCTACGACCAACACAACACTTTTAGCCCACACTCGAAATGCAAATAATTTAAAAACTTCTTTTTTATATTGAATTTAACAATTTAAAACGACAAATACTTGGACACCAAAAAAGTAGTCCATAATGTACCTAGAAGACAATTATTATGAAGTAAATAGCAAGAGTAAAAAACCGCACTTTATTTTATCCGATGGTGCATGAGGCAATATATCGCATAAATTATGAGATCTATTGTATATTGTTGTATAGCTCCATAGTCGATTAAACTCTCTCTCTCTCTCGTGATATAATTATGTGGAAGTAACTATACTTCTTGAAGATAATTTTATGTGTTTTAATTTTTTATTTCAAATCATTTAAAATTATTTTGCAGAAATGTTCTTTAGCGCTGGGTAGTTTTGGGGTCTATAACAAAATGATACATGTCTGCAACCGTAAATTGCCTTGTTGTATGGATTTGGCGGTACCAAAAATAAAGTTTGTGGACTAAAATAGATACCAGCGCACAGTGGGGCTGAATCGAATTTTTTTGAAAATAAATCTGTAACTTCTGATCGACCGGTTGGATTTTAATTAACTCGATTTGGAGAATATCTAAACTACTTGTTTCTCTATACCCATGGAAAGAAATGACACCAACAGTACATAAAGTATTGTGCCATGGCGAAATTATAATTGAACGAAATATTCTTCCACTTGGAAAGCTTTCAGAAGAGGCTCAAGAAGCAAGAAACAGACATTTTAAGCACGTTCAATTATTCAGCTCCAGGAAATGCTCCAGAACGTCACAAAATGAGGATATTTTTAATAGCCTATTGTTATCATCAGACTCTGTACTATCATCAATGAGAAAACGTTGGATTTATTATGAGCCTTTATCAACTCACAATACTGAAGACTTGAAGGACCTTTATTATCTTTTAGATTTGTATACAGATACAACAGATTATTTTATAGAAAATAAGTAGTATAAGTTTAAACTATTAGAAAAATTGTCTACATAAATTTAATGTAAATAAGTAATAAAAAATCGTATTAGAAATAGAATATTTATTAAGAATGATGATAAATACCAAAAATAATAATATTGATTAAGTTAAAATAGACATTTTTTGTTTGTTTTGTTATTTTAAATTCATTAATAGAAATATATGAATGCTTAGAAAAGGACAAAGATTTACTTAAATTTGTGAAATGTGGCAACCCTATTAAAAATAAAAAATATTTATTAATTATTTTTATAAAAATACTTTGTGTATAGATATTAGTAAAAGTATACAGAAATATTAATAATTTTCTAAGTAATTATTCACGCAAAACTAAAGTCAAAAGTTGTAAGTTTGTAAAAACATAGTCATATATACAATAATATAAAAGTTTAAAGGCGCATATTTCTGAAATGAGGCATGATATTGACTTGAATCTTTTTGCAAAAGATCGGAAATTATATATGCTAAAGGATAAGCTTAATTTAGAATACATATTTTTAAAATTTATTTCGCTATTTAGAAATAAACCAAACAAAAAGCCCAATTTGGGGTTTTTGGAGAAAATACAAATTTTTTAATTGTAATAACATATTTGTTTATACAGATATCTTAATGAAATTTGCAGAAAATTTGGATCTTATTAATATATATAAAAGCGCGTTAACCAAATTTCAATCAGGAGTAGGGTTTTCCTGAATTCCCAAATAAACTAATCAAAATTCCCAAAAATGGAATTTTTAAAATTTTTGGCTATAGAATCCACATTTTTTCGAAGTCCCGTAGATTTTGATTTAAAACTTTTAACAACATATTGAAGATTCTTAAAATATATGCCGCTTGTCGATTTATGCTTTGGGATTTGAGAAAAAATGGTCTAAATTCAAAACTTTCATATAAAATGGGTCGAATTCGGGAGGGTGTGTACCATGACCAATTGAATTATTAGGCTTGTTTTTTATCTTAAAGTCATCTCTGTGAAGTTACCTTTCAGAAAAGTGCAAAATTATTATATGTTGCTAAAGAAAATTTTATTTTAGATAAAAAAGAGTGTAGATACTTTTTCGGCTAAAGAAACACAAAAAGTCGTCTTTTTTGCAATTTTCATATTCAAAATCGTTTATTTTTGGACCCGGTAAAGATATTGACTTCAATTTTTTTTTATTCAATAGATAATTTTGTTCTTTAACTAGTTAAGAAAAAAAAACTAATAAAATCGGTCGGAAATACTAGGATATATATACTCGAAAACTATAAGAGACAAATAGGACATGTAAGCGTGTTTTTTATAGGTCTTATCAGTGCCTAAAACAATATATAAAAATATTTGAAATCGTACGAGAAACAAAAATTTTGCAAGCGATTAAAAATTTTTTATGTCAGAGGTACCTAACTTTGAGCCCCCTTAGCTCCGCCCCTGAAGGGTTTGTTGTACCCCCCTTCCAAACATAACATTGTACGCTCCTCTGCTACGCCTATACCAAATTTCATAAAAATCCAACTGGCCGATCAGAAGTTACAGATTTATTTCCAAAAAATTTCTATTCTGCCTCATTGTGCAGCGTAACAAATTCTATTTTCTGTGCCGCTACACACTTCAGCATTCGTTATATCATATCCATTTAGGTTTCATTGAAACTTAAATATTTAACTCCGTTAAAAAAATTTACTTAACCTTTAAAAGGTATGTAAGTAGAATTCATTCAGAAATGTTGCAGTTGATAACGATTGGGTTTTTGTTTTAGATCGTTTTGGCCGCGAATGAAATTTGGAAGTAATGTCGAAAAATTTTCATTCATGATTTTTTTCTTTATATATATATATATATATATATATATATAGATATTATATACCACTATACATGTATACAACTATTAGTTATTGTACCTTTATTTTTCATCAGCATATTACACATTAACTAAATAATATACACTGGGTTTCATCCAGAAAAGTTTTCATTAATTTGTTCTTATTATATTAGTTTCTCTTCTTAACACCAAATTTTGATACATACACTAAATTAGAACATTAACATTCAATCTGAATTATTGCATACATTAAACCTAACAACAGCATTTTTCACACATGAATGAAATCATATACATATGAAAGCAGAGATAATTTATGATAGGACTGTGTTATCAGTTTTTCATTTCGTGGTCTAAGATCCCTTTAAAAGAACTTTTAAATTTCAAAAACAATATTTTTTTATAAATTATTTTAAAATCTGTCACTTGATCAATTGTATCGATATGAGCATCAAATGATAGAATAGGATTTAGAAATTCCAGTAAAATTATTTATCCTTGAGATTTTCCAACAAATTATTCTGAAATTATAATAATTTTAAACTTATCACAATATGTTTTTTTAATATCACATTTGGTCCTTTTAGCTTCAACAATTCAAATTTTAAAATATTTTAAAAATGTTCCGTCAGGGTTTTTGTAAATTTTGTTATCGTTCCGTCTGGGTTTTTGTAAATTTTGTTATCGTTATACGAGTATATATTGCAATTTTAAACATTATTTAATAATAATTGTTTTTTTCTTATACCTAAGGAGAAAGCTTACAGAAAATGGTTCAATTGGATCATTATTTTACCTTGCTCCATATAAATGTTTCGCAAAAATTCACTTTAGTGGTCATAGTTATTTTAAATATGCGCATATTTTTAAGAAAATCGGAAGAAGGAGAAATACTTTAATGTATATAAATACCACAAAAATTTTAGTACAGAAATTAAATTTGGCATGATTATTTTGTATTTAGTTATAAATCATGGCATTAATTAAATGAAATTATTACCCGTATATATTCCATATAACACCAATTCTATAATATCAGAAAAATGCTACATTTTGAACTAAATTTGGCATAAATAAGTGTAACGTGGAAATAGTACACTCAATACTACTATTTTCACGTACATATTTCTTAATATATTAATTTATGAAATTACTACCATTTCTTCCTTTTCTTTACTATTTTATTTATGTATTTTTAAATATTTTTTCTTTTTCATACTAATTATAGAATATTTTATTAGTAATAGGCAATTACTAATTATTAGTAATAGGTAATTACATTGAGCGCCCCTACTGTAAATACTATATACACACCCACACAAATATATAACAACTGCTTTAGTTGTGCAGTTGATATTGCTTAATGGTCAACAAGCAATATAATTCTCATTTAGTTGATACATGACTAACTATAAGTAAACAAAGTTTGATTACAGTCAAACAAGGCAAGAATCCATATAAGTCTCAAAATTTAATTTATACAATCGGAGAGCCGACTAGATTTTGCGAAAGTAAAATTTAGTCGTATTTTGCACGCTCAACTTCGGTTGGGTCCCTTAAACAAATTTTACAAGAGTGACTTCGGTTGTTGCGTTCTCACGAGTGACTTCGGTTGTTGCGTTCTCACGAGTGACTTCGGTTGTTCGTTCTCACGAGTGACTTCGGTTGTTCGTTCTAACGAGTGACTTCGGTTGTTCGTTCTCACGAGTGACTTCGGTTGTTCGTTCTCACGAGTGACTTTGGTTGTTCGTTCTCACGAGTGACTTCGGTTGTTCGTTCTCACGAGTGACTTCGGTTGTTCGTTCTCACGAGTGACTTCGGTTGTTCGTTCTCACGAGTGACTTCGGTTGCATGGTAATAGTTGTAGAGAAGTAGCTAGCCATTAGCTTTAAGAAACCATTGTACGTATTGTAGAAAAAGATACTATCTTCGATTCCCGAAGCTGCCACCTGTACCAGAAACCGATCCAGCCGAATACGCGAACCCGATTGACAGCTGAGAGTGTCAAATCCGAACGTACGACGCCGACCTTAATTCTACTTCTGAACGCAAAATCTTCGATCCCCGAAGCTGCCACCTGTACCAAAAACCGATTCCGCCGTAAACCCGAACCAGTTTGACAGCTGAGTGTGTCGAAGCCGAAATTTCAAAGTCGAAGCTAAGAGTGTCGAAGCCGAACTTACGATGTTGATCTTAATTCTACTACCGAGCCAAGAACCTTCGGACCCGACGCTGACACCTGAACCAGAAACCGATCCTGCCGTAAACCCGAATCAGTTTGACAGCAGAGAGTGTCGAAGCCGAAAGCTCAAAGCCAATTCTACTACCGAACCGATCCTAATATAAGCCGAAGAACCGAATCGATCCTAATACAAGCCGAATAACTGAACCGATCCTAATATAAGCCGAAGTGTCGAAGCCGAACATACGACGCCGATCTTATTTCTACTGCTGAACCCAGAATCTTCGATCCCCGAAGCTGCCACCTGTACCAGAAGCCGATACCGCCGTAAACCCGAACCAGTTTGACAGCTGAGTGTGTCGAAGCCGAAAGTTCAAAGTCGAAGCTAAGAATGTCGAGCCGAACATACGATGTTGATTTTAATGCTACTACCGAGCCAAGAATCTTCTGACCCGACGCTGCCACCTGAACCAGAAACCGATCCCGCCGTTAACCCGAACCAGTTTGACAGCTGAGTGTGTCGAAGCCGAGAGTTCAAAGTAGAAGTTAAGAGTGTCGAAGCCGAAAGTTCAAAGTCGAATACCTGAGCCGAGCCTATTACAAGCCAATTAACCGAGCCGAGCTTCTATATGCTGAATGACCGAAACAGACATAATCTAAGCCGATCAACTGTACCGATATCAACATACGCCGAAGAGCCGAAATAAGCCTTGCTGAAGAAGGAAATGCAGAAACATTTATTAAGCCAGTGGTATCCGAATTGGAGTTATAGAAATTATTCTCTCGTAATATCTTTATATTTTGTACTTGAAATATTCTTGACGTATTCAATAAAGAAACTATTATTATTTTAACACCCCAGAAAGGGTAAAACAAACGTCTTATTGCTTAAGGTTTGTGGATCCGTAAGTAGACCCTGGAGGCCACTAAGTTACCTCAGCCGACGACAAAATCACGTTATATAAGTTTTGTATAAGTGTATAAACTGCATTATGAATTTTAACAAGGATCGGTCCATATATGATCAAAATTTCTATATAAGGGCCTCTACCGAAAATAACTTTAACTCGCTTAACTTACTTAAATGATATTAAATGTAACATAAAAATCATAGCCTACTATCTTTTCTCATATTAAAATTATAATTAATGAATTTAACGTTAAATAAACATAAAAACTGAACTTACCATCGTTTTAACTTTCAAATATATTTTAAAGTCATCTAAATAATGTCATGTTACTAGGGTGATCGACTTTTTGGTGAAACCGGAATTTTGAAAAAAAAAAAAAATCCGATTAACCAAGACATCTTATAATATTCATGTTAAAATTAATATGGAAAAAACATATCTTAGTCTTTTCGAAATCGATTTTAAAGGTAGACTTCTTTTAAATACAACTCATTTAAAGGGTTAAGTAAGCTTACTTTATTACAAAAATTGTATTAGAAACTCTTTAAATATTTAAATTGCTTGTAAGGTGTTAGAAGAGAAAAAACTAATTCAATTGATTTGCTTATAGATTCCAATTTACCCTTAAACTATATTTATAATAGGGTAAGTTTTTCAAGACTTTAGTTTAAAAATTTTACTTATTTCACAGATATTTAAAAAAAATCATTTTTAATTTTTTTTTTTTTTTCATAAATTTGCTTATAATAAATACAAAAATTATTTTTTTTTTAACAAAAAAGTAAATTGTTTGTGATTTTTTGGTGCTTTATTAACTGATGCACAGTGGTCCCAAAACGATTTTTTTTTAATAATTCTGTAACTTTAGAACTACTGGAACTTAGAACTACTGGATGTATTTGATGTACCTGTGCTCCCCCATTTGATTTCTTAGCCGGTCTGTGGGACAAGTAGTGGTCACCTTGGGTACGAAATTTTTTTCAAAAATCGCCAAAATTTCATTTATGATTTTGTAGAAAATTATAAGAACTATCTATGTGTAAAATCTTTTTCAATAAAATCATAAATGAAATTTTGACGATTTTTTTTTTAAATGTTTGTACCCGAACTTTGAGGTCCACCCCCTGGGTCCCAGTACCGCTATTGACCTGTACTCATACAAATCAACTGGAATACACCTCAGGATTGGTTACGTGAAACTTCATTCAAATACATCCAGTAGTTCTAAAGTTACAGAATTATTACAAAAATATTCGTTTTGGGACCATTTTGTGATGTGTATAAATTAACTGTATTCTTTTTGTTAACACTTCGAACATAATTGTAAAGCAAAAAATTAAGAATTCACTAATGTGGCTATCAAAGTCTATTACACATAAGATAAAAATTACTTAAAATTTAAATACAATGGCTTCAAAAATGGCTATATTTTTACATTCTCGATGTCTCACTAAACTGAAAAGCAAATTTGTACATTTGTTCTTAGGAATAATTTTCAAATAATTGTATGGATTAAAGTAATAATGTTAAAACCATAAAATTTTATTACTTGAAACTGAATATTGACATCTTTAACATAAGTATATTATTTTGGAAATTATTTGTTGGAAACCTTCACGGATATTAAAGTATGAAATATTTAAAGGACTTTTTTGTGGATTGTTTATTTGGATTGTTTTAACAAAAATTCGTCATAAAGCCAAAATTTTCCTCTTTATCTATATCACTATGTAATATTAATTATAAAATAGTAAAATTAAAAATTAATCTCGTGCATCCTTGAAAGCTTTAAAGTCCTTTAAAAAGAAAAAAAATGGAAAACTGAAGACGCAGTTATACTATATTATATATATTTCCCCATGCATATGGAATTTATCATGTGTGTGACAAATGTTTGATTTTTGTTGTAGGGTGTTATAGAAAATAAAATAAAAGAATTATTAAATAAAAAATAAAAATGGTTTGAAAATCAACAAAAAGAAAAAAAATAAATAAATAAATCTTATTTTTATTTTGGTTTTACCAAACCATGTTTTTAAATTTTTTGAAAATTTTCAAATATTTAAATTTAGAAATAGTAAAAATATTTTAATAAGAAGAAAATTAAACTTCAACAAAAGATTTACGCATTTGATTGTTTGATTTTACTAATTCAGTGATAGGTCCGATTTGAGTAAAATATATGAATTTTTTGAATTTAGTAATGGAATACGAAATTTAATTTCTTCTGTGTAGTAAAAATATCATACAAACGATCAGAAATTTATATTTGCTAAGAATGAATTTTTGTTACACTATTAAAAAATTTGAAATCATATCAAAAATGCTACAAAAATTCAATTTAAAAATAATAAAATTTAGTTGTCATTAATATCACTCCCAAAAGATTTGCTTGACAACCAGCTATAATTATTTTAAAAGTTTGCAATTCTGTAGCATTAAAACAAAAAATATTATCATTTGCCTTCAAAATTGTTTCCAATGTTGCCACATTCATACGCTGCAAAAACACATGTCTTAACATGTTGCACAAAACATTGAAATACATTTTGTTTAAAATAAAACACAACTACGCGTAAAACAACTGTAACAATTGTTAACGAAAAATCTGCCAAACTGATAGAATTCATCCATTAATAAAAATGTTTACGAAATTTTCTGGTACGCGCTCCACATGAATGTACACTACTTGTGTATTTATATTAAAAATATTGTGTGCAATTGTGTGTGCGTTTCCGTTCTTTTGATATTTTTAAACTAGAATATTTCGTAAAAAAAATTCCATTCTATTTGTTGCATAAATTCTCCTCCATTTGTTGTTAATGCATTTGCTGCTGTTAATGCTGCATAAAACTATGACATGATTTACAATATTTAATTTTAGTATATTGTGTATATAATTTTAGTACCTACAACTATTTTATTTGTTGGCTGTTTTATTTATAGTCGTTTGTCAGTATAGAGATTTTGTTTGTTTTGTTGGGTGCGCCATTTATAACTTTTGTCTTCCAGATTTTCACAATTCAAAATAAACAAGTGTTGCACTGTGTATTTAATTTAAATTTGTTTTTATTTTGGTGGGTGGGTGGACATTTTCAATTTAGTTCTTTTGTTTTCAGAAACCATCGAAACCATTTGAATCTCAATAATAAAATAACCTTTTTTAATGTTCACCTTTAATATTTGGACATAGATGAATGAAACTTTATGATATCAATAGCATGAATGATGTGGTTGTTGGATGTTGGTTGTTCGTGTACATTTGTATGACGAGTAAAGTGGCTATAAATGTATTTAGTTTGGTTTCTGGATCAAAACCTTAGCGTATTTTTTTTTTTTTTTTTTTTGATAAATTATTGTAGGCAAGAGTTTAATAAACATATTTTGTCTTCGACAGTAATTGGATTTTTTTTTTTTTTTTTGTCTATGAAGTATTTAATGACAAATTTCTGATCGTTTTTCTGTGCAGCTAATCAGCATCGATAAAGATTTTTCTATAGAAAATCTTGTTTCGACATCGATAGAGATTTTTCTATAGAAAATTTATCGATGACAAAAGGTTATTCTGTAGCATAATCTCTAAAATAGTGTTTTATGCGCTCTAATTGCTCTAAGAATCGAAAAATACGGCCTTAAAATTAAAAATTATGCTCTTAAAAAATTATTTGTTTTGGTGAAAATTTAAATTATCTATTATTGATGGGAAAAAAATTAGTAATTGCTAAAAAGTATGATTTTTTACACTTAAAAATATTCAATACTAATTCATTGTATCAGGAAATTACAAAATTTCTATCAATTTATAGTATGAAAATTTTTAGAAAATTAGATTTGTAAAAAATTTCACAAATGAACAATTTTTTTTTAAAATTCTGCTGGATGCAAAATGAGCAAAATTTTTCTTCTAAGTGTAAAATATGCAAAATTATGCTCTTTAGTACAAAATATGCAAATATATGCCATTTAAATTGCTAAAATATGTTCTTAAATAAGAATTTTCTATGAAAATATGCCTCTAAGTCAAAAATATTCCAAGAATTCTGCTAAGACCAAAATACGCAAAAATAAAAGATCGATGTCAAAAATTATAAAATTGTTTGTAATTTGATTTTCATTAAGGAATATAAAATAGATCATTTATTTAAAAAAATGTCACAGTTATCAATCAAATTCTTTTCATCGAGATTTTCTATAAAAAATATGTTGTTATAGATAAGAACAGTAAGACAGAAAATATAAAGATTTTCTATAGAAAAATCTCTATCGATATCAATAACAAGATTTTGTATAGAAAAATTTATATCGACCTCGATAATAAGGATTTTCTGAAGAAAAATCTATTAATATCAATAACAAAGATTTTCTAAAGAAAAATCTCTATCGATATCGATAACAAGATTTTGTAAAGAAAAATCTCTATCGATATCGATAACAAGATTTTGTAAAGAAAAATCTCTATCGATATCGATAAAAAGATTTTGTAAAGAAAAATCTCTATCGATAACAAGATTTTCAGTAGAAAAATCTCTGCCGATAACATTTTTTGTTACCAATAAAAATAATTTCTAAATAAAATAAGATTATGCTACAGAATAACCTTTTGTCATCGATCAATTTTCTATAGAAAAATCTCTATCGATGTCGAAAACAAGATTTTCTATAGAAAAATCTTTATCGATGTCGATAACAGGATTTTATATAGAAAAATATCTATCGATGTCAATAACAAGGTTTTCTAAAGAAAAATCTCTATCGATATCGATAATATGATTTTCTAAAGAAAAATCTCTATCGATATCGATAATAAGATTTTCTAAAAAAATCTCTATCTATATCGATAATAAGATTTTCTAAAAAAATCTCTATCGATATCGATAACAAGATTTAAAAAAAATCTATCGATATCGATAACAAGATTTTCTAAAAAAATCTCTATCGATAATAAGATTTTCTAAAAAAAATCTCTATCGATATCGATAACAAGATTTTCTAAAAAAAATCTCTAATAATAAGATTTTCTAAAAAAATCTCTATCGATATCGATAACAAGATTTTCTAAAAAAAATCTCTATCGATATCGATAACAAGATTTAAAAAAAAATCTCTATCGATAACAAGATTTTCTAAACAAATCTCTATCGATATCGATAACAAAATTTTCTAAAAAAATCTCTATCGATAGAAAGATTTTCTAAAGAAAAGTCGATAACTGCAAAATTGTCTATAGAAAAATCATTTTAGAAGAATCTCCTGATATCGATAACAGCAAGATTTTCTTAAGAAGTGTTTTTAAAACTTTTTTTCTTACACATTTTCGTACAATTAAAACATTTTTCCCCACAATCTTCCTCATAATTATACCAGACCTAGTATTTTGCAAAAGTTCTCAGCACAAATTAAAAAGAGATACTTCACAAAAACTCTACTTATTTTTCCAGGTGGTCTATTCTAATGTTTTTTGTCGTTTAACTCTTTTTTCTTTTAATTTCTTTTACATTGTAGACAAAGTAGAAGCTTCATTTTTCCCATGGAAATTTCTCAAGATAAAATATAAAAATTTTTTCTGTTTACTTTTGCCACAAAGAAACAAAAGTTATTTTGGTTTTTGTGTTGGCCTGAGTAGCGATACGAGTACTTGAATACCATTATAGTTTGTACAAGTATGGAGAACAACACTCACTCATTTCTAGAAAACGATATTTTTTTTGTTTGTATTTAATGCAAAATAAACGCAAACAAAGATTTATGGGCTTTTTGTGGCAAAAAGCAGCAACTTGTTGCAACACTACACAAAAAAATACACTAAACCAACAAATGGCAACATTATGGAAGAAGAAAAAAAAAAGAGAGAAGAAAAATGTAAACGCAAATTCATATGCCTTTTTGGTTGGTTAGATGGTGCTCCAGGACATAAAAATCTAAACAAATGTTTTAGTACGAGTATATCTAATTCACATAACACATATGTATGAACGAGTAATGCAGCAAGAGTTAGTGGTGGTATATTATAAGTACTACATAATACTTCAAATAAATACGTTTAAATAAAATATAAAAACAAACTCAAATATTTTTAGTGTTTTTCTTTTCTATAGGTTTTGATTTTAAAGTAGAAAGAAAACCACGTTAAAATGTGGGTCAAGCTTTATTTAAACAACAAATAAATTTTTTTGTTTTGTAGTTAAAATGTTTGTCGGTGGAAAATATAAAATATAAACAAAATCGATAACATTTTTTATAAAATTACCATACGAATAGAGTTTTCCACACCTTAGAAGCCAGTAAAATTAGACTCGACCATGTCAAGTTGAATTACGACCATTATTGCAATAACAACTAACTAGCTAAAACTGTTATATTTTTCATAGTCGAAATAGATAGCCAAAATTAGTCAAATGTTTGTTAGTTTAAAACAATCATTAATTTTTTGTATTAACCCTTTAAGTATAAGAGATAATTTACCAACATATTGTTGTCGATAAATAGTGATTTTTATTTAGAAGTTTGATATTGATAGCAAGAAAATTGTCTGTATAGAAAATTTTTGTCGATATCGTTAACAAGATTTTCAAAAGAAAAATCTGTATCGATATCGATAACAAGGCTTTTCTAATGAAAAATCTTCATCGATATCTTTTTTATGGCCCTTATAAAACATCCAACTTTAAAAACTAGAAGGTTAATTCCAATAATTTTATAATTATATATATATTCTAAAGAAAAATCTCTTGTTATCGATAACAAGATTTTCTAAAGAAAAATCTCTTGTTATCGATAACAAGATTTTCTAAAGAAAAATCTCTTGTTATCGATAACAAGATTTTCTAAAGAAAAATCTCTTGTTATCGATAACAAGATTTTCTAAAGAAAAATCTCTTGTTATCGATAACAAGATTTTCTAAAGAAAAATCTCTTGTTATCGATAACAAGATTTTCTAAAGAAAAATCTCTTGTTATCGATAACAAGATTTTCTAAAGAAAAATCTCTTGTTATCGATAACAAGATTTTCTAAAGAAAAATCTCTTGTTATCGATAACAAGATTTTCTAAAGAAAAATCTCTTGTTATCGATAACAAGATTTTCTAAAGAAAAATCTCTTGTTATCGATAACAAGATTTTCTAAAGAAAAATCTCTTGTTATCGATAACAAGATTTTCTAAAGAAAAATCTCTTGTTATCGATAACAAGATTTTCTAAAGAAAAATCTCTTGTTATCGATAACAAGATTTTCTAAAGAAAAATCTCTTGTTATCGATAACAAGATTTTCTAAAGAAAAATCTCTTGTTATCGATAACAAGATTTTCTAAAGAAAAATCTCTTGTTATCGATAACAAGATTTTTCTATGGGAAAAATCTCTTGTTATCGATAACAAGATTTGTCTATGGGAAAAATCTCTTGTTATCGATAACAAGATTTTGCTATGGGAAAAATCTCTTGTTATCGATAACAAGATTTTGCTATGGGAAAAATCTCTTGTTATCGATAACAAGATTTTGCTATGGGAAAAATCTCTTGTTATCGATAACAAGATTTTTCTATGGGAAAAATCTCTTGTTATCGATAACAAGATTTGTCTATGGGAAAAATCTCTTGTTATCGATAACAAGATTTTTCTATGGGAAAAATCTCTTGTTATCGATAACAAGATTTTGCTATGGGAAAAATCTCTTGTTATCGATAACAAGATTTTGCTATGGGAAAAATCCCTTGTTATCGATAACAAGATTTTGCTATGGGAAAAATCTCTTGTTATCGATAACAAGATTTTGCTATGGGAAAAATCTCTTGTTATCGATAACAAGATTTTTCTATGGGAAAAATCTCTTGTTATCGATAACAAGATTTTTCTATGGGAAAAATCTCTTGTTATCGATAACAAGATTTTTCTATGGGAAAAATCTCTTGTTATCGATAACAAGATTTTTCTATGGGAAAAATCTCTTGTTATCGATAACAAGATTTTTCTATGGGAAAAATCTCTTGTTATCGATAACAAGTATGGATTTTACTCAGTATGGATTTTACCACGAACGATCAACATCTACCAACCTAAGGGAGTTAACATCACATGTTCATTCCGGTTTTCGAAGAAGATTGCAAACTGATGTAGTATATACAGATTTTAGCAAAACCTTTGACAAACTTAACCAAAATTAATGGCTAAGCTAGATGCAGTTGGATTCTATGGTAACTTTCTTAAATAATCGTAAAGAATGTATAATGTTCAATAGCACAATGTCTGACTATGTGAACGTTACTTTCGGTGTCCTACAAGGGACGCTACTATTATTTCTACTTTTTGTAAATTATCTTCCTAATTCCATTCAACATTGCAAGATCCTAATGTATCCATATGATACAAAGCTCTTTCTAACTTTATCCAATGAAGAAGACGTACTAAATCTACATTTCGATATATCCAGCTTTAATAATTGGTGCAACATTCAACTAATGGAACTGAATCTTAGTCCCCAATTTGTAGCGGTTACTATATTGGTGATACAAAATTGAACTCGGTTGATTCCTTCATTGATTTAGGAGTAAATTTTGATAAAAAAAACTCAACTTCAATGATCATATAATAATGACTATAAATAAGACATATTGTGTTTTAAGTTTTATAAAACGGTCGAAAGAATTCACTTATCCTTACGTGGAGAAGGGGCTATTTACTACATTAGTTAGGCCTATTCTTGAATATGGTTTAGTAATCTGGAACCCACAATATAGTGTTTACAATCGTAAACATGAATCAGTCCAAAAACAATTTCTCCTTTTCTGTTTCCGGAAACTAAAATGGAACCGTGATTCAAACCTTCCTCCATATTGTAACCGTTTGGCCCTTACAAAACTTTTAACTTCAAAAACTAGAAGGATTGTTGAAAACATTGCGTTTTTTTTGAATACTGTTAGTTGAAATATTGATTCCGAATATCTCATTAGTAAAGTATTCATTAATGTTCTAAATAGGCAACTTAGATAATATGTTCCACTTTATATCGATTTCCATAAATCCAATTTCGCAGATTTTGATCCATTTCGTTAAAATATGCATCGAGATGAGTAAATATTATGACTTAATTGATTTTGCTGATACTGGTACTAAAGTAAAACATTTATTAATAAGCTAATTTAATTCCAATAATTTTGTTTATGATAGTATTTAATATATATAATATATTGTTTTAAGTATATACATGTATTTTAACAACTGCAATCTACAGCTGATTTAAATAAATAAATCGATAACAAGATTTTCTATTAAAAAAATCTCTTGTTATCGATAATATTTTCTAAAGAAAAATCTCTTGTTACCGATAACAAGATTTTTCAATAGAAAAAATCTTTTGTCGATAACAAGAATTTTCTATAGAAAAAGGCTCTTGTTGTCGATAACAACAATTTTCTATAGACAAAATAACAAAAATTTTCTATAGAAACAAATTTAGTTATCAATAACAACATATTTTTCTATAGAAAATCCTTGTTATCAATAGCAAGAGATTTTGGTTGTTATCGATAACAAAGATTTTATATAAAAAATTTAACTTGTTATTGATAACAAGGATTTTATATAGAACATAATCTTGTTATGGATAACAAGAATTTTCTATAGAAATTCTTGTTACTAATGATAACAAAGATTGTTTTATAGAAAATCTTGCAAAGAATCTATAGAAAATCTTTTTTGTTAATAACAACTAAATCTTGTATTTAGTCCCCTCCCACAAAAGCATTCAATTAAGGAAACGGGAAGTAGAATACCAGTCTACTATGTAAATGCAAATTTACTACATTAGCTGTATCTTTCTCACGATTGTAGTGTGTGAAATCTACATAATGCTTTGAGAAAACAAGTTAGTTGGTTCTGTAATCAATTAATGTGTAAAATGTACATCTTGTATACAATTTCGATAGTGCAATTAATGAGCAGACAAACACTTATGGTTAGATGCTTAAACATGCACTAATGAATTGTGTGCTATAGACCAATAAGTGTTGATGTCAACATAAATGTGTAGTTACAACATTTACTTGGGGACGAACTTGAAAAGAAAGTCTTTTAATATGTTGATAATTCTTTCCAACTTATATATGTATTCGGGCAGAAATAAGAAGACCATGAGTTGTATTTAAACAGATTTAAAATTAAAAAAAATAATAATAATAAACTTATTAAAAA
Source organism: Protocalliphora azurea (assembly GCA_932274085.1). Lineage (NCBI taxonomy): Eukaryota > Metazoa > Arthropoda > Insecta > Diptera > Calliphoridae > Protocalliphora > Protocalliphora azurea. Next base: position 93,048,116 of record OW026520.1, read on the forward strand.
AAAAATAAATAAATAATAAATAAATGTAAATTTGAAAATAATAATAATTAATATAGTAATTACTTAGTAGCCATACTTGTATACACTATCTTGTATCAATTCTAGAACAACTTCTTCATTTATAAATCATATATTATTATGAATTTAAACTTTTTAACAACATCAGATCCTACTACAAATATTTAAATCACTTCAGTACTTACTACATGTTTACACTTTCCCCGCTTCCCCTAACATTTTACTCTCATTATGCGTATTATCTTCCCAAGAAATTTTCTTTCATATGCGAGTTCATGTGGTCTATGAAATGGTTTGAAGTTGTAATCAAACAACACATGTTTGTTAGCTCTTTCTCTCTGCTCTTATCAAGCCTGAATATCTAGACTTTAGACATATATTTTGTTTGATAGTTTTTTTTAAATGCACTTTTTTTTATTTGTTGTAAAGTTGCATTAATATTTTGTTGTTGTTTTTATTATTATTCAATAGATCAGGTGAGTGGGTGGATTTGTTAGATGGCTGGGTAAAATAAACACATTTTCTTGGCTGATTGACTGCATTTATTTTTCTTTTATTGTTGTAGTTTTGTTTTTCTACTGGCTGCCACTTTGCCAAGAGTTATAGAAATATTATGTAATTCTTAAAGTATATTCATGCCATTTTTTATATACATACGATATTTATACCTACTTATATATATTTTTTTTTCTATTTTATTTTACTGCTTGATTTATGTAAAATCCTATAAAAAATATGTACGAGTTTAACAAATTAAACAGAAAATTCTACAGAAATAAGTATTTTATTGTAATAAAAATATTTGTACAATTGACAAAAAATGTTTTTAAATGTAGGTTAATAACACGTTGAGTTATTAAGTGGATTTTTAAAAAGAACTTGACAAAATGTATTCACTTTAATATGTGTATAAGGAAATTGTGTAGGTTTTGAGAGATAAAAATATTTTATATATTAAGATTCTAAATCAATATGGTTATAGCGGATGTGATGAAAATTTGTAGAACACATGTAAATCGAAGCCAGTTTTAGTATCCGTTATAATATTCTTTATTTAAAAGCCACTACCGAAGTGTGGACTACACCTAGATCAGTATGTAAGAACATCTACAATTTTGTGGGGATCTGTACCACTTTCCCATGACTGACATAAGAAAACAACGTTGTATTTGATACCATAGTGACTCCCATATTTGTCGAATTTTCCTATATCCATATCCTATGAAATTAGCTGTTAACTAAATGCCAGTAGACTAAAAGGGACGTTTCCTGGTTCAATAAATTCAATCATATATCCAGAATTATTAATAATGCAACTGGTATGCTGAGATTCATCAAGCGCTGGCCAAAGGAGTTTTCTGATCCATATACAATTAAACAGCTATATACTTCTCTAGTTAGACCTATTCTTGAATATGGTTCTATTATATGGGATCCTTTCTACAGTGTCCACTACGAGAATATCGAATTGGTTGAAAAACAATTTTTATTATTTTATCTACGTGGTCTTGGATGGGATCCTAACCTTCATTTACCATCTTATAAGAGTCGTCTGGCTCTTGAAAAGCTTCCAATGCTTCCAATGCTTTCTTATCAACCTTATAAACGGCAACTTACACTCTGAATTTCTCTTAGGAAAAAACAATGTAAATATTCCTCATCTCATCTCGCGTTACTATCAATTCCTCAATGTTAAATGCTTCCGCTTAAATTAGGAAAATTCTGATCCATTTCGCCGTATTTGTTTTGAATTCAATCAATTCAATCAACTATATCACATTATCGGCTTTAATAACAGTTTAGTTCCTATTAATAAAGACATAATTTATTATCTCAATAATTAAGTTATCTTTCAATATTATAATTATTTTTCTTAATGCTTATATTGTAATAGTCTGTAAGGATTGTATTTTTATAGACTGAAAATAAGTAAATAAATAAACATTTAAGTGAGACGACTATCCAACATAGCTAAAAGATTCATTGAGTGTATCAACTAAAAATTTGCACTTATTAAATGCAATAAAAAACTTAGGAAATTAAAAAGGTCAATATACTTTAAAAATATTGTCCATCTTCCTGCATTGTCTTAAGATCAAACAAATGAACTCTTGAAAAATTCTTCCTTGAGATTAACTTTTCATTATACCATTCTACCTGTTCTCCCATAAAGACCAAGAAAAATCGTAGCTTGACAAGTATAATCTTCATAGAAGATTGGTTAAGATAGTCGATATCCAAGTTTAGCCTTTTTAAATCATTTCGATCGGAAGGAATTTGTCCGTGAGCGTATTATTTTTCAAAATATTGAAAAGGACTGCTAGCATGAGGTCATTTATTGAAAGAAGTACCGCAACGATAAATCATTTCTAGTTTAAGCTAAAACATTTCTATCCAAACGATGAGAATCCCTATCTGAGGACGCGTTCAATTCTGCTGCACAAGGAGCTGCTAAACTGGTTAACGGAAAAGATCTATTCTCACCTTAAACAACAATCGTGGACTAAACGTCACGAAATTTTTCAGTAAGGTTTATAGAATCCCACTAGGTAGGTAGAATCTTCTTATAAAATATGAGTGATGATCACTCAAAAGATGTTGCAGCTGTCAATATGACAGATTCTGAAGGATAATTTCGGTCTCTCCACGCAAATTAACAAAATCAATACAGCCATTTCGGACATTAAGATCGAGTTAACGCAAAATCTGTAGATGTATCCACTTACTGGGACATCTGATGAAGGAGGAAATCCTTCATCATTTCAATTAACATTGCTTCTCGGCATCGCAATGGCACGAGAAGTTTGGACTCGGCGCCATAGTCTAAAGTGAGAAAAAGAGTTTCAACAAAAAATAAAATCTTCAGAGTTCTTAAATTTAAAATTAAAATGCGGCTTTTGTTTCCAACTGGGGCATTATTGTACATTATTTATTTTTTATTTTTTGGCATATATAATTATGCAAAAGTTGGACTCTACAGGTGCCTGTCATTTGGATGGGAAAAATCTATTGAAGCTTCGTACAATATATCAATGCCAATAGTAAAAGTAAAGAAACCACACACAGTTGGTGAACTTTTAATAAAGCCTTATTTTGCTGCCATTAGGGATATAATGTTATATAAGCCCACAAAAGAAAAAATTTTGAGATCATTCTGTCGGATAACTCTGAAAAAAAATTATGGATGATGATTTAAGCTAGCTTTTTATTGCAGAAATTGAAATACAGAAAGGATTATTTTTTACTAAACCTTTTTTACGACTTCCATAGACGCTATCACTTAAATCTCATTGCGTAGTCCACACACAAGTATTTGCTGCGAAAACCTTACCAGATATATTTAAAAGTGATTTCGAAACTGCTATAGACGTATTCATAGTCGGAGCTTAAATCCAATTCTTGACAAACCAGTTTACTTCGTAATCCAATCAACATTGCTATTGATGAAATATCCGATAATTTTTTAAGAATATGCAATAGAACTAAACAATAATTCATGTGCCAAGCTCACTTTGAATCTATGTTAATTGAATATTTTGGTTATTATATGCACGGGATTTTCCGTGAAAAACTCTAAACATGGTGTAGTTTGCAGGAACGGTTGAGTAGATTATTAATAGTACATTTACTGAATTTTTATTCGGCAATTATTTCCAAATATCCGATTTTCCGAACTTTTAAATTTTTATCTCGAATACCTGTTATCAAATTTAAGTTTTTTTAAAACGTCATTAGAAAGAAAAGATTTCACGCTTTTTAAAAAACATGTACACATTTTTTTCATAGCAAAACTGTATAAGATATCAAGGGCACAAACTAATTTTTTTATTTTTTATTCTTATTTTTTTAACTTTTCACCCACACTTTACTAGAAAATATATTTTTTTCTTATTTTTCTTTTAAACTATATTTTATTAGGAGTACAATGAGTCATCATTTGGTAAAATCATATTAGAATTGTAGAACATTTAATTTTTTTTCGAAAATTTAAAACTCATAAAAATCTGTTGTATTACATCACGTAAATACACTTATGTATTTTACAACTTCGAAAAAAATCATATGTTCTACAATTCTCATCTGATTTTATCAAGCGATAGCTCACTTTATTCCTAATATATAATATAATATAATATAATATAATATAATATAATATAATATAATATAATATAATATAATAATAATATAATATAATATGATATAATATAATATAATATAATATAATATAATATAATATAATATAATATAATATAATATAATATAAGATAATATAAGATAATATAATGTATTTTATTTATTTATTTATTTATTTACTTAGCTTATAATTAAAATTATAAGATAATAAAGAGAAGAGCTTTAGCAACATAGGCCTTAAGCTCGAGAGTTTACAAAACGAACAAAATTATTACAGATACTATAGAACAATATATATAAAAATTAAACATACATTCGGTATGGCGAAATTATGAAATATGTTAATGTTATTAATATAATATATGTATAAAATATAAGTGAATACAATCATGAAAGGAAAAAATAATAATATTTCAATGAAAAGGATATAATTTTATATTATATTAAAAATATTTGTAGCTTTAAGGAACTGTATAACACTTTGCATGTTTGCTATTGTCGGATTGGTTAAACATGAAATTGGGTTGTTGTTGTGGAAAAATGTTTCCCGTTGAATAGTAAATTTGGGGCAAGATGTCAGGATGTGTTTCAGATCATTGGGGAAAGGGATGTTGCAATTACAAAGAATTTGGATCTGTTGGTTCATAAGGTGAATGTGGGAGAATTTTGCATGACCCAATCGGAGTCTGATTATTTTTATCTGTTCAATTCTTGTAAAGTTATCTATATTACTTTGTAAATATTCAAATATTGAAATATTCCGATGATTAACTTCCCTATACCAGTCCGAAGTTTCCAGAATCGTATTATTATTTTCAGTATAGTACTTGTGAATGAATGTCATGATATCTCTTTTATTATAATTGGCTGTTGTTATCATAGGTCTTATTAAAGTATCTTTCGCAGCACTATCTACCAATTCATTACCTGTGATTCCCGAGTGACTGGGAATCCATACCAGTCGAATTTTTGGGTAAATATCAATTAAAATATCTCTAATAGCTTTTGAGTAATATTCCTGATTATTTATATTAGCAATTGATTTCAAACTGGACAGAGAGTCGGTGCATATAATAAATTTGCCTTTTCTGTTTCTGACCAGTTTAATGGCCTCAAATATTGCAATTAACTCCGCTGAAAAAATTGACGAGTAACTAGGCAAAATAGATGATCTAATAATATTAAGTTCACTGATAATACTATAACCTACTGCGTTATTATTCTTTGAACCATCGGTAAAAACTAAATGGGAGTCACTGAAATGTTGTATCAAATCGTAAAATAGTGCTCTATATTGTAATGGTGATGTACTTTCTTTGATAAACTTTGTAAGCGACATATTTATAGAGTCTTTTTTAAAGTGCCATGGTGGTTTGGTTCTTATTTTTGTAGGGGTTGAAGGGTGAAGGGGTAAGTGAAGTGTCTGACATCTTTCCATTATTCTCTGCAATGTTGAAGTAATTTTATATTTATTATTTTTCCTTTTTTCCAATTTTCTAACGATTTGTTCTAATGGTGGGTTGTTGTGAATCGATTTAAATAACTTAGATGTTGCAATGCTTCTTTGGACTTCAAGCGGTGAAATATTTGATTCGGTGAGCATGTTATTAATAGGTGTCGAGCGAAAAGCTCCTAGCGATAGTCTTATTGCAGAGTTCAGTACACTTTTTATTTTTCTCAATAAAGTTTTAGGAGCGTATGCGAAGAAGGGTAGACCGTATGAAATTTTTGATAAAACTATTGATCTTGTTATAGATATTAACGTGGTAGTATTGCAATTAAATTTACTGCTTGCTAAGCATTTTATAATATTAAGTTGTTTCGATAGTGATGATGCGAGATTTTCAACATGAGTGTTCCATCTGTATCTGTTGTTAAAGTAAAGACCTAAAATCCTAAGATCCTTCACTTCTTGGAGGTGAAAGTTATCCAAGTGAAATATTGGTTTACATTGTTTCTTCCTACAAAAATGTATATATCTGCATTTTGATGTTGATAATATCGCTCCAGAATATTTACACCATTCGGTAATATTTTGAAAAAAAAGGTTCAGATCGAGTACAGGATTTTTAGATCTATTTGATCTGACTATAATATTAAAGTCGTCTGCGAATGCAGCGAACTGAACTTCTTTGTGTATTGATATTACTTTGCATAATTTGTCATACGCTATTAGGAAGAGTATAACTGAAAGGGGTGAGCCTTGAGGTATACCATTGTGTAAAGGGAGATATTGAGAAAGTTGATTACCAACTTTGACCACGATTTTTCTATTAGTCATAAAATTAAAAATATATCTAATTATATTAGGACCAATCTTCCATGCTACCAGTTGATCTATAATTGAGTGTATGCCAATTTTTTCGTATGCTTTTTCAAAATCTAGTGATATAACTGTTAAGTGTTTTTTAAGAGAAAGACTATTAGCAATTTGATGGTCTACATAAAGTAGAGCATCAGTTGTTGAATTTCCTTTTTTAAAGCCATACTGGTGACTATCTAATAATTTGTTGTTTAAAACAAACCACCATAGCCTATTCGAGACTATTTTGTCTAGGACTTTAGCTAAACATGGGTTAAGGGATATGGGTCTATAAGATCCTGGGATTGTCTTATTTGACCTCGGTTTCAGGATGGGTATTATAATACTATTCTTGAATTGTTGTGGTAAATAACTATTAAAAATGTGGTTAAAAAGACGTAAGACTCTTTGTTTTACTGGAATTGGTAGCTGTTTAATCATCGAATAAGGTATCCTATCTAGACCTGGAGATTTTCCTTTTAACTTCAAAAGTGTTGATTCCAGTTCTATATAGTTAATGTTAGAGTCAATTAGCTTTGCGTCTGCACTTGGCATGGTTCGAGGGAAATTATCGATAATTGATTTTTTCCTTCTGATATAATCTGCTGAGAATTTTTCATCATTCGAATTTTCAGACCAGAATTTACATAAAATATCAGCAATTTCAATTTTATCCTCAGTAAAATTCATTTGAGAGTTGTCAGTTGCAATGCAATGAATTTGTTGGGAATTCTTATAGCCTGTAAAAGTTCTTATTTTGGACCAAATTTTCTCTGTAGTGGAAGAAGGACTAATCGATGATGTGAGCGTCGACATTGCAGTATTTTTGCTTTGTTTTATTTTCCGTTTCAATAACGCATTAGCCTTTTTGAAATTTAATAGATTTTCCTGAGACATATTACGATTAAACAACTTCCACGCTGTTCTTTTGAACTCTTTAAGGTTTTGAAGTTCTACATTCCACCAAGGAACTGATCTTTGATTTTTCAACTTAACTGTAAATTTTGGTATAGAATTGTGTGCCGCTTGATGTATAATTTTGCAAATATTTCCCGTTTCCTTATTAATATTGTCTGAGATGGGTTTTTTTGTACTAATTACCTTTGAGTTTTCCTGATATTTCTTCCAATCTGCTTGGTCTATTTTAAATCTAGGTCTATAGTTTGAGTTACGATTCTGATAATGGGGAAACAGAGATGTTGTTATTGGAAAGTGATCACTACTAAGGGGTGTTTCCTCAATGTACCAGTCTGCCGCGATAGCAATATTTGGGGAACAAAATGTGATATCGACGTGTGTTAAAGAACTATGTGTACTAATATGTGTAGGTGACCCGTCGTTCAGTATCGAATAATTTGAATTATTTATAAAATCTGCAATGGTATTGCCTCTTCTATTATTAACTTGAGAACCCCAGGTCCTATGCCAAGCATTAACATCACCGACTACTAAACTTGGAATCTGTGTATTACCTAAAACGTTAGTGAGCTGATTGTACGTTAAATTATGATGAGGTTCAATGTAAATATTAATAATGTTAAATTTAAATCTAGAGCTTATTTCCACGCATAACGCGTCAAAATCGTCGGAAAGTGTAATTTGTCTGAATTCAATGGATTTGTGAGTTAAGATGCATACACCACCGTATCTCGTGTGAGAAGTATTTTTTGACAATAGTGCAAAGTTAATCGGTATAGGAATATTTTTTATGGAATGTAAATGTGTCTCCTGTAAACATATTACCTTTGGTGAATGTTTTTTTATTAATAAAAGAAGATCATTATAGTTATTTATGTAACCGTTAATATTCCACTGGAGGACTTTGAACGAATCCATTATAAATAAGTAGAAAATATATAAGATATAGTAAAAATATAAAAGGTAATATTAGAGAATACTGAATAATGTTAAAGAAATTACGAAATTTTGAGTATAAAGCTAAAGATAATGTATTTAAGATAAGTAAACATAAGGAATTACACGGAATGAAGGAATTTGTTTCCTTCATCTCGAATAATTCCAAATATCCGTATGATAAATAATAATAAAGTATTTTACAATCCATTGTGCTTAATAATAATTTAATTTAAACTCTTTTCAATCGTTTACCAGAAATTGTTTTCTGCTTCAGTTTTTGCCTATTTCTGTTAGATGTAGTTTTTGGCAAAATAATAACATTTTTGTTGTTTGTTTGTTTTGTTGAGTCTTTTTCATTTTCTGATATTTCGATATCAGATGTTTTCGAAAGAGTATTGTTCTCATTTGTTGTTTTTGTTATTTGTGATATATTGTTTATTTGTTCCATTTCATGTTCCGATATTTCAAGATCCGATATGTTGGAGTAATTTATATTTTTCTCTTCTCTTAATGGTGAGTGATGAGAGCAGCTTGGTGATGTGTCTATCTCTTCATTGTTAGTGTTATTAGTAGCGTGTGATGTATTTGTTTCTTTGTTGTTGTTTGTAGTGTTTGATGAAATAATATTGTTGGTTGCTTGCTTAGCAACTGTGGAGTATGTTAATGAAAAATCTGGGTGACGTTGTTTGTATATAGTATTTGCTGTTTTTTTATTCACTCTTTCAAGTGTAATTATTGTTTGTATTTCACGCTCTTTTAGAAAAATTGGACATTTCTTGTCCAAAGCGGTATGATTAGAGTCTAAATACATAAGCTCTTTACAGTTTGAGCATTTTTTTGTTTTCGTACAGGTTTCTTGTTCGGTAGTGTGAAATTCCTGGGAACAGTTGGGACAAATTTTATTATTTTTACATATTCTTGCTATATGTCCGTAACGTAAACACTGTTTGCACCTAAGAGGTAAGGGGATATATGTACGAATTTTAACCCGTTCATAACCAATGTTCAATTCTACGGGAATAGTGGTGGATCCAAATGTGATGATGATAAGGCCTGTTTCTTCGATCAAATCATTTACTTTTCTTTTAATTTTTTCTATTTTTACGACATTTTGCTCTTTAAGTTCATTTAAGATTTCTTCATCAGGGATACCTCTTAAGTCATTAGAGTATACCACTCCTTTGACATAGTTCAATGAATTATGATAAGTTACTAGAACATTTATATTTGGACATAAATTGGTTAATTGTGTTAATTTATTAGCTTGGTGGAGATTTTTGGTGCGGACTAAAATAGTACCGTTCCTTAACTTTTTACACTCTGATACTTCGCCACCGCATGTAGAGTCTACCACCTTTTTAATCAAAAATGGAGACACGTTGGTGAGAGTTTTTCCTTCGTCTGTTCTGGATATTATAACATATTTCGGACCAGGTGTTGTAATTTTAAGAGGCAAATTCTTATTCACTTCACTTGGTGGAGTTTTATTTCCACTATCTGGTGGATCACCTTTTCCACCATTATCTGGTGGTTCATTCATATTTTAAAGAACAAGTATATATTTTTAAGTTTTGTTACTTTTCAGTAGACAATTATTTATCAATAAATTATTTTTAATTTTAATCACGAATGTATTTTAGTCGAAAATTTATTGTAGAGTTTAAATACGTTTGTTTTCACAAATCAACCACTAGCGCACTGATACGTCTGTTCTTGAGAGAACCGTTTATCGAACTGAATATAATGTAATATAATATTATATAATATAATATAA